>CAJNDS010000435.1:621729-954822 GCA_905221605.1 Symbiodinium natans
GACAGACAGACAGACAGACAGACAGACAGACAGACAGACAGACAGACAGACAGACAGACAGACACACACACACACACACACACACACACACACACCAAAACACAACAAGCAAAGCCCCAGACCCCAAAACCCCTCACTCCTGCCACCAAAGCGCAAACTATATCCCCCTTGGGAAGCATTTTTGGTTAAGATAAAACCCAAGAGGATATTAACATACTAATTTTATTAAGGACCCTAACCCTAAACCCTAAACCCTAAACCCTAAACCCTAAACCAGGGGAGTATAGCAAAAGCCTTGAGGCTTGCACTTGGCCTTTCAGACCGGGAACATGAACACCATCCGAGCGGTGCGGCACGCCAGGCAGGTTTAGGGTTTAGGGTTTAGGGTTTAAGGGTTTTAGGGTTTTAGGGTTTTAGGGTTTTAGGGTTTTAGGGCTTTAGTGTTTTAGGGTTTTAGGGTTTTAGGGTTTTAGGGTTTTAGGGTTTAGGGTTTCGTGGTTTGCGGGTTTGGGGCTTTGAGAGGCTTATAGGGGCTTTGGAGGTTTGGACTAGCGGCTTGAGGGTTTTCGATTCCAGGGCGTGGGCCTGTCCCATTTACGCCGAACGGTTTTTCTCACTGCAGGGTTTTCGGGTCTAGGGTTTTAGGGTGTTAGGGTTTAGGGTTTAGGGGTTTTAGGGGTTTTAGGGTTTAGGGAGAATGGTGCCCGGAGAGCTTCCGCTGTGGGAATTCTGGGCCGGAGGGCCTTCCTCATCGCATCTTTTCAGGTGCCATGTCCCGGCACGAAGACGCTAACGGGCCGTCGCGTAATGCTTAAGAACTACCCAAAAAGTAAAAACATCGTCTTCCTTATAAGGGTAGTATAGGGATATTTTTGTCGGGGGTTCTTACCAACAGGCTCATCAAGCTCAGGCTTAGGAACATAAAAATGGTCAGCCTTTTCGGATACCCTCAATACCAGGGCCTCAAAAAGAATGAGGACTCCCAAAAAGGGACCATACTTGAGAGACGCTATCAAATACTACCTGATAATGAGGACCTCTAAAAAGGACCATACTTGAGAGAGGTTGTCAAATATTATCTGTGACGAATCTGGGCGACCAAGCCTGGCGACCAAGCCTGGGCTCGCGCCTGAAGGCTGGAGCCCCTAAACCCTAAACCCTAAACCCTAAACCCTAAACCCTAAACCCTAAACCCTAAACCCCAAGCATTGAGTTGGGCTTTGGGGTCGAGGGGATTCGGCAGGTTTTGCGGTTTAGGGGGTTCAAGCCTTGAACCGCAACTTGAGTTTGAAAAACAATCCAAACCCCAAACTCTAAACCCTAGCCCCCAAACCTTCAACCCGAACCCTATACCCGCTTCCGACCTTGAGAATGTACTTCCTTCTGTTGGGGTGCGTCTTTTTCTATGGCTTGAGTTTCCCTTCGGGGGGGGAGGGAGCCGGCCAGTGGAGGAAGATGAAGATGAGGGACGACGCCGACGAGAACTGTGAGCCAGAGGCGGCTCAAGGGTTTAGGTTTAGGGTTGAGGGTTGAGGGTTGAGGGTTGAGGGTTTTGGAGCTTAGGGTTCAGGACCCTCGAACCTTGTTTTCTTTGGTAGTTTCCATTTCTAGTGAGGTCCATTCTTGGGGCTATGCTTTTTAGAGGGGCCAAGGGGACAAGCTTGGGGCTTTGTTGGGTTGCACAGCTTAGGTTGAGCTCAGGATGCTAAGCTCGGGGCTTGGTGCTTGCGGAAGGAATGGCTGACATAGATGAAAGGAAACTGAAGTGACACGAACTGAAGGAAACGAATGACATGAATGAGAATGAGAGAACAGGTGGACATGAACTGAAGCGAAGTGGCATGGACTTGAATGATATGACATGAATAAAGACGTCAAGCCTTTGGTTCAAAGCAGTTTCTCTTTGGTGGTACATGGGTAGAGAGGGGGTGCTTTTTCCTCTCGCTCCCTAGCACCTCCTCCATGCGTCACTGATTAAAACTCGTACCCCTGAGGTTGTACCCTTCCAATTTTTCCGCCCCCGCGCGCATACTAATATGCTCCTCTCACCCTTACAGGATCTCGAGAAAGGTTCCCCCAAACCCAAGGGTACAACCTTACGGGCTGAGGCTGATTAGTGCCGAAATCTCAGGACGAGAGGGGTAAGCCGGTAAACCCTAAATGCTCTGGGCTTAGGGTTTCAGATCCATTTGTTTAATTCTCATGGCCTGCTCGCCCTGATTAAGTAACCACCCTAAACCCTAAACCCTAAACCCTAAGTTGCACGGGTTTGGTGCTTGCATTGGGAGCTCCGACCTTTCCGCGACTTCTACTTCGTTCTCATTGAACCCTAAACCCCAAACCCCAAACCCTAAACCCATATAGCACATTTCTCCAATGTTTGGTGGTTTCATTGGACTCAACTCACTTACAACCTCTTCAGACACCATTGCTAGTATTATTCTCTACATGATTATCAATCAACATAACTCATTGTTGTTCAACTCAGTAAAAAAAGGCTGGCGGCGTTGTGCGTTTCGGCTGTCGGTTTTCGGGTTTGGCTTCTTGGGTTCCTGTTAGATGCGGCCCGTACAAGTCTACCCCTAAACCCTAAACCCTAAACCCGAAACCCTAAACCCTAAACCCTAAACCACCCCTACATGTTGAGAACTGTCCATCGCCTGGAGCTCTGGACCTTGTCCAAGCCCTGCAGGCCCCAAGCCCGGTGTTTAGGGCTTAGGGAGAGCGACGTAAGCCCAAACCCTAGACCCTAAACCCTAAATCCTCAACCCTAAGCCCTAAACCCTAAGCCCTACAGCCTACACCCTAAACCCCAAACCCCAAACCCCAAACCCCAAACCCCAAACCCTAAACCCTAAACCCTAAACCCTAAACCCCCTGGAGGAAGGGGAGGTGGACTTCGATGTCAAGGACCGCAAGGCGACCCCTCTGGAGCTGGGCATCCAGTCGGGGGCCCCAGAGTTTTGAGGTTCAGGGTTTCGGGTTTAGGGTTTAGGGCTTAGGGTTAAGGGTTTCGGGTTTGGGGTTTAGGGTTTAGGGTTTAGGGTTTAGGGTTTAAGGTTTAGGAGCCGAATCCGGGGCTGGTCGAATGCAGGGACCGAGGGCTTCAGAAGCCCCAAGACCTTGTTTTAGGACCTAAGCCATGCGCGGCCCGAAATCGTTTAGCTCGGGTGAGGGCAGGGCTAGGAATCTGCAAATAGGCGCTTTCCGAGCGTGATTGCAAAAGAAGCTTTTCTGTCCCTCCAAGGATGGGTGAAAGGTTTAGGATGTGGGGTTTAGTGTTTAGGATGTAGGGTTTCGGGTCTAAGGAACAGCCCAGGTGGCCGTACGTTGGCTATAGAGGGTACAGCGCGCTTCCTGTGGAGAGTGGACTGTGGGCGTCTTGTGTCGGCGGCTTCAACCAGTCCTGGAACGTGGGGTTCAGGGTGTGGGCTCAGGGTTTTCCTAGACCTTAGGCCTTGTAAGCCTTGTAAGCCCTGAAACGATCCTGTAGTGTTCACTTCATGTTAGGAGCCCCCCCCTCCATGGCCTCCATATTTTGAAGCCTGTGGACTTTCCTGTGCTGTGCGGCCGGAGTATGAGCTGGTTATATAGGGGCCTTCATAACCAGGACACGGTTTTGGGGGTAATGCGGTCGGAAGTCGGGTGCCGATGAAAGAGCATCGTTGATTGTGCACTCGCATGAGGAAATACGTTACTCTGGCAAGCTACAAAGTGTCAATAATGCGCCGCAACAAAGCTTCAACATCGGACATTGTTTGTGCCATGCACTAAGCATTGTCAGCAACATCAGTTGCTTGGGGGCAGGAACGCAAAGGATTGCAGCTTAGAGCAAAAATGGCATTGCTCCTGGGCAGTCTATGTGGCCATATGGGTTGGACAATATTATGTAAATTGCCAAGCAGCTGCATCTGAGTTGTGGGGGATGTTGTAAGTAAAACTACATGGGAACCCTACGGGGATATCAGTATAGTACAGTGTTTATTCCGGCCCCTCTGGCACGGGCTGTGTGATCTCAGCAGAAGGCAATAGCTGCTTTCCAGGCACCTTTGCACTGGAAGGAATACGCAGTTATGGAGGGGGGGGGGGCGGGTTCCTGATGACTCTTGCGGGGCGGGGGGGGATTCTAACTATGAGGTCAACAGTAACCCTAAAGCCTTCAAGGGCCCGAAGCCCTTTGGCCCTGAAGCCCTCAAGCAATTCACACCCCAGACCTCTGACTCCCACAAAACTCGAAACCCTCATCCCTTAAACCCCTAGACCGCAAGCATCCGCAAGCCCTCCGAGGATGGGTAAGATGAACAAGGACCCCAGCCCGGGATGGGAGGAATAGGTTCAGGGCTCTAAAAACTCGGGTTCGGGGGTCTTTGGGTTCAGAGGCTATGGCGTTTAGGGGGGGGGGGGGGGGTGAGGATTCTCGAGGTGTATGTATGTGAGACAGCTTTTGGGGGTTAGGGGGGGTTGCCCTGCGTGGCATCATCGGTGGCCAAAGCTCCATGAAGCCCCAAACGCCCGAGAACCCAAAAGCCCTGAAACCCCAACAAACCCTAAACCATCAAACGCCAGAATCTAAAAAAAGACAGGAGCCTGAACCCTGAACCTTCAACCCTAAATCCTACCCAACCTCCCCGACAGAACCCCGCAACCCCAAACTGCAGAACCCCAGTTTTCCTAAGGTTGGCTTTCAGCTGTCGGCCCGAAACCCGAAATCCATAGAAGCCATAATAAGCCCGAAACCCTCCATCCTAACCCAGAAACCCGGAACTATGCAAGCACATAGAAGTAGAAAAAGCAAATAACTTTACTCCTACTCCAGACCCCGGCCCGGGGGATGAGAAGTATTGAAAAAGAAACTGCTACCGGTGGGTAGCTGCCAGGTGCCGTTTAGTATAAGGTTTACGCAAGCTGCTCAGTCTCTTGTGCGGGAGAAGCTACCACCCAAAACCCCAAACCCCAAACCCCAAACCCTAAGCCCTAAGCCCTAAACCCTAAACCCCAAACCCCAAACCCACCTGGAACTGTCCCGGTGCGTCCCGGGGAAGTTTGTTGCTACCTCGGCCCCCAGCTTACCTCCCCGAGTTCTTCCATGAGGAAGCCTTGGCAAATGCAGCTCCCCCGCACATCAGCAGCTTAAAGGCCGCCGCGGGACGCGGGATGGAGGGTTTAGGGTTTAGGGTTTAGGGTTTAGGGTTCAGGGGTGTTGTTGGGGCTTTGGGGCGTTAATTCGTTCGCCTACCTATTCTAAGCCCCCATATATTTCAATTCGGCATTTTCCCTTCTGATTTTGAGAGTTTGGGAAGGGGTGGGGGGTGAGGTTTCAGTATTGGGGGGAAGGAATTATTGGTTTTCGTGGTTTAGGGGCTGAATGCTATCAGGGTGAACTTCCCAAGTCTAGATTCTCAATGCCCAAAGCTGAAAAGCCAAACTGGTAGTATGACGACTTCAGGCAATTCCCCAGAGCAACACTCAAAGGGTGAGGCAGTGTGTGGCAACCTACTTCCAGGCAAAGCATCGACCTGGCAGTTTACTTGACCCTCAATGCTAAGCGAAGCTCCCAGCTCCTCAACTCTGCGCTAGATTCGCCTGAAACCTGAGCTAAAGCATCTGCTGGCCGACGGCTGAGCCAGCCCGGAATAGGTCTTCATCCACCACGCACCGGACACCCTGCTGCACGTGGACTATGCGGCTTGGGGTTGGCGGCCTAAAACTCAATCCTCAACCCGGAAACGCCCGGCTCTTTCCACTGACCGCCCGCTAAATCAAATCTTCCGTGTGTACAGGTTCAGATCCAGGGTTTGCGCTTCAGCTGCCAGGGAAGAAAATGTGATTTAAGTTAAATTGGAGCTTAGGCTGGTTTAGGCCTGGGTATGGGTTTGGATTTAATTGTCGCTGTCGCTGGTGGAGGGCCAGACTTAGCTGAGTAGCTAAGCCAACAACAGGCATACAGAGATGCGTGAATACATTTGCAGCAATGACAATGAAGAATGGTAACAATATTAAATTATTTGTAAATTTTGTGTGGTTCACGGATCAAAGTCGCAACGGCGCAAGCTTCGACTCGAGGAGTGCATCCCCATGTTCATGAGCCGTCTTCGTGACAACAAGCGGCCGCGTTGCCGCAACGAGGACTGCACCTGCTGTGTTCAGGCTGTGAGCCTCGTAGGGCTTAGGGCTTAGTCCCTGAGACACCCCGAGAGCAATGAACCCCAAAAAAGCCTGTCCTGCGAAACGCGAAACAATACATCTAAGCAATAAAGCCTGCCAAAAAAGGCCCAGGGCTCTAGCGGTTTGGCAGTTGAAGGTTAAGTACGCGATGCGGCTTAGGTCTTGGGCTCAAGGGGGTTTAGGGTTCATGCTCTTCGGCAGAGGCTTTTCGGGGATGCAGACGAGCCTTGCGCAATCCTACACAGAAGATAGAACAGCCCCAGAGCCACATGCTCCAAAAGGTTAACCTCAGTTTTCCTCCTAGGAAACTGGACAGCAAGCCGGTGGCCGCCAGGAGCTCTCCAAGATGCTTGCGGACAAGCTCACCCACAAGGACAGCTCGGGGAGCTCAAGGTCCACACGTGGGTTTAGGGTTTGGGGTTTAGGGTTTAGGGTTTAGAGCTTAGGGTTCTGCAAGAAACGAGCACCAACATCAATAGCAGCAATTCGCCTGCCCGACGCGGAGGACATCGCGCGGCTGATGAACCAGTACCCTGAGGCCATTTACCCAGCTAGGGGGCCGATAGGGGGTAGACTACAGACAGACCTCTCCTCTTCTTCAGAGTTTGAGGTTTACACGCCCCCCCCCCGGTCTCCTAAATCCTAAGCCCTCAGTATGAATTCCGGTTGTTGTTCACTGGGGTTTGAGGTTTAGGGTTTAGATTGCATATGATTCTGTATCGGTTGTGGGCAGTGGAAAACTGAGCGAAGGGATGCAAGTCTTACGTAGCTGTCGCATAATATTCAGGTGGATGGGTAGGATTCAGGGCCATCGCACATGGGTCTATCGATTCTGATTCCGAGGCGGTACTTTTTGGCTATATGCGTTGGAGTCTTGAATGCTGCGCTAGCCAGGTGCAATACCCCAAAACCCAAAGCCCTGTAAGTCCGAAGCCCCAAGCTAAACCCAAGAATTGGCCACCGTATCCTGACCTAAACCCGAGCCCCTACCTCTTAGAGTGGCATGATTATAACCCCCGGCACCCTGAACCCGAAGCCGAACCTCGCGAAACCCGAAATTCGATGATCCCTACTGTCCTTTAGAAGGGGAACTAAACCCTAAACCCTAAACCCTAAACCCCAAACCCTAAACCCTAAATCCGAAGCCCTAAACCTAAATCCTAAACCTGGGTCGAGGCGGCCGTGGCGCTCCTCAACGGCGTGACCAACACGCCCGACATCACCAGCCCAGGCTTCCTCACACATTGGTGTAGTTTAGCGTTCAGGGCTTTGTTTTTTTTGGGGGGGTTTAGGGTTTAGGGTTTAGGGTTTAGGGTTTAGGGTTTAGGGTTTAGAGTTGGGGAGTTCAGGGCTTATGCGGACTAGAGTTTGCGAGGCTCAGGGGGTGTTTAGGGTTTAGGGATTACGCTTGAATCGTAAGGGTAAGCTGCCGTCTACTCAATTCTGCATGAGGTTCTTCGGTGTCAGTCGCATTCCTCTTGAAAGCGCCAGTCCGCCTGTCTGTCGGTCGCTCTTTGTTTGTTCGCTCAGAAAAGTACTGAGGTCTCTGTCACATCTAGGCATGCACTTCTGCACTTTCAAATGTCCAGATACCCAAACGATAGCGAGTGAGAGGGCAGCGCGCACACACGTCAAAAAGTATAGAGAGCACGGGACATAGCCCTAAACCCTGAACCCTAAACCCTAAACCCTAAACCCTAAACCCTAAAATACATGCATAGGGCAACATGTGGAGTGATTGAGCTGAAGGCTGGCATCCGCTTCCAAGCCGGGCACCTTGGCCTGCAGCGGCTTGGGTATCCCTGATCCTGATAGGGTTTAGGGTTTAGGGTTTAGGGTTTAGGGTTTAGGGTTTAGGGTTTAGGGTTTAGGGTTTAGGGTTTAGGGTTTAGGGTTTAGGGTTTAGGGAAGCGAGGCTACCCAGCCGCATGCATCTTAGGGGCTAGGATTTAGGGCTGCATTCCATTTTCTTAGGGTTAGGCTCCTTGTCCAACCTGCTGAACACAGACTTGTTTTTGCCCAAGTTACTTGGGAACCTAGTAGACGTCTGTCTTGTGGTTTACCTGCCCTTCGGTTAATTACCTATTTTCTCCTTGTAGTACTGCAACCCCCAAGTTTGCCCAACTGCAGGCGTGTAGGGTTTAACGGTTAGTGGTTAAAGGGTTAAGTAAGCCCTCAACCCTCAACCCTAAACCCTAAACCCTAAACCCTAAACCCTGAACCCTAAGGGTGCAGGCTCTAGGGTGCAGGGTTTATAGGCCTTCAGGGTCTGAGCCACGAGCTACGAGCCGCTGGTGCATCGAGGTCTCCTTCGCGGCCCGCTCCGCGGTGATGACGCTCGGCTTCCCTGTAGCCATGGATGCCCCCCCAAGTGGGGGGGGGGGGTTGTTAGAGAAACGGGGTTTAGGGTTTAGGGTTTAGGGTTTAGGGTTAGGTTTAGGGTGTAGCTTTTCTTGCTGTCCAAGAAGCATTCTTGTGTTTTGGGGGGGGAGGGGGGGGGGGGTATATTGCACTTGCCTTGTGTTCTGGGGGGCTAGGCCCGGGTCTTGTGGCCCCCCTCCATGGTCGTGCATGGTAGCCTGCAGAGGGGGGGGGGCGGGGGTAAGAAGCTCTACCTATACTTTGAGAGCCCATATTTTGTTCCGCATTTTTTGGGTGGTTTAGGGTGGGTACATCGGTAGTAGGGGGACTTGGGCCTTCAGAAGCCTTCGAGGCCTGCGCGCACCCATCTCACCCTACACTTCCCTCAGCCGTAGACCCTAGGGTTTAGGGCCTTAAAGCCTGAACCCTCAGCCCCAAAGCCTGCTAAATCCTCAACCTTAAACCCTGAACCCTGAACCCGAAACCCTAAACCCTAAACCCTAAACCCTAAACCCTAAACCCTAAACCCTAAACCCTGAACCCTGAACCCTGAACCCTGAACCCTGAACCCTAAACTGAGGGGTCTTTGCAGCTCCATGGGCTCGAAGGTATTTGCCAGGGCTTTCGACTAGGGCTTTCAAGCTGTTTAGGGTTTAATTACGGCCCCGGGCCTCTGAAACCCTGAACCCTAAACGTTGAGCGTGCAGTGTTCAGGGTGTAAGTTTCAAGGTTTGCGAGTCAAGTTTTTTGTTTCGAGTTCGGGGTTTAATCTGGAGTTTTAAGACTTATTGCAGGAATGCGAACGCATGCAGGAGTCTCCAGCAAAAGGCTTCAGAACTGTAAGGGGGGTTATTGGCGGGATTTTGATCCCTAGCCCTGAACACCCTAAACCCTAAGCTCTAAACCCTAGACAATAAAGCCCTAAACCCTGAACCCTTAGCCCTAAACCCTAAACCCTAACTACCGCCTATCGATCGGTGGACTCGGATCCCAGGCGGTTCCTGAGGCCCATCTTCTCTTCTCCTCGCGGCTCGGCTTAGAATTGCGGGCGCATCCGGTGCCGCTAGTTCTAAACCCTAAACCCTAAACCCCTAAACCCCCAAACCCCTAAACCCCCAAATCCCTAAACCCCTAAACCCCCTAAACCCCTAAACCCCTAAACCCCTAAACCCCTAAGCCCCTAAACCCCTAAACCCCTAAACCCCTAAACCCCTAAACCCCCAAACCCCTTAAACCCTAAACCCCTGAACGGGATTGTCAGGAAATACTTCTCCTGGGAGTGACCCTCAGCTTCGCCACCAGAGCTCTCAGAAGCGATCGGACTTGGTTTTCCTAAAGCACTTGGTAGCCCAGTGGTACCTAAAACCCTAATTAAACCCTAAACCCTAAAACCTAAACTCTTTACCCCTTTTTTTGGTTCTGGGTTCCCTTATTATAAAGTAACCAACCAAAGAAAGGGTGCCCTTATTAGAATGGGCTACTAAGGCATCGGGCAGGGAAGCCGACGCAGCAGTTTCAGGGAAAACCCTGAGCTCAAGTGCTAAACGAAACCCTAAACTCTAAACCTTAAACCCTAAGGTTGTCGGGCTGCTGGGCTTTTGAAGTTTTAGGTCTTTTAGGGCTTTTGAAGTTTTAGGTTTTCTTCGGCTGTAGGGTTTAGGGTTTTGGGGGTTTGGGGGTTGCTGTAGAGTTTTAGGGCTTAGGTAGCGGTTTACCGGTTAGGTTTTTGAGGCTCTGCGACGGGTTTTGGAGTTTTGGGGTTTCGGCTTTCGGGGGGGTTGTATAGAAAACCCTAAACCCTCAACCCTCAACCCTAAACCCTAAGCCCTAAACACCCTAACGCCTTTGGGCGGGCGAGCACCAGGCTTCCTGTGCTTCTATGAGACCGAGCACACCTGGAGTCGGGACCCTGGAAGGGTTTAGGGTTTAGGGTTTGGGGTTTAGGGTTTAGGGCTTAGGGCTCTTTGCAGGGGACCTGGAGTTAGAGGGTCAGACTAGAATGGGCCCTATATGTCAGGCCCTCCTACTTGGAGGTTCATGGGCACGCATAACTAGGATTACAATGAAGGTCTAGCTAGAATGGTTATAGCCTTAATTAGGATAGCTGGTTTTGACCCCGCTGATACCCTAAACCCTAAACCCTAAACCCAAAACCCTAAACCCTAAACCCTAAACCCTAAACCCAAAAAGCGCCTTCTTCTTCTTCTTCCACAGGCTACGATGACCAAGCTTACGAGCCGCCAGCTTGGCACAAGAAGGTCACTGATATCAGTGTCAAGGCCAGTTCGGAGGGTCGGAGGGCTTAGGGTTTAGGGCTTAGGGCTTAGGGCTTAGGGTTTAGGGCTTAGGGTTTAGGGATGTAGTGTTTAGGGCTTGCGCTTCAGGGTTGACGGTCACAATTGGGGGAGGGGGGTAATCAGTGGCTTGAAGGAAGCCGAGGGCTGCTTGGGGCTTTAGAAGCTAGGACCGGGAGTAGGCCCGTTTTTTTCCTGTTTTTTGGGGTTGGGGTTTCCTTCTAATCCCCTTTAAAACCAAAAAGGGTACCCCCTTGTTATTCCTAGGTTACTCCCGGGGCTTTAGACATAAAGCGGCAGCTTCTGGAGGTTCTGGAGACATCGTTGGGCTTACTGTTTTCTGGGCTTGGGCACTTTCGAATACATTGACAAGGATCAGGTCATTGAAGGATGGAAGGAGGTACTAGATAATCCAGAACTCCCAAGCACCCTGCACAATTCCCTCAGAATCATAAGATTTTCTTAGTCCCCTCCCCTTTGAACGACTCCGCTTTAAGCATCCAAGTTGCGATTCTACTTCCCTCCCCCTTGAACCGCGGAGTTGCGAAGGATCAGCCCAAAAAGGACGCCAGCATCCAGGCAGGGCCGTGAGTTAGGGGTTGCTGCTTTTGCAGTTTTAGGGTTTAGGGCCTTGGGGGCCTTGGGGGCGGTTTGGAGGTTCGGGTTCAGGGCTGTAGTGCTCGGGGGCTCTAAGTGGGCTGCGTCAACCTCATGACAGGGAAGGTTGTGCAGGCTTCGCTGTGGGAGGGTTGTGGGGCAAAAGCGCTCCTAAACCCCTAAACCCTACACCCCCAAACCCTAAACCTCCTCTGCTCTTGTTCGAGTTTTGGGTGTTGGGTTTGGGGCCTTGGGTTTAGGGTCTCGACTTTTCGAGGTCTGCTACATCCCGAACATCATTTCCGCCAACATCTTCGCCGCCTTGGTGTCCCTTCGCCTTTGTTCTAACAATTGGGTATAGGGTTCTAATACTAAACTTGCAGAAAGCGTAGACCAGCAATGGTAGATGCTTTGCCGAATCTGCATGTGACATTATACTACCATCACACTGTAACCTTGCAATTAGGCCCTACCCCCCGACTCCCGCCCCCGCCCGCCTCCCCCCTCCCCCCGCACAAAAAGGAACTTTAGAAACCCAAAGCCCCACGTGGTCGAAGAAACGCATCTTTGCTCAGATGGGCCTCCATTCCCGCACTCAGCACTGTCAGACTTCACCCCTACATCCCTCCTCCGAAGCCCAAGCCAACACAGAAGCTTGTACCCACCCCCACCCCCCCTTGTTTAGCGTTTAGGGTTTAGGGTTTAGGGTTTAGGGTTTATGGACACAGGGCTTAAGGCTTTCTGATGCCGTTTAGGATGGCTTAGGGTTTGGGGCTGCAGCAGAGATTTATGGGGATTAGACCCGCAAAAGGCAGAACATCCCAGAACGCCCATACTGTCGGCCTCTAGACTTATGTTGTTTGGGGGGGGGGGGGGGGTTAGGGCTTAGGGTCTTAGGCCCTTATAATCCCGACATCCTACTTGTAGGCGTCCACCACCCCAAAACAGCGAACCGGATCCGAGGTCCAGCACGGGAGAAAAGGATCCAGCGCCCACCGGATCAAGGGGATGCAACTCCTAAACCTAAACTCTCTTAGGACCCGGACTGGGCCTTTATTCCCTTTTTGCAGGGTTTAGGGTCCCTTCTCCTATAAGCCCCTTTAAGGGTCAGAGGGGCTTAGGGTTGGGAGTTACGGTCTACCTTGCTCACCTCAAACCCCTAGATCCTTACGCTGAAGCCCCCCTATGGCAGGGGTTAAGAACCCTAAACCCTGAATAGTCCCTAGACCTGGCTAAGCCGACTTCGCATTCAGAGCCCTTGCTTGGGTTGCAGTTAAGGAACTTAAGTTTGGAGCTTAGGGTTGAGGGTATGGATGCGTGCTCAGCAAGATACCTTCTGGACTGTGACAACTTAATTTTGCAGTTTTATGTTCCTCAACGCACCTGTACACCCCAACCCCCATACCACCCCCGATCAAAGTGCGTTGGAGACTCAGGTATTCTCGAGGTTGACTGGCTTGCGGTTGCAGGCGGTTCCGAAGGGAGATCGATCTGATTTGTTGGCAAGTGGGGGGGGTCCCTGTTGTAGAATATTCCTAGGTCTCCGCCTGCACAATATTATCGTCTTCCGCCTTAGCATACATGTTCTCAATCTTGTGTCTGTTTGGAGGGCACCGTCCTCGGTGTAGGAGGTTGGGGGGTTTACTAGTTGAGCCTACCCTTTCTTCCGAGGGACTTAGGTGCCTTATACCCCCTGTGCCACCGTTTGAGGGGTTATGTTCCCCACTCCGGACCCTTAAGCCACTAAACCACTAAACCCTCAACCCTATGTAAACCCTAAACCCCCCAAACCCCAAACCCCAAACCCTAAACCCTAAACCCTAAACCCTAAACCCTAAACCCTAAACCCCCAAACCCTAAACCCCAAACCCTAGAGCCGGTAAGATTTGGGTTCCGAGTTCAGAGTGTCTTTCTCCCAGCAGTGCATCCGAGGCTATTCCTGTACGAGTCCTTGGCGGTGCGCGCTGCCACTGGGCCCCAAGATTGAGGGTTTAGGGGTTTAGGGGTTTAGGGTCTAGGGGTTCGTTTATAGGGTTTAGTTAGGGGTTTAGGGTTTATAGGGCTTAGGGCTTAGGGGTTTAGGGTTTATAGGGCTTAGGGTTTAGGGTTTCGGGGTTGTCATCACTTTACCCAAGGACAATGGGGGGGGCAGCCGGCCCTGAGGGCCTAGAACAGGGAAGGGGCGTAGGGTGCAGGGGGCTTCAAGAATACTCCGTCTTTTGAATGATTCCCATCTATTCCCCATCTATTCTTCGGCCCTCCGTCTCGCAGCTGGCCGGTTAGGGCTTAGGGCTGAAGTCAGTCAAACCCCAATAGCACCCGAAACCCTAAACCCTAAACCCTAAACCCTAGGTCCCGGTCCTTGCTTGTCAACAATCGCCAGCCCAAAGCCCCCAAATCCTAAGCTCCTCATGGTTTTTGGATGCCCTATGTGGCCAGGATGAGCCGGGAGACCAAGAAGCTTCAACTTAGGCTCAGACCATAAAAGGGTTTAGGGTTTAGGGTTTAGGGTTTAGGGTTTAGGGTGCTCTAACCCTTTTCAGGCCGCAACTCCCCCCAAACTCCCGAGCCCTGACCCTGTTCTTCGAGGCAGTATCCTACACCTTCTGGAATGGAGCGATTTGGGTTGATGTGCTTCAGCTCCGAGGCGGCAGAGAGGACCCTCTGAAAAAGGTCCTGGGGAGTCCCTGGTTTCGGTCCTGATGGTTAGGGTGCGAAAGTTCAGGGTTTGCGGCTTGTGCCTTGCGAGGGTTTAGGAACCAAACCTTGCTTAGATTAAGAGTCCTGAGCCTCAAGTGATCTGTCTCGTAAGTTTCTGAGCCAATGCTGCAACGCCGGGCCACATCTAAAGCCTTAAAGTCCTGTGTACTTTGAGTCCTGAACCCCCTAGACCTTAAGCCCCGAAGCCGAAGCCGAAGCCCTACCAGACCGTGTCTACAAGAGGTTCCTGATCTCCTTCTGGGGCCTGACCTTGCTGGTTTTGGAGACTTGCTTCAAGCACGAGGCCGGACGTGACTGCAGGCGTAGGACCCATCGTGCGAGCTAGTTGATGAGTTCTTTTTTGTGTGTGTGTGTGTGTGTGTGGGGGGGGGCATGGCTAGAGCTTGGGCCCACAAGCGGCTTAGGGTCTGAGGCTTGAGGCTTCAGGGTTAGGGTTGAGGGTGTTCATTGAACGCTGGTGCTAAACGCACCCAGGCGCGTGCCCCGACTTGTGCATTCCCACCCCTGCTTGCTCTCCACCCTCATCTTGACCTTTGCAGTTTTTCAGGGGTGTCCTTGCTTTCTGATCACGCTCTTGTTCTGTCATTTGTGTTTGAGCTGGGGGAGTGATCCCGAAGCCTAAACCCTAAACCCTAAACCCTAAACCCTAAACCCTAAACCCTAAACCCTAAACCCTAAACCCTAAACCCTAACCCTGAACCGAACGCCAGGAGGTAAATCTTCTCGAGGGCGCAGCCTTCTAGATCTTGGTTTGGCCCTGCAGGTTGAATCCACACTCCTCGAGTCCTTGGAAGGGCAACTCTTGTAGGGAAGGGTTTAGGGTTTAGGGTTTAGGGCTTAGGGTTTAGGGTTTAGTGTTTAGGGTTTAGTGTTTAGGGTCTAGGGTTGAGGATTTAGGGTTTAGGGTTTAGGGTTTAGGGTTTGGTTCTTGAAGGAGACTGCGTGGTCTGCATCCTTGGTGCTTCTCGTTCTTATACACACCTGAAGCCCACTTAAACCTATAATTGCTCGTCGTTCTTGGGTTTTTCGTTTGTACGATCCAACGAGAAAGCGAGGTACACCATGTACGCCCAACTACACGTGGAGGTCTAGGTAGCCCCTGAGGCCGCAAGCCCGTAAAAACGGACCTGGTTTTAGACGACTCTTGAACTTGCCCCTCAAACCCTCAGCCCTGACTGCTAAACCCTCAACACGAAGCTATGGAGGGGTCAGTGGCAGGCTGCGGTGGGCAAGGACCCGGAGTTCTTGGACTGGCAGATGAATGAAGGCCGGCTTCGAGGGGTTCCTGTGCTTTTGGTTTAGGGATGTAGGTTTGGGGGTTGTTGGGCTCTAGGTTTAGGGTTTGGGTTTTTTGGGGTTTTGGGCGGGATGTGGGGTGGGGGTCGTCCGGGGATTAGAGCTTAGGGCTTGGGCATGTTTTGCATCATAAACTTTGGCACTGCGGGATTCGAGTCTGTGGTGATGGGCTTGATTCAGACTCATGAACACGGGGCTCCTTACCGACCCATATTACCTAGTGAGCGGCACCATGACAGAAATCGCTCGATGTGGGGGGGGGGGTCAAGCTCTGTAGTCTTAGGGTGGTTAGCTGTACGGTTCAGGGAAACAATGAAGTTTTCAGTTCACATGTGCTGCCATCCGTGCAGGGGTTCGCTTTGGCCTTGAGGTACTAGGCTTCAGGACTCTTGACCCTCCAGGCCGGTTTGGGTTTCGGGCTCTGGTATTTCGTGGTTCAGGGAGCCGGCAGTGGTAGAGCACACCGGAGGCATCTTCCAGCCAAGCTTCGTGGCCGAAAGCCATCACAACGGCGTCGTCGCGGACTGGATCATCGCGAAAGGCGGGCATCTCGAAGCCATACCAGCTGCGAAGAACCACAATCACGAACCCGTAAACTGATCAAGAAGAAGTCCCCAAACATCCCTGAACAACAGCTATGTAGAGCTGCGAAGTGTTTCCCTAAGCCCAAACACCTCCCTTGAGCTAAAAAAAGCAAGCATGGGGCCCAGAGAGTTTCCGAGAAGAACCCAAGAGCCCCTATAATCTGCAACAGGAGCAAACACAAGATCATTTCAAGCTCCTCATGCCCTTTGCTGACCCTAAACCCTCAACCCCGGAACCCCTCAAGAACTAGGACCCGGAGTAGGCTCTTATTCCCTTTTTTCTAGTAGCCCTAAACCCTAAACCCTAAACCCTAAACCCGAAACCCTAAACCCTAAACCCTAAACCCCTAAACCCTAAACCCTAATGTCCAGGGATGGTCGACCTCCTGCTGGAAGTGGCGCAAATTTGCGGGTGCCTCCTCATCGGCGAGCTGAACAGCTACCTGAACTTAGGCTGGGGGCCCGGCCCTTAAAGCCCTAAAGCCCTAAAGCCTAAGCCCTAAACCCTAAACCCTAAACCCTAAACCCTAAACCCTAAACCCTAAACCCTAAACCCTAAACCCTAAACCCTAAACCCTAAACCCTAAACCCTAAACCCTAAACCCTAAACCCGAACCCTATATGAAGCCTGAACTCTGAACCCAGAGTTGGGACTGGGCTTTGGGCTTCAGCGCGGAGGTTCATACAGTCTGCAGGCTTCACAAAACCGATGTTAGTGGTAGCATCCTCCCCCACAGATCAGTATTCTGGTACCAGGGTTTAGGGTTTAGGGTTTAGGGTCTAGGGTTTAGGGTTTAGGGAGTTCATCTAACCTTTTGCGTTGAGGGTTTAGGGATTCGGGCACTGTTATGAGTACGAATCAGGGTCCATAATTTAGATCACCCATCGCCCCTCAGCCCCAGGCCCCAAACCCCCAAAACCTATATGTGGGTGTACGAAAATGAGGGACCCCTAATCCCAAATAGTAGGATCCCCTTGTAATGAGGACCCCATGTACCCCAAACCCCGAACCACCGGCAGGCAACGTTTGGGACCTGTCACGCAGCATCATTCCGATCCTGACTCGCTGGCCTGTTTGGACCATTTCAACTAGGGAGGGGTGTGGGTTTTTAGGATTTCGCCTTCCAAAACCTCCCCCCAAAAGGGGTGCCCCCAAGTATTCACGATTTTAGGTCTTGGTCGTGGTCGTGGTCGTGGTCGTCGTCGTGGTCTTGGTCTTGGTCTTGGTCTTGGTCTTGGTCTTGGTCTTGGTCTTGGTCTTGGTCTTGGTCTTGGTCTTGGTCTTGGTCTTGGTCTTGGTCTTGGTCTTGGTCTTGGTCTTGGTCTTGGTCTTGGTCTTGGTCTTGGTCTTGGTCTTGGTCGTCGTCGTGGAGGTCGTGGTCGTGGTCTTGGTCGTGGTCGTCGTCGTCTTGGTCGTTGTCGTTGTCGTGGTCGTGGTCGTCGTCGTCGTCGTCGTCGTCGTCGTCGTCGTCGTCGTGGTCGTCGTGGTCGTCGTGGTCGTCGTGGTCGTCGTGGTCGTCGTGGTCGTGGTCGCTATTGTTTGTATCCTTCTCTGCTTGGTTTGTGCCAGGGCGCAAAATGTGATTTACATGGGGGGGGGGGGGGGGGGGGGGGCTGGGAAGGGCTTGGGAGATACAAACGAACAGAGAATCAACAGCATGCATGCATATGCGAGTATATTTGTTACAATGAATAGTAGCAACAATAGCTTTAATTTGTTTTAACAAAATGCAATAATAAGCTCATGGGAATGGCGACTGAATGGCGACACGCCGATGTCCAATATGCCCGTAGACCCGTAGACGAGATCCCTCTGCGGAGAGAAACGTCCGTAGCTCTACGTTTTTTTCATGTTGTCAACATCGCAACAAATCCGTCTGGTATTTAATAGCAGTTGAATTACACTGCGCCGCTTTTTAGTGGCTGCAGCCATGGCATCCTAGACTACCGCACCCTCAACTACATGTTGAGTAGTTTACCGCATTATCCCCCGAACCCGCATAGGGGCCGAAGAAGGGCCTTAAGATTGAGGCCTTGCTTTGGGTTAAAGTTGGGGGGGGGAGGTAGTGTAGGATCCCAGATTTCAGGGCTCAGAAAGCCCTCCACAAACCTTCAAGCTGTAGTAGGATCTAGGGTTTGCGGCTGTATTTCAGGCTCCTCTTCTTCCACGACAGTCGGTTGCTACACCTTCTGATCGCACTTTGCCTGGGAGAGGGTCGTGGGTTAGAGACTGGGCTGCGGCGCCGCACGGCCTGACTACATAGGGATCATCAGGGATTACTACTAGTAATCATTCCGACCCCTACATTGGGGCCGGACTCACTTGGAGTCGCAGAGGCCCCGCATGGTCACGTCGGGGCAGACGAAGACTTCCTTCGCTTTTGGAGTTTTGGTTGGGGGGGACCCTAAACCCTAAACCCTAAATCCTAAGGGCGAAGTGTTGCAGAGCTGTAAGGATCCCGGGGTCTCACTGTTTCTTGCAGGCTGGTGCACTGCGCCAGCTTTGTCTACCCACACCCGCCTCCAGAATTGTGGCTCGTAGTTTCGTTCGCCGCAGAAACTCACGGTGAGAAAATGCCTCACCCCCCCCCTCCCCTCCCCCCCCCCTCCCCCCCACAAAAAACTAGACGAAGCCCACAAGACCCCTTAAGATCCCCTCCTTGAGAGGCCCTAAACCCTAACCCGATAAGCAACCCTAACCCTACGACCCCTACAAACCCCCAATAAACCTCCCTATGAAACCCCATAGAACCCTACAAGCACCCTACACCAAACCCGAATTCCTCACTCCCAACTTCCCTGAACCCCAAACCCTACGCCCCTACACCCCTACACCCCTACACCCCTACACCCTTGCACCCCTAAACCCTGAACCCCGAACCCTAAACCCTCAAACCCTAAAGCACTAAACCCTCAACCCCAAACCCTAAACGCTCAAACCCCTAAACCCCTAAACCCCCCAAACCCCTAAACCCCTAAACCCTTAAACCCCCCAAACCCATAAAACCCTCAACCCACTAAACCCCCCAAACCCCCCAAACCCCCCCAAACCCCCCAAAAAAGCGTTGGAAAGCCCGCAGTGCCAAGGTCTTGATCTACTGGATGCGGCTCCTCGAGGCGCCAACCCCGTCCTGCCCCCCCTTCCCCCTCCCCCATCGCCCTGTTTTTGGGGGGGTTTAGGGTTTAGGGGTTTAGGGTTTAGGGTTTAGGGTTTAGGGTTTGGGGTTTAGGGTTTAGGGTTTAGGGTTTAGGGTTTAGGGTTTACCCCTTCCCCCTCCCCCTCGACTTCTTTCAGAAACCCCGGTTCGGATTTGTCGGCCACCACAGGGTGTGACCTACTCGGAGAAGATCGGACACGCCCTGCTGCCACTGCAGAAGCTGGCCACGGGACTGCTCCCAGTCCCTTGGCCGTTCTGGCTGAGGCTAAGAGGGTTGAGGGTTTAGGGTTTAGAACAAACCTGAAACCCCCTAAACACCTAAACCCGAAACCCAAGGTAGCCCTTAACCCTAAACCCCCTTCCTGAATGCTAAACCAAGCCCGACAAAACGACTCTGCGTATCCACCCCGTGTTGTCGAGTTCGAGGCCCTAGTGAAGGGTCTGCTCCGAGAGAGTGGGGTTTCCGGATTAGGGTTTAGGGTTTAGGGTTTGGGGTTTGGGGCTACCATGGGGTCTGATTATGATTTCGGGGCGGTTGGAGCCCACTTTCGGGGTCCCCGCGTGGCTTTGTGACATAAGGCCATGACCTTCACGCTGGTCGGATTCTGCGCGCTGACGCACGCCATGTACGCTGTCCAGGTGTACCTCGGCAGGATGAAAACCCTACACCCGGTGGTGGCGGCGGGCCTCACAGTTCGTGCGTAGCCCGAAGCCCGAACCCTGAACCCGAAGCCCTACATCAGTATCCTGAGGCCCACGGTTTCACGAGAATTGTTGGAACTCGAGAGGGTTTGGCACCCAGGCATGCTAACCACCTGTGGCCGGACACCCTGTTCAACACCTTCACCACGCTGATCACCCAGGCCTGCTTGACTCCGGACGTGGCACCTGGTGTTTCTTTTGGAAAAATCAGCCCAAACAGTCCCTCTAAACCCCAAGCCCACAGTCAAAGTTACGACATGAGGCTGCAGGGTTTAGGGTTTAGGGTTTAGGGTTTAGGGTTTTAGGACTTCTGCGCGCTTGGGGGTCTGGAGTTCATTCTGGATCAGGGTTTTTTGGCTTAGGGCTTGATTTAACTTAAGGGGCGCTTCAGAGCCTCAAAGCCACCCGTCGGGCTGGGGCTTCGAGCTTTCTGGGGGGGCTTAGGGCCTCGCTCGGACCCTTTAGGTACGAGGACCCTGCGTGTGAGGTGTGTCAAGGATCAGGGGGACCAAAGGTGTGCTGGCAAAATTTAGGGCTTCACCGCCCGAAGCCCCAAGAAGCTCCAGCTTGCGAGCCTCAACCTAGGGTTTAGGGTTTAGGGTTTAGGGTTTAGGGTTTCGGGTTTCGGGTTTAGGGTTTAGGGTTAAGCCCTGTAAAGCCACCGCCGCCGAACCGGGGCTCCACATCTCCGAGTCCTGGCTACGCCTCCCAAAGCCCACAAACTCCCAAGGCCTGCACAAAGCCTCACACCCTCATGAATATCCCTAGGGTTCGGGTTTAGGGTTTGGGGTTTGGGGGGTTTGGGGGGTTTTGGGGGGTTTAGGGGGTTTAGGGGGTTTAGGGGGGTTTAGGGGGGTTTAGGGGGTTTAGGGGGGTTTATTTAGGGTTTAGGGGTTAGGGGGTTTGGGGGGTTTAGGGGGTTTAGGGGGGTTTAGGGGGTTTAGGGGGGTTTAGGGGGGTTTAGGGGGTTTTTTAGGGGGTTTGGGGGGTTTTGGGGGGTTTAGGGGGGTTTAGGGGGGGTTTAGGGTTTAGGTTTAGGGGGTTTAGGGTTTAGGGGGGTTTAGGGGGTTTAGGGGGGGGGTTTAGGGGGTTTAGGGGGTTTAGGGGGTTTTGGGGGTTTAGGGGGGGTTTAGGGGGTTTTGGGGGATTTGGGGGTTTAGGGGGTTTAGGGGGTTTAGGGGGGGTTTAGGGGGTTTAGGGGGTTTAGGGGGTTTAGGGGGTTTAGGGGGGTTTAGGGGGCTTTGGGCAAGCCTAACACCCCAAGAAGATCGCTGAACCCCATCCCTCAAAGACACTTAACAAAAACCCCAAACCCTAAAGCCCAAGCCCTAAGCCCCGAAGCCCCAAGCCCCGAAGCCCCGAAGCCCCGCAACCCCAAACCCCCAAACCCTAAACCCCAAACCCTAAAGCCCAAAAGCCCCGGCAGCCTAAACACCAAACTCCTAAACCCCAAACCCCCACACCCTAAACCCCAAGCCCTAAACCCGAAACCCCAAAAGCCTAATCCCAAGCCCTACCTAAACCCCACACCCTAAACCCCAAACTCCCCAAGCCCTAAGCCCTAAACCCCAAACTCCCTAAGTCTCCCCTTCTTAGCCTGCAGGGCCTTCCGGCGAGACCTCCCGAGGATGGTCTGGAGCTGCTGGTGCTCTATGGAGGCTTTCTAAGGGGGGCGTTTAGGGTTTAGGGTTTAGGGGGTTTAGGGGGTTTAGGGGGTTTAGGGGGTTTAGGGGGTTTAGGGGGTTTAGGGGGTTTAGGGGGTTTAGGGGGTTTAGGGGGTTTAGGGGGTTTAGGGGGTTTAGGGGGTTTAGGGGGTTTAGGGGGGTTAGGGGGTTTAGGGGGTTTAGGGGGTTTTTAGGGGGTTTTTAGGGTTTTGGGGGGTTTTTGGGGGGGTTTAGGGGGGGGTTTGGGGGGGTTTGGGGGGGTTTGGGGGGGTTTTGGTGGGGGTTTTTGGGGGGGTTTGGGGGTGTTTGGGGGGGTTTGGGGGGGTTTGGGGGGGTTTAGGGGGTTTAGGGGGTTTAGGGGGTTTAGGGGGTTTAGGGTTTAGGGGGTTTCAGGGGGCTTTAGGGGGGCCATAGGGTTTGGAGTTTTTCAGGGTGTAGTTGGAGGCTTTCTAAGGGGTTTCAGGGGCTTCAGGACTTAGAGGGTTGAGGGGGTTTAGAGGGTTTAGGGGATTTGGGGGGTTGAGGGGGCTCTAGGGCGGTAGGGTTTAGAGGGTCTAGAGGGTTTAGAGGGTTTAGTTAGAGGCTTTTAGGGGGTTTCAGGGGCTTTAGGGCTGAGGGGATTTAAGGGGTTTAGAGGGTCTAGAGTTTGGGCGCATATATATATATATAAGTATATATATATATATATATGCACAGAGATACATCATATACGTACACACACACACCCGCTTCTCTCTTGGCGAGGTGTTCTTTTCTTCTCTGTCTTCGTGCTGAACATCTTCATCGGCGTCATCGGCGAGCAGTATAGCAAAGAGAAGGATCAGGCAGCGCGGTGGTTGTGGTTCTATGGGCCATTCCCGTTAGCCTGTGCTGTGAATTTTGGTGCCCCTAAACCCTAAACCCTGAACCCTGAACCCTAAACCCTAAGCCCTAGACCCTAAACCCTGGGACGCTCGGAGCCACAAGCCACCGTGAAGAAGACACAGAAAATAACCCCATAGATCTACCCTGCTTCCAAATTTTGTTGTGGAAAGAAGCTGGCAGCTACACACTGATGCTGTACTGAATCTAAACCCTCAACCCTAAACCCTAAGCCCTAAACCCTCAACCCTGAACCCTGAACCCTTCTGATCTCCCACGCCTCTCAAGGGTAAGAAGCCTTCAAGTGGAATGAGGGAATAGGGTGAAGTGCTTTGCAGCACCTAGACGATGGGAGGGTACCATGACTGGTCGAACCTTCTGTGCTCTCAACGAAGGTCGGAAAGGTTTGCTGAGTGTTCTGCGGAGTTTAGGGGGCTTCAGCTTAGCAAGGAATAGTCGGGCCTAGGGTTGGGATCCCCTGCAGGTTAACCTCATGTTCCTGAGCGTGCGAGCGGGGAGCCCAGCTTCGTTGTCGTAGTTCTGAGCAACACGCACAGTACTATGTGCGTTCATGTACCTTAATACCCTACACTGGTAACTCAAGTGAAGTTCCTTCACACGAACCCAGCTAAAAAGGCTTTAGAGTCTATGTTTTGTTGTTTGGAGGCTGAAAGGCAGTTTAGGTGCTTTCTTTGTGGGACAACGTGATCTTGTAGCAGAGTTATGCCCTCCTCATGATCTACCGCCAATCCGCTGCCGTGATGGTTTCTCTGGAAAGGTGGCATCATGGATAACGACTGTTTGCTTAAGAACCCCCCAAAAAAGTTAACAATATACTTCCTTATAAGGGCACTATAGGGAGAATGATGTTACATCTTGTTGAGTTCTCAAGCAAATATTGGAGAAGGTTGTTAGCTTGCACTTTCGATTTATCCGAACCAGCCTTCAAGGAATCGACAAATTCTAGTTGAGTCTGTGTATTTGGGAGCTAGCAAAATGCTCATTTAGGATGTTCCCCCTTATACTAACAGTCCTTAGGGAGTATAAGAAGGGGTACTATAATCCTTATGAAGGACTGTTAGCACAAGAGGGGAACATCCGAAACCCCCATACTTAAGATTTTTTACATTCAGGTTGACGTCTTCACGACTTCGGCTCTTTTGTTTCTTGTGCTTTGTGCAGAGAGAAGCAAGAAGCTCGAAGTGCTCAACCACCGCGCTATATATATATATATAATTAAAGCTTAGGCCCCTGAGTTAGTTCATCTCTCTGTATGTTTTTCTAGGGCATGTTTCCTCCTACGCCTTGCAAAAGCACTGTGCAACACCGGTCATTCTATGGAGTGGCTTTGCGAAGTGCTGCCGGCCTATCGTAGACCGCGACGCAGAAACGATCAGGAATTTGAACAGCGGGGGCCGGATAGCCCTTCCGGTCACCCCGGAACAAATACATGGGGGCTACTCCAAAATGGTGGTCATGTTAGGGGTTGCTAAGTCTGCGCATGACAACAAATCCTCCAAGAGACCTTGATGTCGGGAGCTGGACATATGTTCTTTGCCCAAGTGATACACAACCCAAAACTCTTAGCTCTAAAACCCTGGTCGCCTAGCTTTCCGAGTTCAAACAAGGGGGTTCTTGGACGCCCTACACTTTCTTGCTTTAGCCCCATTAGGGTTTTGGGATTAGGGTTTAGGGAGCATCCCTCACCACACTGCTGCTTCCAGCCTGGATTCGCCAAGGGTTTGCTCATCCTTTTTGGTAGGTAACCTTTATCCTTTTTGGTTATATATATATATAGAGAACCCTTCTATACTTAATAGGTCAGCCTTTTTGGGGCTAGGGTATTCAGCCCGTAAGTCTTGTTTGTTCTGCTATGCTCAGGCTTCCTCGTGCCTGACCTACCTTTTGCGGATCCGCGTTTTTCCATGCGGCTTGGCATTCAGGGTACGCAGCCAGCAGACGTCCATACCACCCAGCATTTCCTAAACTCGTTAGACTCTTTATCCTCCGAACCGAAGGCTGCGCCTCTTGGATGCTATCACCGCAACAAGCCCTCGACAAAATTTTGGCAACCCATGCTGAGGCAACCTTGTCACGAGCACAACCGCTGCCATCGTTGCAGCTTGGCTGGGTTGCCCGAGACTTCTGGCCTTGGGCATCAGCATGCTGCATCTTACATATCTGTGCGTTTCTTTGCTTCGGATGGCGAGGTGCTGTAGAGCACCAGGTAGTGTTGTAGAAGGCTCGCGGTCTTAGGATGATTCCGGTGCGTCCTTGTAGACACATGGTTTGATGCTTGGGTTTTGGGTTTTTTGGTCCGACCTTCCACTGCAAAGACACAGAGCTCCAACCCCAAAAATGTTTTGCAGTCTTCAGCTTCACTCTGGACGCTTAGAGCCCTCGACCCTAAACCCAAACCCTACAAAACCCTAACAACCGGCAGCATCCCACGGCGATTTCATGGCCCGAAGTTCAGGTATCTCGGGTTTGGGGTTGCCGTTCTTCAGATGCATGCTTCGGAGGCATCCTTCAAACGTAAGAATATAAACCCCAACTCGTTGTTAAGGGTTGCTCTGATCCTGGCTTGTGGGGTCCAGCGCCTTGGGCTGTGGCTTCTGGAGCTTTGGGCTTTTGGGGTTTATACCGGTTACAGGCTTGCGGATGTAGGGACATCGTGATGCATCTCTGAGACAGGCTGGCGTGTGCGTGTTTTCCACGCTGACGCTTCAAGTGCTGGCGCTGTTCTACGGGAGGCGCTGGGCTAGTGTAAACCGGCCCTAGCCACTCATTGTTAGAAGCGGCCCATGTACATTGAATGGCTACTTGGGTAGCTTATGTTTGGTTTGCAGGGGACTTTTCCTTGGGGGCGATCGATGTCAAGATCAACACTGCAGCGATGCAGGGTCACACCAGCATGGGTCGTAGCGTGTTCGCCTTTGAACTACGGCTGCCATTCGTTCGTTGTGGGTTGGGGCGGCGGGAGACGAGCCGACCTTAATCAACTATTGCGACATCCTTGGGTTAGCTTGTTTGAAGCCTTGAACTTGACTGCCCAAACCCTTAGAGCCCTTAAGAGTCGTAGGCCCCTGGACCCCCCGAAGCCACAGGACAACTCCCTGAGGCGTATGGTGGGTTGTATCACTTCCCTGTGCAGACCGAGCCCCAACCTTCTTCTCAGGTGAAGAGGTCCCAAGGATTCGGTATTGAGGCGCTCTGCACCAACTATAGATCTTCTCTGAAGCCGCCCTATTAGGATTTAATGTTCAGACCCAGCCCTACCCGACCCTGAGTATCCTTTAGGGTTTAGGGTTCAGGGTTTAAGAGCACCCCGACAAACATATGGGACTTCAGCCCGACCCAGGTCACAGATTGGGTGGGCGGGGTTGGCAGGGAACCACGGAAAGAAGACACCTTTAAAACCCCTGGGCCCAAACTGCCTCACAACTCATCCCCCCCCCCCCCCCCCCCAGGCCCTAAACCGCCCAAACCCTAAACCCTAAACCCTAAACCCTAAACCCTAAACCCTAAACACCCTATAGTCCCTTCTTGAGGCAGCTGCCCGGCCTGCTGCAGCTGTTTGCCTTCGTGGCCTGCCGGGGCCCTGGGGGTTGAATCTGCCTTCTGAGGGTTTGGGGTTTAGGGTTTAGGGTTTAGGGGTTCAGAGTTCAGGGTTTAGGGTGGGGGTTTGGGGTTTAGGGTTTGGGGTTGGGGGTTAAGGGTTTAAGGTTTAGGGTTTCGGGTTTAGGGAGGGCTCTGGTTTTCGGGCCTCAGGAAAACTTGGGGTTCAGGGGCTTTAGTTTGCAGGGTTTAGGGCTCACATTGAAGGGTCTCAGGAATCAGGGTCAGGGCTTTTATTTGTAGGGTCTAGGGCTTGCCGGGTGTTGGGCTCAGGGCCTGGCTTGGCTTTCAGGGTTTCGGCTTGGGGTTGGGGGCTCATGGTGTAGGGTCTAGGGCCCTTCTGTAGGAGCACTTCCCTTGCACGATTGTGGGCACTTGAAGGCACCCCCAAGGCGCCACAAGCCCTGCATGTTTGGGGTCTAGCCCTAAACCCTAAACCCTAAACCCTAAACCCTAAACCCTAAACCCTAAACCACTTTGCTGGGGCAGAGGGGGCTGGCTCCAAAAACGGTTCGGGCTTAGGGGGCAAGCGTCCGAAAGCCCAGACCGAAACACGGCTAAAGGGCTCCGAGAGTTCGAGCGTGTGGCCACAGCCGGAAAGGGGCGCAAGGTTTTTGGGAGTTCTAGGCGGTTCAGGGAGGTCAGGGAGTTTAGCGAGGTTGGGAGTTTGGAGAGCTTATGTGTTGGTCTTGGGAGTTAAGGCTTAAAGGTTTCGCTGGGACACAAAGTTCGCACCCCTAAGGAGTAAAGTTGCGAAGTACATTCATAACTCCACATGGCCCATGGAAACGTGGTTTTTTTTCTCCAGGGCCCTTGATCCACCCTTGTGGGTCTTGAGGTCAGCTGATCACGTTCATTGCGACGATTCAGCAGCTGGGGACAGAATATTCCGCATCGCCTGAGGGTTTAGGGTTTTACGGTTTGGGGTTTAGGATTGAGGGTTTAGGGATGTTCCCCCTTCTATACTAACAGTCCTTAGTGGGGATAATAATGGGGGGGCACAAAAATCCCCTATTTAGGACTGTGAGTAGTTTGGGGAACGTCCCAACGGAAGGGGTTGGTTGTGCTTTTTTTTTCTGTCGCACGGGAGGGGGTTGGAGAGGGTTTCGGGTTGTGTCTTGAGTAGCCTGTGTACCCTTGCAAAACAGGCGCTAATTGAGGCACACTGCCTTTCTAAGGGTATGCAGGTTCCTTAGCTAGTAGGCATCCCACGTGGGCTCGCAATCTCCGACTGAAGAAGCAGTGCCGGTAAAGTAGGGAGCGCTAAGCAACACAAGTTGCACCCGTTTTTCGCGGGTTGACTGGTGGGACCTCCTTGACCAGACCATGGAGCTTCATCCCGAAGTGAAAAGGGAAAAGGGTTTAGGGTTTAGGGTTTAGGAGACCGTAAGAGATGTGTGTGGGCACGTGTCCTAAACCCAATCCTCTAGATCCCCTGCACCAGGTGCAAGGGAAGCGATTTTCCATGGACGGATCGGGCCTGGTGCCAAACAGAGACACTTGGTCCGGCATTTTCAAGGGCTAAGTTCAGGGTCAGGGACCCTAAGCCCTGAACCATAAACTCCTCTCAAGCCAATCAGTCTTCCCAATAAATCCTCATGTTACATTCACGGCCCTTTTGTATTCTTGTTTGTGGGCCCGACTGTAGGAACCTCTGTGCCCCATAAACCCCCTAGAGTAATCCCTATAACCCCTAGAAGCCCTATGATCCCTCTGCGCCCAGTTCCGTCGAATCCTCCGGCGGGTACTCCGCCGTTGCCACAAGGCGCGGGCATGGGCTTCTTTCTAGTGTCTTCCTCTGAGGGGTAAGGGCTGGCGCAGAATCTAGGAAGGAGCGTCCCTTATGGAGTTGGTGTTGGGGCTTATGTGGCAGCCCTCCGCTCCTCCCACTCCCCTCTCATGTCTTTTTGCTGTTCAGGGTGATATCCTCTCCCGGTCCTTTCTCCTCCCATCCCACGTCCTTCCCCCCCCCACCCCCCGGCCCGTCCTTCCCCCCCCATCCCCCAGAACATTGGTCAAGTAACTATTCTCCTGCTTTGTGAACCGAAGCCCCAAACCCTCACCCGAAAAGTTGTTGCAATCCTGCACAGGCCTTCCGGCGACAAGAAGCGACTTGGCTCATTAAGGTGGCTCGGGGTCACAAAAAATGTTGCAACTAGCGCCGCCACCACCCGTACTACTGCCATACTGCTACTACCGCTGCCCCTATCACTACTACCATTACTACCACAACTACCACGACTTTCACTACTCCCACTACTACAACTACCACCACCACCACTACCGATGAATGAAATCGGTGTCTGTTACTCAGGGCTTTGAGGGGAGGGTCTAGTTAGGGTTTAGACTTCACAGTTCTTGGGGCCGGCAGATTCGAGGACCGAAATGAAGGGAAGGGCGCTGCAAGGGAAGTGTAGGGGCTTGCAGTTCAGGAATTCATGGTTACCTTGCCCATGAGCCCCCCTTGCATCTGAAACTCTAAAAACGAAAAGGTGCCCGGCATGTTCCTCTTTTTGGAAAAGGAGGAGCTAGCACAGACTTGTAGCGTTCGCCTTGGGGAGTTGAGATGTCGGGCCGCAGCTTCAGGGGTGTCAAGGTTTAGCCAAAACCACAAATGCCCTCAAACCCTTAATGGCCTTAACTTGTGAGTTCAGGCTAGGCATGCTATCTTGAAGCGAAATTTAGGGGTGTGTTGGGTTTAGGGGTGTCTTCAGGGCTTCGGAAGAGCATTATCTGGGCAGGCACAAGAATTGTGCTTCCGGGTTTGAGGCCGAGCCGTGATCGCCGGGCGGTGCCCTAAGCTTACGCCAGAGGGTTCAGGGTTTTGAAGGTTTCCTAGACCCTGCCAGCCTCCATGGAGTACCGCGATGTTGCAACAGATGGAAAGAAATGAGTTCAGACCAAAACAACCCTGAAGCTGGTAGAAGGCCAGGCGAATCCCCAGCATGCCCCTAAGGCCCGACCGACGGTAACCCTAAATGCTAAAACCGAAATCCTAAACCGTCTAACCTTAAACTTTCAAGCCCGACATTGGACAAGGCGATACCTCTGGATCTGCGAACCTCGTGACCACACCGATCCTTGGTCTTTGGGTTTCAGGGCATGGGATTCTTAGGGGTTAGGGTTAGGGCTTCATGATGTAAAAGGGACTCGGGGGTTCAGGGTTTTGTCGAACTTCGCCCAAGAGTTCGATGTTGCGTGACACTTTGTGCGCGAAGGAGGGTTGTCGCCCCTAAACCCTAAACCCTAAACCGTAAACCCTCTGAATCCGAAACTCTAAAGGAAGACTGCTGAACTTCACAGGAACCCCTCGACCCTAAGCCTGAACCCTTTAGAGCCTGACCCTTTAGAGCCTAAACCAAAAAGGAAGGTTGCTGAACTTCCTAAGTCGGACCTTTCGAGCGCAAACTGTCCAGAGGCATGCCTGCCCTTAGGGTTTAGGGTTTAGGGTTGAGGGTTTAGGGTTTAGGGTTGAGGTTTGAGGGTTTAGGGTTGAGGGTTGAGGTGTGAGGGTTGAGGGTTGAGGGTTGAGGGCTTCCATGGCTAAGGCCCCTACAGGTTTCCTGAAGGGTTTCCGGGTTGATGAGGGTTTACAGTCGTTTCTATTTTTGTGATAAACTCCAAATCACTAAGGTTTCCAAAAGAAGTGTTGAGGGTTGAGGGCGTAAACCCTAAACTCTACCCACAACCTAAAGCCCAAGCTCTGCCTCAGCCCTATAAACCCCAAACTCTACCCAAACCCCAAAGCCATAAACTCGACTTAAGCCCTCCAAAGTCTAAATTCTACTTATACCCTAAACCGCAACCCTAAACCCTAAACGCTACTTAAACTCTACACCCTAAAACCTAGAACACGAGCCCTAAACCCTAAACCCTAGACCCTAAACCCTAAACCCTACCTAAACCCTAACCCTCATGACCTCAAACCCCCCAAGTTTGCGCCTGAAGACGTTCCAGGCCAAGGGCGGCAGCGTTAGCTGCCTCTCATCGAGCCCACGAAGCCGCCCCCAGGGCGCATCCAGAGGGGCTTTGGGGTTTTAGGGTTTGGGGGGGTTTAGGGTTTAGGGTTAGGGTTTAGGGTTTAGGGTTTTTAAGGGGCTACGGGCTAGATTGTTTTTTGGGCTTCAGGCCCCTTTCACAACCCCATAACAACCCTAGAGCAACCGTGTAACAACCCCTAAGCACCCCCGAAACACACCCTGATCCCATAAAGCTCGAGCCGCAAGCCCCAAAACTTTATGAGGTTGCTGGGTACTCCAAACTGCATCACCACAAAGGAGGGCCAGAAAAGCCCTCTCTGCAAAAGTACCATCTTCGGGCTTGTCGGTTTCAGAGCTCGCTCGACTTCTTGTTGATGTTGGGGCTTACCAAAATAGGGCACCCATGAAAAAGCCCCCCCCCCCCCCCCCCCCCCCCCCCCCCACCCCCCCCCCCACAAATAGTCGGAATCCCCCCCCCCCCACTAAGGCACTCCACCCCCCCACAAGGCCACCCCCCCCCCCACACCATTTAAGGCCAACCCCCCCCCCCCCCCCCCCCCTATTTTCGGAAACTGCCTTGTCTCCCCTGCACATAACTCGTAGTTGAACTCTGGCATTTAACTCCCCGGAGCCGCCCACAGGGGCCTGGATAGCTCCAACTATCCTTACAAAGCCTTACAAGTAGCCCTAATAGCCTAAATCCTGAAGCATGAGCCCTCAAGTCTACAAATCCAAAGCCCAAGCCCATGAACCCTATAAAGTCAGTTACTGACCCTAAACCCTAAACCCTAAACCCTAAACCCTAAGCCCTCTTAAGCCCTAAGCTCCCTACCGCCGCCGAGCTCGGCCACCCAGGCAACTCCGGGTCCATGTTCTTCGACGAAGCCGAGCATAAGGTCGGTGCCTTCCAAAGGGGTCTTGGGTTTAGCCCTAAACCCTGAACCCCAAACCCCAAACCCCAAACCCTAAACCCTAAACCCTAAACCCTAAACCCTAAACCCTAAACCCTAAACCCTAAAGGGTTTGGGGTTGTTATGGTAGGTCCCACTTGCAAGAAAACCGCATTTTTGAATGGTTACAGGGGGTTCCAAGCACAGCTGAGGTCTGGATTAGGGTTAAATTCCCCAAGGCTTCAGGTTTCTAAGCCCCAAAAAACACTGACGGGCCTCAAGCCGGATCCCTGCAAATTCTTCAACCCCAAAAACGAAACCTCTTTGAGTCCCTTTTGAGTTGTTAGGCCGAAGAAGAGCGCTGGATGGGTTGCCCAATGCAACGTATCTGACTATAAGCCTACTATTTGCTTAAGAACCCCAAAAGATTGTAACGTAATAATCCCTATATTCTCCTTGATAAGGAAGAACATTTTTTGTTTTTTCGAGGTTCTTAAGAAATTCCTAGAAGCCCAACGGGAGTCCGCGATGAACAGGCCGGGGGCCTCGAAGACGTGAGCAAGTACGAGCTGTCTTTGATGATCCGCGACGCCCTGCGCGAGGTTCCCGAAAAGGGCAGGGTGCAGCAGGCTTCAGGCAGCTTCAGAGACTTCAGAGTTTTGTGGTTTGGGGTCGGTGCAGACGCCCTGAGCCGTAAACCCTTGATCACAATAATAAGGTAATGGGGTTGAGGGGTTTGGGGTGCAGTTTGTTTCTTGGTTTGGGTCGTTGAGGACCTTGGCACGACGTGCTTTGCACCTCGTCACCCGGCTTGGGTCTTAGGGACCAGACCCGGGCTTAGAACCCTAAGCCTAACACAAAACCCCGGCCCGAAGCTGGTTGTTTAGAAGTAGGGTATACCACTGTCCTAAATGGGTTTAAGACACGAAACGCATCGAAACGCCCAAGGTGCACCTGCGATAAGGGTGCCGATATGTACGGAGCGTCATCGCGCGTTGCACTAGTCAGACCCACAGCCATGTCGCACTCATGGGTTCGAATACATGTTGGCAGTGGCCTTGCCATTGCAGGTCCGAGGTATCGTTCGCGGTATCGTTCGAGTATCGTTCCGACAACAATACAAACCCCCCATCCAAAGCCCACTTGAGGTTCCGTTTCAAATCGCAGTTGTGTTTCATCGCTGTGCCCTGCGCGAAGGCTCCGCGAAGCAGGCATTTTGTCAGCGTCTCAAGCTAGCCTCGCGTGGCTATCACCAAGAGGTAGCTTCAAAAAACCTTTAACGGGTGGATTCATGGCAGCGGTACTGTTTTATCGCTGTCCACAAAACGTGCGCTTTTTCACAGTTCCATCCTAGTCTCAAGATGCTATCCCCAAGAGGTAAAGAGTTTTAGCTATCACTGTCGCATGTTTTGGGCCTTGTGTGCCCTCAGGATTTCGGTTCTGGGCTATCTTCTTGACATGTTAGGCTCCTTCTGTGCCCTGGGGTTGGGCTATCTACAGGGTGATTGGGCTAGGGAACCACGCGCGCTCGTATATCTTTGTATGACTATTATTGATATGGGTATGCAACGTTTGCTATTTATTGCATTGATATACTAGTATATTGCTATATCCCAGATATATATATATATATATGTTGTTGTATTCTTGCATGATTATATTTTTCTTCTTGTATCATTGCATTATGATCTAATTCTATTCTTGTTCCATTCTACTCTTTTGGATGCTTAAAGCGTTTTCACAACCAAAAAAAAAAGGATTCTCGGGCCTGGCAGCATACGTCTTCCAGTCGACTGCGTCATGTGCGTAAGCTCTGCGCAGGTTTGTTTGCCTCGTAGGCTGTTTGGAGGTTCATGGGTACTTGTAAGTAGGGTTATACATAGAGCAAGTGTAGTAATAGTAGGTTCAAAAGAGGCTTATGCAGGGTACTTCCCCACTTATAAGTACCGATGGACCTGGATACGTAGGCTTCAATTTTGTGGAGAGTGTGCCCGCTAGAACCCTGCATGAGTAGGCCTGCGCAAGTGTGCGCGTCTTTCTCTTGTTTGCGTGAACCGCTGGTCAAATCTTCGCATCGCAGTGCCGGGTTCTGTAATGGTGCTATTTCTGAGAAGTTGAGAGTTTAGAGGTTGTTTTTGCTGAACTGGGGATGTGAGTTACACGCCCTGAAAACCGCAGGTGAGCCTCTCAAGTTAGTGGGAATAAAAGGCCTGGAATCCCTACTTAAAAGGCTAACTCTATACCTTCCCTAAATCCTAAACCCTAAATTTTACATTCTAAATCCACAGGAGCTGGAAGAAGCAAAGGACAGGTTTAGCCCAGGGATGGGGACAACGGTTTGCGTATTATCTTGCAACTAGGACCCAAAGTAGGCCCTTATTCGTTGTTTTACGGGTTGGTTCCCCTATGACTCCTATGGTCCCTTTTAAACCAAGAAGGGCGACTTTTGTTGTTCCTAGGTTACTCTTGGGTCTAGTAAAAGTCGCAGCAAAAAGTACAAGTTGCTGCCAGGGTTGCAAAGTATAGGTTTTTGTGGCCTTAGAGTTTGTGCCCACACTGTAACTGTAGATACATCGTCCCAATTTTAGGGCAAGGTCTCGTGTCCAAGCGCACCGCATCCTCCTTTCAGCTGCCTCTTCTGGCGCTTGTTTTTCAAGTTTCCCCTAAAGCCTAAACCCTAAACCCCCTTGGTGGGGTTTAGGGTTTAGGGTTTATGGTTTGGGGTATAGGGCTTAGGGCTAGCCAAGAACACGGTACGAATGGAGTCGGAATGCATGGAGCTCCGATAGGAGCTAGGGCGTTAAGGCTCAGAGTTTCGGGGTTTATGTCGAGCAGGCGCTTCAAAGCATGCTCAAGTACATGGACTCTAGGCTATAGGGTTTGGTGTAGGGTGTAGGGTGTTGTTTAGGGTTTTGGTTTCAGGGTTTCAGGTGGTTCTGTTTGTGGGTGCCACCTAATTCAAGGGTCTATGGGCCTTTCTTACGGTAGGGTTCCATCTTGCACCGGAGTTGCCAGAACAACCCTGTAAGCCGCAACCTCAAGACCTGCACGGCCCACAAGTCCTTGGGGGTGTAGGGTGCTGCAGTCGCTAAACCCTAAGCCCTAAACCCTAAACCCTAGCAGGACTTGCTGGAGAGGAGTGGTTCGTCTGCTCGATCGCGCCAGGGGCCTGGGTGTCCGGTGAGTGGAAGGTTTTGCTTAAGGGCAAAGGGGTGTTTCAGGGTTTGGGGTTCCATGGTTTCTTCGGGTTTTCACTGGCAAGTGAACCTGAGAGAGGTACACCGATGCAAGGTTGCTAGCGCGCAAAGGGCATCTCTTTGCTGCTAAGTTGGCCTCACTTCGGTTTTCGTTTGGCGCCACCAACAGTAAATGGCGCCTCAAACCCCTTTGCCCCCTACAGGGTTCGAGGTTCTGTGAGCCCTAAACCCTAAACCCTAAACCCTAAACCTTAACCCTGCCTATAAACCCTATAAACCCTATAAACCCTGTAAACCCTATCAACCCTATACCCTAAACCGCTCCAGTAGTGTCAACCCGTCCGAGGCTCACAGAGACACTCGTCTCCTTTGCCGACGGTACTTACGTGGCATCGCCGCAGTTCGGGCTTTGATCGGGCTAATCCTAAACCCTAAACCCTAAACCCTAAACCCTAAACCCTAAGCCCTAAGCCCTAAGCCCGAACCCCTAAAGTGGTCGAAGCTAAGGTCGTCGAAGCCCTAAAGTGGTCGAGTTAAGGCTCGAGAATCTGGACTTTTGGCGAAAGGGTTCAGGGTCTTCCGTTTGGAGTGATCGCTTGAAGGGTAGTAGGCCTTTCGGGTTCTCCCCCGAAACCCCTCGGCCTTTTGAAGCCCCCAACCCCCCAAGCCCTAAACCCTTTAAACCCAAAACTGCATAACCCTGAAACCTTATAAACCCTTGAACCGAAACCCTAAATCCCTAAACCCTAAAGCGCCTAAGGCCCTAAACCCTAAAGCGCCTAAAGCCCTAAACGCCTGAAGCCCTGAAAGCCTCTTTCAGTTCACCCAACCCCTAACGCTAAGCCCCTAAACCCTTCAAACGCTAAACCCTTCACCCTCAACCCTCAGACCTCTGCACCCTAAACCCTAAACTCCTACACCCTCAAGCCTAAACTCCTACACCCTCAACCCTAAACCCCTCCACCCTAAACCCTCAACCCCTAAACGCCCAAAATCTCCCCTCAAAACCCACTATCCTAAGCCCCAAGTTCTGCAAGTTTCGTTAAAAGATCCTCAAGGGGGGGGTCGAAGGGGGGAGGCACCGAGGGAACCGTAGTGAAAGCACAGGGAGCCCTTTCAGAGTTTAGGGTTTAGGGTTTAGGGTTTAGGGGTTCAGGGATTGCCAGTTTACCACCCAAGAACCTCAGAACCCCGAAAGCCCACAAAAACCACACCCAAAGCCGGAGGCCAACACATGTTGGTCGTGGTCCTGCTCGTGCGGTTTGGGGCTTTAGGGGTTTAGGGTTGAGAATACATAGGGCTTGGTGCGCATAGCGGTGCAGGGCTTCAGGGCTTCTGAGCGTAGTTTCATGCGCCCTGAGTATGGTCCCCAACCTCCGCTTAAAGGGTTCTGATGTATGGGCCCCTTAAGGGCATATAAGGGGTATACAAGGGTTCCCCTCTTAAGGGCCCATACTAAGAGACCGTGTAGTTAATCTAAGGGGTCTAGGGCTATACATTCTTACAGTTTGTTGTTGTTGCTGCACCTCGCTGCTTGGACAGCTGCGGACGGATTGTGGTGATTCAACTCAAAACCCTGCAAAACCTCAAACCCCAATCCTTGAACCCGAACCTCAAACCCTTGCTAAACCCTAAACCCTAAACCCTAAACCCTAAACCCTAAACCCTAAACCCTAAACCCTAAACCCTAAACCCTAAGCTCGCAATCCCGGTTTCTTGCGCGCTGAATCAGCCATCTGCCAAGGTCCACGCCACAGACCGGGATGGGTGTGCGGAAGGCACGGGTGCTGTGGGGTTTGTGTTATAGGTTTTACGGCAAACGCGTGCATGGACAAATCGAACCGCAGAACGTGATTTGCCGGGGTTAATGCTCAAGCATCCTCTTGGCCTGCGCCACGCGCACACATGTTGTGCTGACGATCTTCAGTCGCTTGCGTAAGAGCACTCGTCTGGCTTTCGGGCGCGGGGCTTCTGTGGACGGCAGATGTGGACTCTGCCAGCCTGGGTGGACGATGGCTTTCAACATGTGAACTTGCTACAAACATCTTCTCGGTTTGCCATCGTCGAGAATCTCGGAGCTGGGCTGAAGAACGATGCGTCGCATTTGCTGTGGGCACTTGGTTTACGGACGCATGTCCCGTCGAAACTCGCCGTGCTCGAGTACACTTCGAAGATCATTGTCGTCATGATTGCTTTCATTTTGCTCTTCTTCCTGCTCTACGTTGCCTGCAATGGCGTGCCAACAACTCGTGTCCGAAGGGCGCGCGAGACTGGCAACGGCATGCCCGGCAAGATGCAAGCGGTTTTTGCTCTGACAATGTTGCTGGACTATTCATGCACCGACCAGTACCAACCGAACATGCCCGAGATGGCGCGGGCCTTCAAGGTGTCTTCGGCTCAAATAGGCTCGACCATCCAGGTCCATCTCTTCAGTTGTGCTGTCGGAACACTCGTCGTCGGCCCGCTCTCCGACCGAATGGGAAGAAGACCCGTGATATTGACGTGCCAGCTAATGCAAGCGGCTGGGACCTTCACGTGCGCATGTGCCTCCAGTCTAGGCTGGTTCATGTCTGGGCGCGTTCTTCAAGGCTTGGGTGCCTCCGTCCTCGTCGTCATTTTTGCATGCTTTCGCGACTGCTACGAGGAACCTGCCCGCAGGCAGCAGGCCACCGGTGCCATGTTTTCCATCACGCTGGTCGGCCCCATCTTTGCCCCTGCCTTTGGAGGCTTCCTGGCCTCTCGCTTTGGTTTCAGGCTTCCCTTTGCCTTGTTGGCTGGCTGTTCGATGCTGCTGGCATGCGCAGGTTGTCTTGTGATTCATGAGACGGCCTCTGGGGAGCCTTCTGGCAAAGGTATGGCAGTGGACTTCTACCGTGTACTGAACAACGGCAAGCGACTGCTCATTCTTCTGTGCTTAGGGGCTTGCAAGAGCACTTTTGACGTGAACATTGCCACGAACGGCGTCATCATGGAGGAGCACTTCGGCCAAAGCGTTGTGCAAACATCACTCCTCAGCATTGCCTTCGCTGTGGCATGTGCTGGGGGCTCGGTGGTGTCTGGCTGCCTTCAGGAGCAGCCCACGGACGTGATGCGGATGTTCATCCCTCTGATGTTGCTGTCTTCCGCAAGCTTGATCGTGGCCGGACTTTACTCAGGAAGCATTGCCGGATACCTCTCCAGCATGTCCTTCCTTCAATTACTTGTGTTCCCGCAGATGATCTCATACCACACAGAGTTCGCGCAGGATCTCCAGGACATCGCAGGTGCAGCCGTCGGCATTGCCTTTTTTGCGCAGTACGCCCTGAGCTCCGTGATGTCGCTTCCCGGCGTGTTCGCCGCGGAGGACAGCACCCGGGCCATGCTTTTCGTGCTGGCAGGGACGGTCTTGGCAGTCGCTTAGTAGTAGAGTAGGTAACCTTTAACCTTTTTGGGGTATTCTAATCCCAATAGAATCCCAAATGTTAACCTTGAATTCCCCCAGGTTCCTGGACAACTAAGGTCGAGCTTGTCACGTGGATGGGGATTTGCCGCTCCCGAGCCGACCTGTGCAAGGCTTCTCTGGGAGAAGAGCATCCTCAAGAGACGGCACCAAACCCCTCTTTCAAATGACTGGGCCCCTTGGCACGAACATACTGCTGAGGAGAATACCAAAACCCTAACCCCGTGAAACCCCCAAAGATGTCTCAGCGCCGTGCCTCACTACAGAGTCGTGACAACGCCTTGATCGTGAGACCGGACTGCGCTTTCGAAAACAATGCTTCGAGTGCATTGCTCTACCATGGGCAGTCCCTAAACCCGAAACCCTGAACCCTTTATAAACCCTAAACCCTAATCCAACCCTAAACCCCAAACCCTAAACCCTAAACCCTATACACCAAACCCTAAACCCTTAAACCCTATACCCTGTGAACCCGAAAGCGCTTGTGAGTTGCGCAGGCGGCCGTACAAGATCCTGGGAGATGAGAGGCGCATTCGGGTTTAGGGTTGAGGCTTTGGTTTTGTCAGGCCTGAAACACCCTAAACCCTAAACCCTAAACTCCAAAATATGAGAATCCTTCTTCTAGATTTTAGGGCTCAGTGCTCAGGGCTTAGAGTAACCCTTAAGCAACCCTAAAGGGTAGCCTCATTGTAGAGGGGGATTCTGGAGGATGCTTTCTCCCGAAACAGGCAGGGGGGGGGTTCTACAGGAGGGACCCTGCAAGCCATTCTGGGTTAAGGGTTCTGCAAAACTCTAAGAAGCCCAAATCCTACATCACCCAAATCCCTTAACCCTAAACCCCAAAACCCCTCAATGCCCCGAAGCCCGAACGCCCGTCAACTCATGATGTGCGAGAGGCGTTCTCAGCCTCTGAGCCCCCTGAGCCCCCTACCCCTAAACCCTGAACCCTAAACCCTAAACACGGAAACCCTCAGATTGAGGTTGATTTGGAGCTAGTGTAGAAGTACGACGGGCAAAAAAGGCTGCACAACCCTCTACAACCAAATTGGGTTTAGGATTCAGAGGGTGCACCAAATTCCACTCCAGAAGAAAGCAAGCGGTTCCATATTGCGGTGGAGTTGCATGATAGCCTCGAAGGCCACACAAAAAAGATTGCCTCATGCTGATTTGGGAGTTTACGATATCAGGGGTGCCTTATTGGGGTCCTTATTATAGCGGGTATTCTACTATTTGGGGTCCATATTAGGGGTCCCTTGTTATCGTAAACCCCCATTTTGGGGGGCTGTGGCAGCCCGAAGCTAACGCCAAACCTGAAACCCTTTAGGGGCCTTAGTAAGTAATTAGAATGGGGATTTGGGGCAAGTTATAGTTTAATAAAGTAGGGACCATATATAAGGGAATGCTATTAGTAACTGTTCCGACCCCTATAGTACATCTCAGGTTCTGCTGCCCGGAATTGACGCGTGAATCTGCTGCCTGCCGAGGGGAATCAGAGAATCAGACGCTTCACCTCCACCCCCGTACCAAGATGTCCGGTCGTACGTGTGCGCGTTTCCTTCTGTAGGGGTCAGGTAAACAAAAACCATGGTCAGCCTCGGTTTCTGGAACTTTTTGGGGGCCCGGGGGCTTTCAGAGGGGCGTTCGCTTTGCTGCTGATCGATTCGACACATACTTAGTATTCATAGATTTAGGTTTTCAAGGTCTGGAGTTGTAGGTTGGGGTCTTGATAGCCCAGTGGTACCCTTATGAAAACATGGCTAGTGGGCTACCCAGGGGTTCAGGGTTTTTAAGGGTTTTGCCTTTGGGGCTTGTATGGTTTGGGCCTTAAATTTGATCGGTTATAGACTTGGTGCTTCTTTGGGCGAGTTTAGGGGCTTGGGCTTCTAAGGGTTCGTCCTCTCCTTGTTTCAGAGTTCTGGGGCTTTAGGGCTTTTTGGGCCACCCTAATCCCCAAAACCTTGAATCCCAAACCCCAAACCCCAAACCCCAAACCCCAAACCCCAAACCCCAAACCCCAAACCCCAAACCCCAAACCCCAAACCCCAAACCCCAAACCCTACAAGGGTTTCTAACCCCAACTTAACTTAAGGTTTTGCGGCTCTTCTTGGGCCGCTCAAAGCGCCCACGCAGGCTTTGCACGCGGCTCCCCTGCGGGGCTTTGGCTGTGTTTAGGGTTTGGTTTAGGGTTTAGGATTTTAGGGTCCATGGATTAGGTTAGGCTTTAGGCTTGCGACTTTGTTTTATCGGGTCCCCTACTATCATCATCATGACATCCCGCCTTGCCTCAAACACAAAAAGGTCATGATGCCTTGAATTCACTAAACCCTCAACTCGAAAACCTTACCAACGGTTCTATACAAGTCACTACAGGAGCTTCGCCTGGGCTTGTTTCTGTTTCAGCCTAAGCCCTAAACCCTCAACCCTGAACCCTGAACCCTAAACCCTAAACCCTGACTTGCTATCAGCCAGCATCTCAACTGCCCTAACCCCAATACTTCAGAGGTTTTCGCGCGATAAGACCCGATCTTATCAAAAACACCTGCGTGTATCCGCCAATCGTCTGCCCCCAACAGAAGTGGAGAGATGTCGCCAAAGTGGCGTTGTACGAAGGGGACCATATCGTCGCTTGAAGCTCTGATTTTTCCTGGCCGTCTATGCTTATCTAGAGCTTGCAGGCGTGAGTTGCCTCCCACTGCAAGCTACACAGGTTTAAATTGAGACTCGGATGCCAACAGCTGCATCTTGATCTGGCAAAGTGCCAGCAGCACCTAAAGTTCCCTTCGCCCTACAGCGGTTTAGGGTTCAGGGTTTAGGGTTTAGGGCTAGGGTTGAGGGAACAGAATTCCAAGCCGCAGCACGTGCGGGACGAGAGGTGCAGTCCAGCTCCTCGATGTCCTTGCTCCGCCGGAGCAGTTGAGGGGCGCTCAAAGAACTTGGAGTTCAGAGCTCAGGGCTTTAGGGTTTTCACCCTAAACCCTAAACCCTAAAACCCTGAATCCGAAGCCCTAAGCCCTAGATGGCCTCCACAAGCTCGGGTCCCTGAAGAGCCCAAAGCCCCCTAAACCCTAAACCCTAAACCCAAAACCCTAAACCCTAAACCCAAAGCCCCAGAATCCCCAGACACACCACGGGCCGTGGCTTTAGGACTCAAGGGGTCGAGGCTATTCAGGCTTCAGGCTTGCGCTCTCTTTTAGGGGCCTTTAGGGTTTATAGGGTTTAGGGTTTAGGGCGAGAAAATTCTCAGCCCCAAGCACCAGGGTTTGTATCCGGCACCTGCAGTGCGGCTCCTGCCAGCCTTTGCCAAATGCCCTCGCCCAAATGCACAACGCCCGAGGCGCAGGAAGAGAACCCTTGGGCCACAAGCCTTAGCACTAAACCCTAAACCTCAAACCCTCAACCCGCAACCCTAAACCCTAAACCCTAAACCCTCGGGCCACAAGCCTTAACCTCTCATTAATCTGAATTCTAGGTCTTGAAACTTCTGTTTATTATACCTCAAATAGTTTCTATTGGTTGTTATATGTTGATTACGGGCCACAAGCCTTAACTTGCACCCTAGTAGATCAGATAACCTAAATCTGTAGCCCTGCACCCATGACCCTGAACCCTCAACCCGAAACAACTCGTGAGTATCCACATCCGAATTTCACCCAAAACCCTAAACTGCCCACCCTGAACCCTTTGAAGCTTCAATTTTCAGTTTAATCCCTGTTATCTCCCCTTGTACAGCCAAAAACTCGGTTTTTTTATAGGGCCCCCAAACCTACCCCAGTCAACCTGTCCTCGGGCCGTGCCGCCTTTTAGTTCGTTTCGGTTTTGTTTCATGCATGGACAGTTTTTGCAAGTACTTGCGCAGATCTCCAGTGCTTTCGAAGGTAGCATCGCTTTTGTGGTGGTGTCCAGGAACTTGCGCTTGTACTTGCGATTGCAGCTGCAAATTCGCAGCTGAGTTTGTAATGAGAGAGTCGGCAGGGAGCATCCCTAGGGTACCAGCAGTTCCGTGACACTTCGCAGTATAACCTACAAGACATCGAGGGCTGGAGAGCCTAGCAGATGCCATGGGATCCGATTCCTGATGAACGTGTTGGCGGGGATTGTGCTATGTTAGGCTGAGGAGTCAGTATGAACTATAATTCCAGCTTAGATGCCCCTGTGCAGCTGTTTTCTGGCCAATCAAAGCCTTCCAAACCCTAAGACACAAAACCCTAAAGTGCAAGACCCTGAACCCTAAACGCTAAACCCTAAACCCAACCTGCTTTCAGGCCACTCTCTCACCTGGCTACTCGCGTTTTTCCGATGCACTTCACAATTATTTAAGCCCACTGCAGGCCCTGCGGAACGCGGAGGCAGTCATACTTGGGTTCGTGAAGTAGGACTCAAGGTCTCGGGGAGTTCAGGGCGTAGGGTCTAGGGGTTTAGGGGTTGAAGACTTTGGGGATCAGAATTTTTTTCGGTTCAAGGGCGTTTAGTGTTTCGAAGGCTGTTCGGTTCGAAGCTAAAGTGCACCAAGATTCAAGCATCAGATACACCCTAAACCATGCCTTAATTTCACAATATCAAGCCCTAAACCCTATTGGGTTTAGGATTTGGGCGAAGGGTTCCAAATTCCGGGCTTCAGGTGCTAAGCCCTGTAAACCTTCAGCCGCAAGAACCTTAAACACCCCCTTGAAACCCCTGAAACTGCTTCTTGGCGCGCCAGCGGGGTTCACGGAGCCTACAACAGTTGGGCCTGGCACCGGTGGGGCATCGTCTACTGTAAGGCCCAAAGCTGGGTCCAAAGGCCTAAGAGGGTCAAAGATAGCTACCAAGAGTCTCCCCCCTTTGTACAAATCATTATTTTGTTGACTTTCATCGCATCGAGTCACGTCATTCTAGCTAAGTACAGGCCTTTATCTTGCCGTGTCGCCAAAGCTGCAGCTGCTGCAGCTGCTGCGGCTGCGGCGGCTGCGGCGGCTGCTGCTGCTGCTGCTGCTGCTGCTGCTGCTGCTGCTGCTGCTGGTGCTGGTGGTGCTGGTGGTGCTGGTGGTGCTGGTGGTGCTGGTGCTGGTGGTGCTGGTGCTGGTGCTGCTGATGAGGAGAAGGACGACGGGGAATGATGATGGATGATTGGAGAGTGAGAATGTTGATGATGAGAATGGTGATGATGGTGCTAAAGGTATTCATGATAATTGCCATCATTGCGGTGATGAAGATGCGGAGTAGGAGGAGGCGGGGGCAGAGGAGGATGCAGATGCGCCGCATAAACTTGGAAAATGAAAGAGAGAAAGTGTCACACAGGTCTTTCCTTCCTTCTGAAATAAGGGTCACTTCTCTTGCCCTTCATCTGATTTAGGGTTCGGAGAGTGTTGCTTCGGCTCAGGCCTGAGGGCTTGAAGGTTTCGGGTTGCGGGTCAGGGGTTTTGAGCTTCAGGGCCCCCTAAACCCTAAACCCTAAAACCCTAAACCCTAAGCCCTAAACCCTAAACCCTAAACCCTAAAACCCTAAAACCCTAAACCCTAAGCCCTAAACCCTACACCCTAAACCTTTCGGGCCAAGGGTTTTGAATTCCGACGATGCCTCCGAAACGCATCCTAGCAACGTCCAGCATGCGCTGCTCTCCAAGAGTGAGGTGCAGCACTATTCTAGTGGCGAGCGAAATGGGAGTGAGGGTTCAGGGTTTAGGGTTTAGGGTTTAGGGTTAAGGGTGCAGCCCTAGACCAGCAAAGACCCTAAGCCACACCGCCCCTAGAACCGACTTTTGGAGTTGGGTCCTCTGTAGAAGCCCTAGAATGGAATGCATTCTGCAAAAGCAGTTTGGCTTATGGAGGGAGAGCTTTGGGTGGCCAAGGCTCAAACCCCCATAAAACCCCATAAACCCCCAAAAGCCCCCTAAACCCTAAGCCCTAAACCCTAAACCCTCAACCCCTAACCCTAAGTCCTCAAGCCTAATCCACTCCCGGACCAGGGCCGACGCAGGGCGCGGCAGCACACTACACCACGGTCACGGAGCCGCGGCTTCTTCAACCCTCAACCCGAATAGGGTTTCCAGTTTAGGGAGTATCTGAGGGTTGTTATATGGGCCCTGAATATGGTCCTCTACCTCCCTTACAGGGTTCTGATGAATGTGCCCTGAATTTGTATAGAGTGCATAAGGGCTACCGGACCATGTAACTACCCTCAGAGTTTAGAGTTCTGAATGCGACGAATCTAGAGTAGCATTGGTGTTACGGACCTAAACCCAGCAAGCCCATGGCCCTTCTATTGGTTTGTTTCAGTATGTGCCTCAAAGTATAGACATGTTAGGGATATTCAATTCTTACAGGGGTTTTGGCACTCAGGGCAAGAGCACAAAATCTAAAATTCTCGTAGGTTGACAGAAATCTCATCACGGGGTTTTGCAACACAAACCTGCACGACAAACGGGCTGTGCATTCTTAAACAGTAGGGTAGGGTAGGACTTTGGGTCTATGCGTGGATTGGCATAAGGCTTGATTGCAGTCCCCAGCCCCCCAAAACCCCTCGAATCAGGGGTTTCCAAAAACAAGGTGCCTAGAACTTTGGTGTCCTTCTCCAGGGGATTACCTTCTATTTGGTGGGCAAACCCTAAACCCTCAACCCCAAACCCTGAACCCTAAACACCTAAACCCTAGCCCCCGAACCCCGAATCCCTAAAGCGGCTTGGGGCGTAGGGCTAACTATGACTTTCGCATGCCGCTCAAGGTGACCCCCAAACACGCCGGCTCGGCGGACCCTAAACCAGAAACCCTAAACCCTAAACCACCGGCGCCCGACTCCAGCCGAACTCCCTAAAACTTCCCCAAATCTCCTGAACCCTACAGACCCTAAGCCTGGAGTCCAAAACCCCCTAAACCCCAAACCCCAAACCCTAAACCCTAAACCCCAAACCCCAAACCCTAAACCCTAAACCCTGTAAACCCTATAAACCCTATAAACCCTAAGCCCTAGCCGTCTGCGAGCCGCAGGAGTGGGGTCGACGGCTTCGGCGACGCCGAGCCACCGAGGAGGAAAGCCTGAAGGAGGTGCAGGCGGGGTTCATCTGGGGTTTAGGGTTTAGGGTCTAGGGTTTAGGGTTTAGGGTTAGGGTTTTGGGTTTTGGGTTAGGGTTTTGGGTTTTGGGTTTTGGGTTTAGGGTTTAGGGTTTAGGGTTTAGGGTTCAGGGTTTAGGGTTTAGGGTTTAGGGCTTAGGGTTTAGGCTTTGGGGCATCTTCCTAGCATTGGAGCATCCCTTGCTGAAGCCGACGAGCTTCGATAGGTTGCTGGTCCCGAAGTGAATGCCCGGCCAGAGGAAGCCTGCTTGCCTTGCACTTTGCCTTAGCTTGTTGCGAGTCTGATGTAAGGGCAATAATCCCCTCCCCCTACATATTATTAAACCCGCCCTACCCCCTAGTATTAAATACCCCCTCCTCCCATGTACCATGCTATAACTTTAACTATAATGGGGGGGGGTTAATATTAAGGGCTTAGTAAGGGGATAGGGGGATTTAATATTAGGGGGAGGGGATTATAGACATTAATTCTTTGGGGTTCCTACGCAAAGAGTAGAAGTGTTAAGGCCAGGTTCCTGCACACAAGCCCTCCACCCTCTACCCGTAACCGAAAGCTTCCTTTCCACTGGGAGCCCAGGGCCTAGGAACATAGGGTTCGCTTCAGGGCTTAGGGCTTTGTCTTGTTTAGGCTCATTGGGTCCGGGGTTCCTTGGCTCAATTCAACCCTAAACCCCAAACCCCACATCCCAAACCCCAAACCCCAAACCCCAAACCCCAAACCCCAAACCCTAAACCCTAAACCCTAAACCCTACACCCTAAACCCTAAACCCTAAACCCTAAACCCTCGGTACCCTAGCATTGTCAGAGGGTCTTTGGAGGAGGAGGGTGCTGCCAACCTATCACTACGGCAATTCTACGTGAAGGACTCAGGCAAGGAGCCACACACTACGAAGCCTGGAGATCCTCCACGACATGTGCGAAAGCCGCCCGAATCTCGCGGAGTCACGCAGTACGAAGAAGGGCACGAAGCCATGCAACGGACCGTGGACAGAGCTGTGGAGCTGAACCCAGCTGGATGGAATTCATTGATCTTGACCGATTGTCTGGGGGTCTTCGGCGGGAGAGGATCAGCAGGTTTAGGGTGTGAGGGGTTTAGGGTTTAGGGTTTTAGGGCTATGTTTGGGGCTTAGGGGGTTCAACGTTTCGGGTTAGGGGTTTAGGGTCTTGTTGGGGGTTTCGGGCTCTACGACTTGTGGGGTTCGGTGGTTTGCGGCCTTTAGAAGTTGGGGGCCTTGATTGCTTCAGGGTTTGGGGATGTTCCCCCTTTATACTAACAGCTCCTTAGTAACAGGGTAATCCCCATTTGGCATTAAGGAGTGGTAGTATAAGGGGGAACATCCCGAGTTTGGGGTTTTATAGGGAGTGGGGGGTTTCTTTGGTCTGTTTTGGGCTTCGCCCCCCCCCCCCCCCGCCCCCTCCCGTCCCCCGTGAACAACGGAGAGCCAAATGCTAAACTCCATAAACCCTACCAACCCCCAATCTTTATGGCAAAACCTCAAACCCTAAACCCTCGTGTGCCCCAAAAATCTTTCATTGCTTTTAAGGGTTTACAAGTGCTTCGACAGTTTGACGGTTTTCAGATTTCTGACGGTTTGGTGTGTCCAAGCTAAGTGTAGCACGGGACGCCTTCATAGCTGGGCATTCTCCAGCATCTCCGAGCGAGGCGAAAGCGAGAAAGAAACAGAGTGAGTCTTGTTAAGTTCTCGTGGTCACCGGCGTGCCTCTTCCTTTACATTTAGGGTTCTCGTTCAGCACAAACCGTCACAGCTCGAAAACGCCATGTGCCGCCACCAGCGGTACCAATGCCAGGCCCAAGGAATGCTATGGAACAAGGTTTCCGCCATCTTTCGCCAAAATTCCACTTGAGGGGGTTTCCCAGCTCATTAAGTGGTAGAGTTGCTAACCTTCAGCCTTTTTTTGGTATATTCCCCTTCGAATCCCAAAGGTTAACCTTTACTTACCCCAGGATGCTGGTTAAGGCTAAGCCGCTAAGCATTTGTCCTACCTTTTTTTGGGCTATGGGTTCCCTTATAAAATGAGCTACAGTAGCCAAAAAAGGGTGCCCTTATTATAATATGGTTACTGGGCTACGCAGCCTTCAACGCCAACTCCTTCGAGGTGGTACAGCCCGACTCACTCGGTGGCCATCGCTTCGCCGCGGCTTTGCCAGCCTGGAGACCCAGATGCAGAGTTTTCGGGTGCAGGGTTTAGGGTGGAGGGCTTTCAGGGTTTAGGCTGGAGGTTTCTGGTTTGGGTTTAGGGGCTGGCGCGTTTTGGTGTAGGGGCTTTGGGTCGTGGGTGTTGGATTACAGGTACTTTTGGGGGTTGAGGGGCTGGGTTTTGGGGATTGTGGGTCTGAGTCGGGTTGCCGAAAATTCGCCCAAAGCTCCCTGGATAGCGGGGATACTGAGCTTGTATAAACCTTCGCTCCAAAAGCCAACCAAGAGAGCCGACAAGACCACAGCAAGAAGCAGACGACCGTGTTGACTTTGGAGTCCGCCGCTCACCTCCACTGAGAAGCCCTGCCCTCTTGAAGAGCCAAGCACGGCCTCTATAAAGAAATGCAAGGGCATTGACTTCACGCACACTTGCACACATCTGTATGTATATATATATATATATAGATTCTATACATATATATATATATACATATATGTCTGTATGTATGTATGCTTTGTGCACCATGTAGTTGGAGCTTTGTGACATGAGCGATGTGGTTGTCATTTAACTCCTTTCTTAGCAGGTTGTTAGGTAAGCTACCAACAAACTCCCAGACCCTGACCGATGGACCTAGACCCTCAGCCCTAAACCCTAAACCCTAAACCCTAAAGCCCAAACCCTAACCCTAAACCCTAAACCCTAAACGAGAGGTCCTTGCGTGGGCGCCCCCGGTGGGAACGCTGCACGTCGAGAGCGTCAGGGGTCCCTGGAGTTTCGGCTTCGGTAGGACCCTATTTTTCTTTGGAGATTATTCAGGGTTTAGGGTTTAGGGCTTAATTAGGGTTTAAGGTTTAGGGCCAGTTTAGGGTTTAAGGTTCAGGTTCCCTTATAAGCCCCACAAAGGGGCACCCTTTCGGTTCCTAGGTTCCTCTTGGGTCTAGGCTAAGGTTCGTGGGTCTGAGGGTACTATTCTCAAAGATTTTGGGTTGAAGGCTGTAGGTTTGGGACTTTATGGTTCAGGATTCTAAGGCCATCCCGGTTGGCCCACGGGCATTGGTGTTGTTAACGGCGGGGGCTTTGTGACTTCTTGAGGCCTTTGAGATGCGTGGAATGAGCCCAGACGTTCCCAAACGCGTCATGGTTGGTTTTTGTTTCCCATCCTAACTACCTACCCAAAATCAGGCCCGAAGAAGGCTTCAATGAAACTGTGCCATATTTGGGCTAGGCATAGGCGTGCTTTTCTGAGAGGGAGGGGGCTTCAGGTTTGTAGGGTTCATGGAATGAGCGAAGCCGCCGGTGGAGGGCTTTGGGTTTGGGGTTGACCCTATAAACCCTAAACCCGAAACCCGAAACCCGAAACCCTAAACCCTAAACCCGAAACCCTAAACCCTAAACCCTAAACCCTAACCCTGTACCCTGAACCCGAAGCCCATGTAGGGGTTGTTTATGCGATTTCGGGCTTCAGGCGGGTTCAGCGTCGCGTGTTTCGGCTTCAGGGGTTCGGCTTGCTTAAGGGGGTCTGCGCGTCATGCATCGGGGCTGGTGGTTTTAGAGCTGGGGGATTGCGGGTTTGGGGGACACCTAGACCAGGCACACCCTAAGCGGGGAAAGGATGGTGTGTTAGGTTCACTCGTTTGAGCGGCCTGGCAGGAAAGCATGGGGCCACGCAAATAAGGGTGCTGATAGAATCCTTCGCTTGACTTGCCTACACAACGGCAAGGCATCGAAGGCTTAGCCGGCTAAATTTCATTTGGCGACCATTCAAAGCTTGCATCCTGTGCTCAGCGAGTGGGCGATATGGTGCTCACCCTGGTGAACCCATTCCTGCCGGACCAGTTCCTAACAACGTGGCTGTTTATCACATCTACGGGTAGGACATCTTTGACAAGCACACGAAGCCCAACAGTTCTGGAAGGAGTTTTGGAATTGGACAGATCTACAAGCGGTTGCCATATTTAAGATCATGTAAGGTAGCATGCGGAGCCTGACTTCAGGACAGGTGGAAGCCAACCCTATACCCCGAACCTCTTCAAGCCCATATATACATATATATATATATACATATATATATATATATATTCCCCGAAGCCCGAAAACCCCAAGCATCAAGGGATCTTCGGGACATCCACCTGAAATGCTGAAGCCAAATCTTAAAGCTACTGTTTTAAACATGGAGGTTTGGCGTTCCCATTGCATGCAGATGCGGATTCAATAGGGGAAAGATCAAAGTTATAATCCCCATACTGCTTTTGTAAGGATTTTTTTTTGTCTTTTCTTGGGTGGGTTCTTAAGCAACCCTAAGTCCTCATAAACCCTAAACCCTAACTAGTAGAAGACGACGGTAAAGAACCTGGACCCGGCACGCGTCAGCCCAGGCCACGTCGTGTTGCGCTGTTCCCGTGGGGCGCGTCGATATCTTCGTGGTGTCCAGGCAGCAGTAGGCTAAGGTTTAGGGTTTAGGGTTTTGGAGGTTTTGGGTGAGATGGTGGACACAGGCCCTCGAATGCCGGACCAAAAAGGATATGAGAAATATATGCGTATAGATTATATATATATATATATATATATATTTATTTATTTATTTATATTTATATACTCTATATATATACACATGTATATGTATATATATATACATGTATATATATATATATACGCATACACATTTTTTTATCTAGAGGAGGTTAAACTAGCTAAGACCCTGGCTTCCAACACCCGTAAAGTCCAGGCCCCTAAACCCCCACACCCTCGACCCCCCGCTCCTCAGGCTGTTTCTCTTCTTTCGAGGGTTTAGGGTTTAGGGTCTAGGGTTTAGGGTTTAGGGTTTAGGGTTTATAGGGTTTAGGGTTTAGGGTTTAGGGTTTAGGGTTTTAGTGTTTACGGTGTAGGGTTTAGGGTTCAGGGTTCAGGGTTTAGGGTTATCCAACTCCAAATCCAATATATGCCCTCTAAACTCGAAAACTCTGGATTGGGATGTTCCCCCTTATACTACCAGTCCTATGGTACAGATAGGGGTAATAATAGGGGGTACTATAATCCGATTAGGGACTGTTAGTGTAAGGGTGAACATCCCAACCTCTGGACATGAAAGGGTGAGGCTTTCGTGCCGCCACGCGTTGAATTAGCCCTCATTCCCATTCTCATCGGGTCAGTCTCTCTTATAAACCCTATGAAACCCACCCAAATAAACAGATCCCAAAATTATGAATCCTAAAAAAGGTTGCTGTGGCGCCTATGGTTTTTTGGGATCTCGTGGGTCTGACGGGGTGTGTGCTTTGAGGATGGAATTCGGCTTGGCGAGACCTCGTCGCCATACGTGGAGGACAGCCCCTTCTGCACATGCACCCGTAAACCCTGAACCCTAGATAAAACCTAAACCGTCAACCCCAAAACCCTAAACCCGAACTAAACCCTAAACCCTGAACCCCTAAACCCTAGGGATCTCAAACCCTGGGGCCATGCTCTGGCCAAGGGTTCAGGGAAGCTTGGCACTCTCGGAGTTTTGGCTTCAGGGCCTATTGTTCAGGTTTTTGCATTTAGAGGTTTCGGGCTTACAGGGCTTGCTTCAGGGCCTCTAGGTTGGAGTGAACTGGTAGAGCCTTGAGGTTTTGGAGGCGCTTGAGGGTTTACACCCCGAAGCTCTGAACCCAAAGCCCTAAACCCGAGTCAGCTGGGTTCCCATGCCTCCTCAGGCGCAAGACATGATTGCAGCAACTTGGGATTTGTAGTCTAAACCCTGAACCCTAAATCGTGTAAACCCTCAACCGTGCGTGCATGGGTGATGGGATACTGCTACCCCGCTGGTTTGAGTGAAGGTTGAGGTGCATCATCCACCCCCCCGAACCCCAACCAAAACCCCAAACTCACAAAACACAAAATCATTTCCTGGCTGTGTTTCCTCCTAAACTCCTAAGCTCCTTAGCCCCTTGAGCCCCTAAATCATTTCCTGGCTGTGTTTCCTCCCAGAGCTTTTTGAGCCCCTGAACTGCTCGGAATTCTTGTGGATTCGAAGGGCGAGCTGGCAGAGCTGGAGATCTTGGTGCCACCTCGGGAGTTGGAGGCTGGGAGGTTTAGGGTTTAGGGCTTGGGGCTTAGGGTTTCAGGGTTTTAGGGTTTAGGGTTCTCGGGTTCTGGGACAGGCTTTTCAGGTCTCAGGCTTCCGTGTCTCAGAGTCCGTAGACTTGGACTCGGACTAGGACTTGACTAGGAGTAGGAGTAGGACAAGGAGTAGGAGTAGGACGAGTTGGAGTAGGAGTAGTAGGGACGACGACTTGCACTACTAGCACTGCCACAACCACTACCACTGCCCCTATTGCTGCTGCTACTGCTGTTCTTCTTCTTGGCATTAGTATCATCATAATTTGGTGTACGGGTAGGACCAGGAGTAGGAGCTGGAGGAATACATGGAAGGATCAAACCCAAGCCCCAGAAGCTAAATTTAAACCCTAAACCCGAAACTCTAAACCCTAAGCCCTCATGGCCAGCCGTAGGTCTCGACGGAGCTCAGCGGCCGACCGTTGACCAAGCAGAGAGCCATGTGCGTTCCCCGCGAGGATCTGGGGGGTAGGGCGCAGAACTGGACCTCCCCTGGGGTTTAGGGTTTAGGGTCCGCCAAAATTTTGCAGTTGGGGTCCCCCCCCACCACAGATTTTTCAACAGTTCTAGTGCTGGGCTGGGTTTCTGAGAAGGTCCGGTCAAACAGTTGCTGAAAATGAGGCCTGAAAATTAGGGTAGAGGGTTAGTTTTCGGGAGAAGGGATTGGAGTTACGGTTTGGGGGGTTTAGGGTTCGGGTGGAGGGCTCAGGGTTTACGAAGGATACACCCTAAACCCTAAACTGCAAACATGCCTATTCCCCAGACGCTAGAGCCCGTAGACGGGTGAAAGGGTTTCGCATCACTTGTTTGAGCGGAGTGAAATTCAGGGCCTCGAGTCTCAGGGGGACTTGGTGGGATTTCTAGGGCTTAGGGTGTGGGGTGGTACGGTTTCGGTTTCAGGGTTTAGGGTTTAGGGTACCTTCAAGTCTTCAAGCCCTTGGACTCCCAGAAGACACTTCTCGGGGCCGTAAAGCTTCAGGGGAATCTCGGACTCTCCACCCTGGAAATCCTTTGAGCAGCCCTCACTAAATCAAAGGATCTGCAAATCCGCTGCCGGGGACGACCAGTCACCAGTCCACGAACTAAGCCCTAAACTCCAACTAGACCCCCAAACCCGAGGACCCTAACCTCCACCCTGAACCCCAAGTAAACCCCAACTGAACCCGGACTGCTGTCCTTCCGGCAGGACATTGACGTGGGTGTTAGTGCTGGGACCTTGGAATTTGGGTTCGGGGTCTCAGGGGGTTTGGGTTAGGAGAGTGGGGTCTTAGGTCTTAGTATAACTTAGGGTTGAGTGTACAGGGTTCAGGGCTTTAGGCTTCAAGATGTAGTGCTTAGCACTCAGGATCTTGAGATGTCGGGACGTAGGGATCCAGTTGCTTTTGAGACTGTGTTGTTTGTTCCAGTTTCTTGTGGGTTGAGGATTACGATGATTAGGTGACAAGATGTATAAGACTTCGGCCAACACTTTCTGAGGATTCCTTCATTTGAGGGGGAAGGATCGCAGGTAGGAGTGACTGTGCAGTGGAGACTTCCTGGATCCGGGAATTAAAGTTAAGGATATATTATGCCAACTCGTCTAGTAGCGAGAGCATCCCGAACACGGGATTCACCGGTTAGCTTGTCTAGCGGTGCAGCGTTGCTTTTGGGGAAATCTTGCTGCATCCTCCCAATCCTTGCTTGTAGACGCCCACCCTACAAACCCTAAACCCGAAATCCTCATTACTTTATGCAACATGACAGACAAGCCTCCGCAGGTGTCCGTCTACATCTACGTCAGCCCGATTCCGGTGGAGGAGGACTCCCACCAGCAGTGTCCCCAAACCCTAAACTTACTGTTGGTTAGTCTAGTAGGGACTAAAGAAGGAGGTAACCTATATAATCCCAAAAGGGTAGATCTCGGGGGATATAGGGTACCTCATCCCCTCATTCCCTACTAACCAACAGCAAGTAAAGCCCGAAACCCGCGCGGAGTGACCGCGGAGTCTCCTTTGGAATGTTGATCACGGCCTGGAGCATTGGCAAGTTCATGCCTAGGGAGGTTTGGGTTTAGGGTTCGGGGTTTGGGGTTTGCTTTAACGGGTTTGGAGGCTTGGATGCTCATTCCCGAAATGATGATCCCTCACGCTTGAACCCTGAACCCAACACGTTAAAGCCTCTGAGAGATTCTGCTGTCTGTATTGTGTTCTCTGCTTCAGGCAAGGCTTTGGTTGAGGCTTAGGGTTCAGGGTTTGGGGTTTGCGGTTGTCAGCTCTGAACCATAGCCAATACCCGGTATGTGTTCGGGTTTGGGGCTGCGAAAGTCCACACTAATCAACCCTGCACCGCCGTCAATATACATTTACTTTGAATAAGCACATGTGTGTACGACCATCTCTATATATACATATATATACTCTTTATATTTATATAATTATATATTTATATATTTATATATTTATATATTTATATATTTATATATTTATATATTTATATATTTATATATTTATATATTTATATATTTATATATTTATATATTTATATATTTATATATTTATATATTTATATATTTATATATTTATATATTTATGTATTCCTGTATTTCTGACCCTGAGGTTGAGGCCCTAAACCCGAAAGCCTACACCCTTGATGCAGGCCTCCCAAAAAGGTACCCGCCGATGTCCCAACATGAGCCCCCAAGCAACAAAGCGAAACCCTGAAGCCCCCCCCCCCCCCCCCCCCCCCCACCAAACCCTAAACCTAAACCCTAAACCCTCAACCCTAAGCCCTAAACCCTAAACCCTAAACCAAAAAAACAGAATAATCCCCAAGCCCTAAACTCCCGGCAAACCCCGGTCTCAGGGTTCACGGGTTTCGAGTTGCAGGGTTTTCGGTTTGGGGTTTAGGGTTTGGAGTTTTGGAGTGTAGGCTCTGGAGCCTGAAATCCAAAACCTGACATCCGAGCCATGCACCCCCATATCCTAAACCCTCATTAAGCCCCAAATCCAAAACCCTAAGCCCCTAACCTAAACCCCCAAACCCTAAACTTATTTAGGCCCCAAACCCCAAGCCCTAAACCCCAGGCCCTAGACCACGAACTCCTTAACCCCGAACCCCAAACGCCGATCCACAAACCCTAAGCCTTGAAACCCCGAACCTTAAATCCTAACAGGGAAGCAAGGCGGAGCCTGAAATGATGGTCTTCGTTTGTGGCCATCGCCGCGACATTCCCGAGGAGGCCGCCTGCGCAGGGGGTTTGGGGGTTTTGGGTTTGGGGTTTATGGTGGGGGGGGGGGGTTTGGGATTTAGGGTTCGACCTGGACCAGCCGAGAAGGAGGCCATAAATCCGAAACCCAACACCCCTCAACGTCCGTGTTGAGTAAAGTGGGACAACTCACCCTGAGTCAGCATTGGCAAGACTTAAGCCCAAGCGAGCGCCAGGACCAGATGACATTCCAACAGACAGTAGCCATCTTCCCTAAATTTCTGAGCGGACAGGCGGTCCCCACAACAACTCAGGTTAAGTACTTGGGCAGCATGGTTTCTTGGAAAAAACCTTTGGAGAAGGCGTTTTATCACCGTGCAGCAATGGCCGAAGAGGCATTTAGGAAGCTTCGGCTGGTTTGGAACCTCACTAATGCGCAGGGATGAAATCCGTATCTTCCAGGCAGTCTACCGCCCCACCGTAATCTACGGGTTAAATAACTTTACATTGAGCACTCCGCAACTCAGAAAAATCGACGCGACGTATTATATCCAGATTCTTACGCCGTGGCATTGATACTTAACAAACCACTCTCGGTACATCAATGGGAGGATCCCGGACACTGCCCTCCGAGTCCCTATACAAGATGGACAGAAGTTTATGTCCAAGGTTTCTGCTGCCCCAACAACGGAACACATCCACAACGTATCGGACCCCTACAGGGATAGGATAAGGGTTACAGGAAGGCGTCGTGATAAGCAGATTCCATATTGGCTAGCGGTTTTCTGTGACAACAGCGCAAATCCCCGAATACTAGGCCCCCACCACAAGTACATGGAACTTCCCCGACTACTCCGGAAGCCTTGCAGAGCAGGCGCCAATGCGCGCAAACCTGCGCGCAAGGCAGCTCCACAACCCTAAACCCTGAACCCTAAACCCTAAACTTATAAACCCTATAAACCCTAAACCCTATGAACGCAACCTCCAAAGGCTCAACCCTTCCACGGGGTGATGAGATGGGATGGTGGCGAACAGCGGCTAGATGCCTGAGCCCAAGCACTTCGGTTCGTTCAGGTTTAGGGCTTAGTTTTTTTGGGTTCAGGGTTTCGGGAAGCTGCAGGGGTCAAGGTTTCGGGGTCAGGGTTTAGGGCTTAGGGTGGGGTGGGTAACCTTCAACCATCTCCCTTCGAACCCAAGGGCTTAGCCTGAGAACTCAGCCGCTTCTTTGGGCTTGTTTCCAGTCCAACTTGGGTATGGGGGGTTCCCCTACATCAAAGCCGGTCAGGATTCTGAGCGTGGCACCATTGGCAGCGGCAAAACGCCTGCTTACGAAGATGACAGGCCGAACAGCAGGAACATGACAGGCATTGCACGCCTCGCTGCCTGCAGGGATTTGGCCGGGCATGTGAGGCCCAGCAAAGTACCGACCTTCAACGTCATGAAGGCCCTCGACGCGCCGGAGTGCCAGAAGCATCACTTCTAAATCGGGGACTCTCTTCGTTGATCTTGGCACGCCACGATCTTGCTAGGGCCACCTCAGGATCTCGCTACTGGTTCGATTTCAAGCTTTAATCTCAATGAAAGGAAGTGGCACATGTTGGTAACAAGGGTCCCCGGGGGGTGGAGCTAAAGAGTTCCATTGCTTCCGGAAGGTAACACTCTCAAGCAGGTGCAACATTGACCCTCGAACCCTGAACCCCTAAACCCAAAACCCTTAAAACTCTAGACCCCCAAACCCCTAAAATTTAGGAGCCTCCGGCTCAGGCCGCCGACCCAAGAGGCCCGAAACCTCTCAACCCTCAAACCAGGGTTCGGGGGTTTGAGGCCGTGTTGTGGGAGTGGGGGGGGTAGAGGCTTTGAACTGTTGGAGCGGTTGGCGTAAGGTTGCAACATAGGCAACCCCCCGTGAAACCTCAACCCTGGTCCCTAAATCCCAAACCCCTAACCCTAAACCCCACACCAGAACCCTAATCCCTCAAGAACCCTCACTCCAGGTTGTGAGCCTCTGTGGGTCTAAGCTGGTGTGGGGTGTGGGGGGGACTGCGGGGGGTGTTGGGGGAGGGTGGGGTGGGGGGTGGGGAGTGGATGGTCGATGTGTTTACCTCGTGCGGGTGGCGCGGTCCTCCACCCCCCACCTGCCCCCCCCCCCCCCCGTTTCAAGGTTGGTGGTAGGGGAGGGGAGGGTTCCCCCCAAAACCATCCAACACGCCGCCGGGGTCGGCGGACCCTAAACCCCTAAAGCCCCAAACGCCGCCAAACGCCTAAAATCCGAAACTCCTAAACCCTAAACCCCTAAAACCCTAAACCTCTTATTACCCTAAACCCCTAAACCTAAACCCCTAGCCCTAAACCCTAAACCCCTAAATGCTAGCGTTCGTAGGTCCTCTGTGAGGCTCAGGTTCATGTCTGGCTTTACGTGATGCATTGATGAAGGCGTTCCGTCTTTGTGTTCCGGTACAAAAAAGGACTTTGAAAAGTGGCGGGCCAGGGCTGAGAAGCTTTGGGGGCTTGGGGTGGGGTGAAGGGTTTTGTGGTTTTGGACCTCGGGTTTAGAATCTCGGGAGCTGGGGCTCGAAACGCTGAAACGAATCCCTCTCTTTTCTTAAGCTCGTGGAATACTATGTGGCCTCGAAGTCTTCATCCCTAAGGCGCAGGGGACGGCAGCTTCAGAGGTTTTGCTTTGGCTTCAGGGGGGCCCGATTTTTTTTCGAAACCCTAAACCCTAAGACCTGAACCCTAAAATTAAGCCCTAAGCCGTACACCCTAAACCCTTCTTGCGTTTGCCAAAGATCCATCCAGAGGCTTGGCGTCCGGTGGAGCTGGGTCGGGAGGACTTTCTCCTTAGTCAACCCTGAACTTCAAAAAGCCCTCTGAAAGGCCGAGGCTTCCCTTCAGTTCTCAGGTGCAAAGGGAGCACCCTAAACCCAGAACTGGGTATCTGTCATCATCAGCCAGCTGAAAAAATCTAAGCCGTAGCATGAGTGTTCGGGCTTGGTTCACTTCGCCAGCCCTGTTCTTCAGAAGGGTTGGGGGGGGGGGGGTGGAGTTCGCGCTTTTCGGAGATGGGGATGATTGGGGCACGCCTCAGCCAGATGATGACAAGGCTCATAGGGGGGTTTCGGACTTGAGTCGCTCCAGAAGTTGCCGGGCTTATGCCGGGCTGCTCCCTTGGTGAGGGGGTTTCGATCTCACGCTCCGGTACCCTGGGAGCCCTCGCCTCTGCTAGCCTCCCAAAAGGACTCCGAGACCAGGCAACGTCCGAAGTAAACCCTAAACCCCAAACCCCACCCTAAACCCTAAACTTTTAACCCCTCAACCCAAAACCCTAAGCAGATGAAGCAGAGCATTCAGAGCCCTCTTTGGAGACGCCAGGACTGTCTTGCGCGCCTGCGATCCATGCGCTTCGAACCCGTCCGCCTCCCAGCTTCCCTGGGGGGCGTTCTATTCTGTTGTTTCTGAGGGTAGTTTCATGGGCCCATAGTGTGGGTCCCTAGCCTCCTTTAATTATCTTTAATTTAACGGGTTTAGTAAGGGGTACCCGTTTAAGGGCCCACACCTAGGGACCATGTAACTACCCTTAGACTGTGTTTGCTCAAGAGACCCCCGAAAATAAACATATTAATCCTTCCCTATAAGGGTAATAAGGAGACTTGTTTTTCATTCTATTTTTTTGGGGGGGGTTCTTAAGCAACTAGTGGTTTTAAACATTGCTTGTACTGAATAATTTGGTTGAGGAGCTGTTAGACGGCATGAGCGCCAGCAGACGATCCCGACCCAGCAGATTCGAAGCCCGGCCAATGCGAGCTCCTAGCAGTGACAACCGCATCTTGCCTGAAACAGCCGGCGCTCACTGCCACCAGCCAGAACAACTAGGAACCTTCGCTGCTTCTCTTGACAATCCTTTTCCACGCGGATGTAAAATTTCGCGACCGCAAACCTAGACTTTATGCCCTTAACTCCTGCAATGTTTGTAAGGAGACACATAACAGAACCATACAGAATATTTGTCAGGGCACCTAGATTTTTTCCTCAGCTGAGCCCTTGACCCTAAACCCACGCCATGCTAGTCTTTGCAAGGGCCCCTAAGTTTTCAGTTTTAGGTTTTAGGGTTTAGAGATTCCCCAAAGCACCAGCAATTTTCGAGAGCCTCTCCCATGTGTGGGCGTTGGGAAGCGGACCTGGGACCTCGGGTGTTTGCTTCCGGGCAGTTCGGCTGTAGCTCTTATATGAGAAACCCCGAGATCACGATGGCAAGCTCGCACAAGCCGACTCTCAGTTTTTTGCTACTGCCCTCAAGGGTTTAGGGTTTAGGGTTTAGGGTTTAGGGCCCCAAAAACCCGAAACGACAACCCCCCCAAACGAAACCCTGAGCCCCTGAACCAAAGACAAAAAACCCTTGTCCGCATCTTCTACCCTAGATTCCAAAGCCCCGAAAAGCTCTCCCAAACCCTAAACCCTAAGCCCTAAACCCTAAACCCTAAACCCTAAACCCTAAACCCTAAACCCTAAGCCCTAAGCCCTAAACCCTAAACCCTAAACCCTAAACCACAGCAGCTTTCAGGACCTGGGCCTCGGGAGAGGTTGGTCCCCGGAGGAGCGCGGAGCCCAGGGGCTTTTTAGGGCCTTTTTAGGGGCTTAGGGTTTAGGGTTTTAGAGGTTAGGGTTTAGGGTTTAGGGTTTTAGAGGTTAGGGTTTAGGGTTTAGGGTTTTAGAGGTTAGGGTTTAGGGTTTAGGGTTTTGGGGTTTACGCCTTCTAGGGCTTGCGGGCTTTAGGGGTTTCGGGTGTAGGGCTGTAGGGCTTGAGGACTTTAGGGGTAGGGTTTAGCGCTTTAGGGCTTACGTTTGCGGCTTAGAGCTTTAGGGCTTTGTTTTCATGCATGACGGCTTTAGGGTTTAGGTCTTGTGAAAGCTGCTAGGTGTTAGGGTTTGGGGTTTGAGGTTCAGGGGTTTGGGGCTTAGAGGTTTGTAGGTGGGTTTGGGGGTTTTGGGATTCGGGGCTTATTGGGGGTTTAGTGCTTGGGGCTCGGCGATTGGAAGTCTCGGAGGGCAAGGTCTCAAAGGTATGAGTTTCGCGTTTAGAGTTTAGGGCAATATTTGAGGTTTGTATAGAGAGTTTAAGGATGTAGGGTGTACCCAGTATGCGAACATAATTAGTCCTGCCCCCATCCCCCAAGATAAAAGTAGAGCACGCGGGAGAATTTGTTTATGGGCACGAGTCCTCAGGTTTCTTCAGATTCGGGGCAGGTTTGGGAGTTCGGGTTGAGGGGTTAGGAGTTTCTTAAAGCTCCGTGATAGTGATAACAAGGATCAGAAGCAGCAGTAGTAGCTGCTGGTATTGTTGTAGATGAAAAAATTTCTAGGGAGGAGAGCTCAAAGAGGGCTGGCAGCACAAAGTGTCCTGTAGTTCTTTTTCGGGCTCACATGCGAATACCTTGTAGCGCGTGTTAGCTGTTCCACTTTAGGACAGGGTGGGGATGCTCGAAGTGATAACTTCTACTCTTCGAGACACATTTTTTCGCGGGGGTTGACCGTAGCCCTGCGAAAGGCGACAGAGGCCTTCTTAGGCAACATCTTCCCGGCTTCGGAGGCCGATCTGCGAGGAGCCAGGCTTGCAGTTGCCATGGATGGAAGATGAACCCCTGGCCAGTCAAGGGGCGCCGATGCACGGACTTTGAGAGCGGTGAAGGCGATCGTTTCTTCAGGGGGTCCTTGAGGAAGACGAACTGCGCTTCCAACTCGCAACAATGCCCGAAATCCTGCTCGGTTTGTGCAGGAGCAGAACAGTTTCCTTAAGGCGACAATTTCCACCGGTGATGTAGGCGGTGAAGTACTCGTTGTCAGCGAGTCTGACGTGTTCTACGCTATGTACCCAATAAGGTCGCAAGATTGAGATCAAACCCCGTCTGCCCCTTTCGGGTCCAAGTGTCTGCTCGAATGGGCCCTAAACCCTAAACCCTAAACCCTAAACCCTAAACCCGAAACCCGAAACCCTAAACCCTAGCCCTCAACACTAAACCTTAAGTCGATCTTTTGGGCCACTTTTGAGGTGGCAAGACACCTCCTCCGAGGACGTCAAAGCCTGCCAGTGCGGGCGCCCAGGTTTCTAAGAAGAGGTTCTTACAAATTCGGATTCAGGGTGTCGGGGGTCTGTTGGGTTGGGGGCCCCCTCTTTTGCAAGGTCCTCGGTTTGTTTACAAGGGTGCCATATTTTGAAAAGGTACTTCTTAGGGAGCCCCTTGTTTTTGGGGATGAGAAGACCGCAAACCCGATCAAAGCCCCAAGCGTAGTTCCATATTCAGATGCCAAAGAGCGCTCTTGGCGCTCTTGGCAATACCCAAACCGTAAGCCCCAGACCGGAATCACCAGCGCGTCATAAGGCTTAAATCCCAACCCCTAAACCCAGAAACCCTAAAGCCCCAAACCCTAAACCCCTAGCAAACCCCTAATCAACCCCCTAACAAGCCCCTGATAATCCCCTAAGAATCCCCTAACAAAGCCCAATAAACCCCTAGACCCAAACCCCGAAACCCTCAAGTCCGAAACCCTGAAGGCCCCCACTCAACTCCAAGTCTCCGGGATAATTCTCTCCCTCCCAGGAGGGGCCATTTGGCCCTGTAATCTCCATCAACAGCCCTATCAAAGGCACTGTTGTAAGGGTTATAGGGTGTTAATCCTATAACCTCCATAAACAGCCCTTTCAAGGCACTTTTTTCTAATAAACCCTAAACCCTAAACCCTAAACCCTAAACCCTAAACTGGTGCACAGGTTTCAGCGGCTGCTCCGCGCGCCTGTGCGAGCCCATTGCCTCGGAATGTATTGTTTTGGCTCCTGCAGGGATTTTGGGCGGTTGAGGGCTTGGGGGGGGTTTAGGGTTTAGGGTTTAGGGTTTATTAGGGTTTAGGGGCGCGCTAAAGTTCTAAAGTAGACTTAGGGTTTCGGGAGTTCTTCAGGGCTGGGCATCGCTCACTTCAACAACCCTGAACCGCCTAAGCACCCACAAGGGACGAGAACCCTCAACCCTAAACCCTAAACCCTAAACGGTAAACCCTAAACCCTCTTACTGGTCTAAGGGTCCCTACGCCCCCCAACACGTTTGACTTTAGGTGAGAGGGAACCCGATGAAACTTACGAACGCGGGTTTGGGGCTTAGGGGGTCTAGGCCCTGCACCAAACGATGCTTCGTGCTTTTCTGGTAAACCCTATAAACCCTATAAACCCCGCACACCAACACCCTAAGACAGGGAGCTGCCAGACGGGTTACCTTACAAACCGCTTCTTTAAGGGACTCTTTAAGGGGCATGTGAATTTAAGGTCATAATACACGGAGGACCTATGTACGTGGGAAACTGAGACTGGCCCTTTGTAGCCCTGAGCCCAATAAACCCTACACCCTAGTCCTTTCGGTTTGGGGGACCCCATGTGTAGAACCTGTCGAGGGATAGGTTTTTGTTTTTAAGACAGGAACCCCTCTCAAGGTTCAACGTTTTGGAACTGCAGGGCTTGGGGTTGAAGCACAGAGATCTAGCAGTGCTTGAGGGAGTCTGTGGGATAGGTGCCGTAAGGAGTAGAATGCTAGGAAGTTCGTAGCCTACAACATGAGCCCCCCCAAACCGTAAGGGCTCTAGGATTTAGCAGGGTTTGGGATCCATTTTATGTGGCGTTGGAGGGCCAGTTTAGGCTTCTGGCTAGGGGGTGGCACCTTGGGAACCGGCGGCAGCGCCAGGTCGGAAACATTGTGAACGTGTAGGCAGGCTCAGCGCGGACTACTCCACCCCCGCTGCCCCCACTGAGTTCAGGGTTTAGGGCGGGTGTGCTTTTTGGGAGGCGCCTTTCGCGTAAGGAATACAGGGCTTACACGGGGACCCTGCCCCTACTCCCAAACCCTTCAACCCCACACGTCCCCTGAACCCGAAAGCCTCAACTAGCCCTAAACCCCTAAACCCTACACCCTAAACCCTCAACCCTGCACCCTAAACCCTAAACCCTAAACCCCTAAACCCCTAAACCCCTAAACCCCTAAACCCCTAAACCCCTAAACCCCTAAACCCCTAAACCCCTAAACCCCTAAACCCTATACACCCTAACCCTGAGCCCTTCGATCCCAAACCCTCAGAGCCCGCTCAAACCTCGAATGTATCGGTCGAATGGGGCCCCTCAGCTCTCGGTGGCGGGTGTTTGAAGGTGTCGTTAGGGTTTAGGGTTGAGGGTTTAGGGTTTAGGGTTAAAGGCGAAGGGTTCCGGGCTTCGGGTTTCGAGTTTGGGGAACCCTTAGACGCTCCTTGGCTTGCAACGTGGGCTTGCCGGTCGGGACCACATGAACCGCAAAAGGGGTTGAGGGTTCACATGGAGGTTTGCGAAAAGAATAGAGGGAACCCAAAAATGAGCCCCAAATAGTAGGATTCCCACAGCAGGACCCCAATAAGGTACCCCTAAATGTCGTAGATCCCCATATGCCTCATTTATGACCCAATTTTTAGGGTTCATTTGGTCCCCAAGGTATGGGCATCTATATTCTCCCCGACCCCGGTCTTCCTCAACGTGGTGGACTCGCATTTGCCATGGATTTCGAGGGAAGATTAATTAACTCCTCCAAATGCCCAAATTCCCGTCCTGCTGTCGGTCCCAGCATTCCACTCAATACACGTCAAGTGCAGGTCCTGCATTCTTCATCCAAGAATAGCTCGACCGCACCGTCCCTAAACCCTAAACCCCCCTAAACCCTAAACCCCCCTACCCTAAACCCTTGCAGGGGCAAATGCTGCGGGTGAGCATTGATGGGTGCCGCTGTCCAAAGGTGACAGCCGAGCGCAACGAAAACCAGCAGCGCGTTTCGCGACGGCCCAAAACCCACAGCAGCCCAGCGGTACTGTGCTCTGTAATGTAAGGTTTATAGGGTTTAGGGTTTAGGGTTTAGGGTTTGGGGTTTAGGGTTTAGGGTTTAGGGTTTAGGGTTTAGGGTTTAGTATAATCTAATGACACCTATGTTTTGGGTTCTAGATTCCCTGAAAAAAGAAACCAACCCAGAAAAAATGGGTGCCCTGTTTATAGTATTGTGACTAGGCTACCAACCAAGACCCCACCACCAAGCTCTGAGTAGAAGAAGTGGGGGAATGGTGAGTAGCCTTCAAACCCTGACATCCCTTAAACCGCTAAAACCCTAAGGCCTCCAAAACTCCTAGACCCTAAAACCCCTTAAAACCTTCAAACCCCGAAAGCCCCTAAACCCCTAAGACCCTAAACGCTTTGAGGAGGACAGCCAGCAGCTGCTGGCAACCCGTTTTTGCAGACGAAAGACTCACCCTAAACCCTAAACAGCATCTTCCATGTTCTTTTGGGGCCTTTCGGGGGTTTAGGGCTTTTAGGGGACTTGGGTGTTTGGGATTTAAGGTTCAGGGTTTAGAGTTGACAGGGGGTTAAGGCGTTTACGGGGTTTAGGGCTCAGTTTATAGTGCAGGAGATTGAGGCGTTTAGGGGGTTCAGGGGGTTTGAGGCTTCAGGGTGTTGGTGGCTTAGGGCCTGTACAGGTTTTGGGGGGCGTTGCGTCGGGCACTGCCGGTGTGGTACTGGTAGGTGTTGCTCTGCGCGGGGGCACAAGATGAGCCCTGTCTAGAAGCAACGACATCGCGGCTCGGCCATCGGGTTGCTCAGGCTCTCCTGGTGAATCTTTGGGAGCTTAGGGTCCTAATTAACCCCTAAAACCTAAACCCTAGCTATAAAACCCCAAAGAACACTAACCCTCGGACCGGCGCTGTGTGAAGGACAGCTTTTTGACAGTGCCGGGGCCGTTCGTAAAAAACAAAAAAAAAACAGGCGGCTCGGGTGCAAAACGCCCTCAGCCCGAAGGGGCTCGCCGAAGTTAAGTTTTGGCGGGCTTTGGTGCTGGGCGCTTCAGCCCTGAGCCCCTCGGCTCTACAGTATATTGGTATGGGGGCTATAGGGGCCTTAATAGTTCGAATTGGGTTTTGGAGGTTCTCAGAGTATCAAGGGACCATAAGGTAATCTTCCGACCCCTGTACATATATCCCTGCGCCCGAAAGCCCGAATGCGCAGACACTTGTCCAAGCATTCGTCGGTTTAGGGTTTCCCTACCTTGAGTCCCGAAAAATGCTCTTAGTAGGTTACCTCTATAGCGATGATCTACAAACAGTAGCGAGCCTAGAAAGCTTCTTTCGGGTTGGGGGCCTTTCTGGGCTATCTTGGTTGGGGTTCCGGGTGTCAGGGCTCTGGGTTAGAAATCCCTAAGCCCCAGGCCCTAAACCCAAATCTTCCCGCTGAGCCCTCAGTTCAGGGTTTGGGGTTTGGGGATTAGGGTTTAAGGTTTAGGGTTTAGGGTTTCGGGTCTCGCGCCCGAAACAGCGACCCGGTGGCGAGCGCTGCTAATGATCCAAGCGCACTTCGGTGCTTCGAATGCGCGGAGTTGAAATTTGGCAGAGCCAGGGGGGGCGGGGAGGGGTTGTTAGTCATTAAGGCTTGAAAGGACGAGGGTTCAGGGGCTTTAGGGGTTTAGGGCTAGGGGCTTTCGCGGGGGTTTAGGAAAGTTTGGGGGGGAAATCCAAGGTGTGACTACATTTTGGGGACAATTCTTTGTGCAAATCCTGGTCTAGGATCCGAGGCTAATGCCCCCCTGTAGACTCGCACTTCTCGTGTGGCTGTGGTGGCATTAGGGGTTCAGGGTTTAGGGTTGCTGCAGTGCTATGGTGCAGGGTAAGGCGCAATGACAGAGGTTGCTTGAGAGCACCCTATCCCTCCACCCTGGAAACCAACCACCCTTCTCGACCCCAATGCCTTTGAAGCAGGGCTTGCATGTGAGGTTTCGGACTTCACGTTGTTAAGCAAGGCTTCGACAGGCCTCTTCATGGGTTATTCCTGTTTCTTCGAAGGCTCTCGGGATGGTGCCGGGTTTAGGGCCTCTGTAGTTTACAGGGTTTTGTAGGGTTTTTGGGGTTGTTTGAGGCTTCTACGGCTTGTAGGGGCTGCAGGGTCTGTAGGGTGTTTATTGGGTTGAGGCCTGACAGGGGCTCCATTGCAACAGTTGCACTTGCCTTCTTCGGCCCCGCTCGCAGCTGTTGGACCAAAGGACTGTCCTTTTCCAGTTTGGGGCTTCGGGCTCAAGGCTTTAAATAATCAACCCCCCCGACGCCCCAAACCTGCATCCTAAACCCTACCATCATTTGCACACAGTGAACCCTGAACACTCAGCTGCCATGTAAGCTCTGACCTTTTCACCCCGACCCAGAACCCGCTATGGAATGCCCCAAACCCTAAACCCTAAACCCTAAACCCTACACCCTAAACCCTAAACCCTCTACAGACAAGTGGACCCGTTGAGCTTGGGTTCCGCTTGAAAACATGTCGAGCGCCAGGCAGGGTTTGGCATTCGGCCTTTTGGGCTTATGGGGTATAATCGCCCTTTTAAGGGAATTATGGGGTATAATAGCCCTTTTAAGGGAATTATAGGGTTTAAACCTCCTTAGATGGTGATCCGAGCTTTGGGGTATCGTAAACCCAAACCTTGAAACCCTTGAAACCCTTTAAACCTGTTATGGACCCGTTAAGCCCTTTACGTCTCGATTCGCTGTGGACATGTGGCCAACTGTTGGTGGGCGCGTTTCCGTCCTGCCGCCATGTTTTGCAGGGTTCAGGGTTTAGGGTTTAGGGCTTAGGGTTTAGGGGTTGAGGGTGGAGGTCCGGGTTTCGGGCCGTATCTGAGGCTTAGGGTGTAATGAGAGTAGGGTGTATCTACAGCTCAAGTATGGGCCCTTAATTTTTTGGGGAGAAGATAGGAAGCGTCAAATACAAAGACAAAGGTGGTAAGAAGGAAAGGTTTATGCAAGGACTAGTGTCCCTTCAGCAAGGTGCCTAGGTGGACTGGTCCGTGAGTCCTCTGTGAACCATGAAGAGAGCAGCAGCTCGAAAGCACCATCCTCATCCTGAGCGCACCCGGATGGGCTCTTTACCCCTACACGACAAGCCATTTCCTAACTTCAGACCCCCTCAATGCAAACCTGAAATCTTGTCGTGGACGTCATAAGAAGGTGAGCAATGCAGTCCTTGAACTTGAACTCCTAAAGTCAGGGAGCTGGCCCCATTCTGCTCCTCCTCCTCCTGGCGGCTCAATGCTGGACGGCAGCTGGGGGTGACGAAGAGGACCCCATGAACCACGAGGTGACGAGGTGTTGAAGCTGCCAAGCCTTAGGGTGCAGGGTTTAGGGTTTAGGGTTTAGGGTTTAGGGTTTAGGGTTTATACATGTGTACTCCAAAATCGAATGAGCCGGAGAAGCCTTGCACACACTCTCTCCCAATGCGACAGCTTCTCCAGTGGTTGGAGGAGTCGATTAGGCATGGCTTGTAATTAGGGTTTAGGGTTTAGGGTTTAGGGTTTAGGGTTTAGGGTTTAGGTTTAGGGTTTATGGTTGGTGATCGAGGTAACAGGCTCCTGACATGAGCCTGAACTCGTCCCGTCCCCTCTCGACGGCTAAGCCCTATAAAACCCAAACCCTAGGGTTCAAGGCCGTAGCAGGAGGTTCCTTGCAGCCAGGCTCACTACCCAAGCTCTAGACCCTACTTCCGCCCCATGTTATACAATCAAGGTGCAGGGTTTGGGGTTTAGGGTTCATCCTCGTGCATCGCTTGGCAGATGGAACGTAGTGACGCCCTCTGAGAATTCGCAATTAATGGTTGGATAAAAAGGTAATTAGGTTTTCGGCTCCTGTCATACGACTATGGACCGAGTTGAGGGATGGAAAGGAAGCTGTCCAGGGTTTAGGGTTTAGGGTTTAGGGTTTAGGGTGTACGTGAACGCTTCGTGTGAGTTTCGGGGGGCGCATGGTTGCTGAACATTTTTGTGGTGGGGTGCTCCTGGGTACGGCTTAACCCATCTCAACCCCCATTCCTTGGGATGTTCCCCCTTATACTAACAGTCCTTCATAGGGATTATACTAGCAGGGTACTATCATCCCTATTCAGGGCTACTAGTATACGGGGGAACATCCCAACCCATTCCTGCCATTGCTTGACATGATGGCCTTTGCTCAAAAGGAGCCCTGTGGCGTGGTCTTCCTGAACGATGGCCCCAAGAGCGCGGAGCTACTGGCCACCAAGACTATAGACACAAAACCTAAGATTTGGGATGTTGCCCCCTTGTACGATATCAGCCCTTAATATGGGGATTATAAAAGGGGTACTATAATTCCAATTATAGGGACTGTTAGTGTAAGGGGGACATCCCAACCTCGGATGTCTGAGTGGTACCTTTGTTGCCCTTAACAACGTTCTTAACAGGGTTGAGCTGCGGCTCCCTTGCAATCGCCGTCATCAAGTTGTCCCTTGGGATTCTCAGGTCCTAGGTTGTTGCTGAAACTCGAAGCCTTTGAGGCAGGGCCTGAAAGAAGGGGTAGGACCGCCCAAACCCTAAACCCTAACCCCTAAACTGTACTATAAGCCGAGTGTCGAGGCTGCATGCCAGCAATGTTTGGCTTGAGGCCTTGGGGAGTTTTACTGTTTTTTTTGAGGATGCCTTCTCTAGGGTTGATGTTCTGGTGCGAGAACATAAGCTTTAGTTGCCGGGCACGCAAAACCTGTTTTGTTTGAAAGGACTGAAAAGTTGACCTCCTGGGAAGCTCCAGTTATAGTTCTTGTTGCTATTCTCTAGCTATCTGTCTATCTATCTATCTATGTATATGTCTATGTATATGGACGGGTAGTTCTCTAAGCTAGGGTCCCTTTTGGGGTCCGTATCAGAAGTGTGCCGAAATAGATGGGGGGGGACCCAAAAAGAACCCTACTTTAGAGAACTACCCATATATCCATCTATCTATCTATCTATCTATCTCTATATATATGCACATACATACATACATATATACTTTTGCTACCCCCCCCCCCCCCCAGCGACCTACCCTTTTTAGGCCTTTTTAGGCCTTTTTAACAAAAAATAACAAAGAAGGCCCCAAAAGTCGCGTAGTTAATCACCGGGTAATGAAGGACAGTTACCAGCTCACCCACCTCACAGACCCCGATAAGCCAGCATTGGAAGAATCTACATTTTGAATCTGAAGCGGACAATGCTGTTTTTAGATGTTTAGATCAGTGTTTTTCTATGCAAATTGTGCGTTTCAAGGGCAATTAATGTTTTGTTGAGCAACTAATCTATTTATACAGTTGTGTTTGTACGAGGCAAAGTACTAATCAAATAGTGAAACATTTTTCTTGGTTCTATGCGAATTTAGCTACTAGAGTAATTATTAAGCAAATAGCCCAATTTGACTCAAGTGAATACCATTTAAAGGACCATACTCAACCAAAATACGAAAGAAGCACCATATTCAACCAACATATGGCAAAGTGTGGTTTAAAGGGCAAATAGTGCTTTGTTGAGCAATTAATGCATTGAAACAGTTGTGTTTATACCAGGCAAAGTATTGTTGAAGTACTATCTGCAAAGTCAAATGAAACACCTTATGTTTACATATTCATGAAACAGTTTTTTGAAGTATTCATTCTATGCGAATTTAACTACTAGAGGAAAATTTTAAGCAAATAGCCCAATTTGACTCAAGTGAATACTATTTAAAGGACCATACTTAACCAAATACGAAATAAACATTTGCGGAAATGGAAACGGTTCTACCTACATAACAATGAGACAAAGATTGCTGAAGTATTCACTAAAGACCACTTATATACGATGTCTGAAAAGCACAATTTGCATGAGCAAGCTTAAAAATGCACAATAATGGAATAGAAGCGGTTCTACTTACATAACGATGAAACAAAGATGTCTGAAGTATTCAATAAAGACCACATATATACTATGCCTGAAAAACGCAACTTGCACAATCAGGCTTAAAAAATGCACAAGAATCCTAGAAAAGTACTTAGTGAAGGCCATACACAAGCAAATTCACAAATACATAAAAACATCCAAAAGCGCAAGCTTTTCAGGAGAATCTCTGGTAAAGTTTGGATTATAGGGTTTTGGGGTATTCCAGGACGAGTAGGAGTCACTTTTTAAGCAAACAATTCTAAGCAATAAATGCTTTTTCTCAAGACAAGCGTTGCAGAAGCTGCTTCTAGATAATTAATCGCATTTACCAGGCAAATATTATCCATGCGAATTGAGCTACCAGAGCACCAAGTAATGGCTGAATAAGGTCTACTACACTTGAGTACAACCAAAAGATGCACTAAACACTAGCGGCTCTACTTACATAATAACGAAACAAATAGTTCTGAAGCACTAGAAAGACCACTTGTATACTATTTCTGAAAAGCACAATTAGCATAAGCACACTTAAAAATGCGTAGTTGATGCCTCGTGACCGTGAAGGCGAACCAAAAAGCCAAAATACCAAAACCAAAAAACCAAAAATACCAAAACCAAAAAAGCCAAAAACACCAAAACCAAAAATACCAAAAAAACCAATTTTCGGGACTCTTGGAGAAGCCTCATAGGGATTTCCTGAGAGTCCCGGAACATTGGTGTTTTTTGGTATTTTTGTTTTTTTTGGTTTTGTTTTGGTTTTGGTTTTTTTGGTTTTGTTTTTTTTTGGTTTTTTTGGTTTTGGTTTTTTGTTTTTTTGGTTTTGGTATTTTTGGTTTTTCTACTGTCCCGTGTATGCGATTTTAATTGTATTTTAGTCTACGCCCTAGGAAATACGCTATATTGCACACCGAGTTTGCTTGCAGTGCAGCTGGGTGACTTGAGACAAGGCGAAAAAGGGTAGGTCACTGGGGGGGGGGGTACCATACTTTTGTATACATAGTACATATTTAATGCGCAGTATACTCTGAACCCAAATCCTGATGCCTGTGCCACAGCAGAGGCTCTTCTGGCTTTCGCCGGAAGCCCGGCGGCCCAAACAACTGGGCCTCCTTTTCTTGTGTGAGGACACGCCAGTACTTAGGGGTTTCAGGCTTTCCTTTTTTTTTTTTTGGGCGGGGGGGGGGGGGGGAGGAGGTTTTGGGTTTAGGGTTTGGGGTTTCGGGTTTAGGGCCGGGTTGGGGGGGGGGGGGTGGGGAGACCCCAACCCCGCACAGACCTACCGGTGGCCCCCGAAATTAACTGTCAGCACCTCAGGGTCAAGGTGTTTGGGGTTGAAATCGGTGGGAATGAGCTTAAACACCTTGCAACCCTGAACGGAACCCAAACCCTTAAACCCCGCGACCTCAGTTTCCCTGACCACCCGCGCCATCAGAAAGTTTGCAAGCCCGAAGACCCAAACACCTAAGCACCGAGAAAGGGAAAGCAAACCTATCAGCCCTGCATGTATGAGCTCCCTTCAATATTGAGTGCACTCCACCAACAAACATGGGAGAATGATACTGGGTGAGCTCTTACGAACCTCTGCAAACCCCACAAGTTCCAGCTCCAAAAGTAATCGCCAAACCCTGAACGCGCTAAAACCCAAAGGCCCTTCAATACCCCCAAAACCCTTTCAACGCACTAAACCCGAAACACCTTAAACCCGAACCTCTGAACCTTCAATGCACTACACGCCCCAAACTCCATCTAAAGCACCCTAAACAAAATTCTTAACCCTTATAAATCAGACAAGATCACCTATCCCTAAAACCCTAAGTAACCCTAAGTAACCCTACGTAGCTCTTGAAACCCTTCAACACCCTCAACACCCCAAGCCCCCCCCCCCCCTACCCCAAACCCTCGGAAACCCTAGAAACCTTCAACCCTGAGCCCTGTAAACCCTATACACCCTCCACACCCTCAACCCTGAACCCCGATAAACCCTGAACCCTAATAAACCCTAATACACCCTAATAAACCCTAATAAACCCTAATAATCCCCATAAACCCTAATTAATAAACCCTAATAAACCCTAATAAACCCTAATAAACCCTCAGGCCGACAAGCGCTTCGTTGCCAGCCTCGAGCCGAACAGCGCGCACCGCCCGGCGCTCAGCGCGGCAGCCCTTGGATTTCTCGCACATTTTATTTCTATGGGTTTAGGGTTTAGGATTTAGGGTTTAGGGTTTAGGGTTTAAAGGTTTAGGGTCTAGGGGCTTTGGGTTTGGGGTTCAGTGTGCTTCGCAGCCCTGAGCCCTGGTCGGTAGAGTTGCGTAGAATCTGCTTTGTGCATCAGACCCCTTACTGTATCCCCCTCAGGAATTTTTTTATAATGGTGAAATAAAGCCCAAGAGGATATTAAACACATTATTTTGTTAAGGTTCTAAGGGGAGTATGCCTTAGAGTCAAGCCGCCCAGCTCTTGACAGGTGGGATTTTGAGGAGCAGGTCCAAAGTTTGGGCTCAGAGGGTTTCTGTGTGTGTGAGGTCCCTGGTTCTGGCCTACCGAACCCAAAACATCACCCAAACCTCAAGCCCTATGGTAGAAAGGGCTTGAGAGGGTTTAGGTTTACGATGTTCAAGGGCCTGCCCCCAACCCTAAGCCCGAAACCTTCAACCCTAAACCCTAAACCCTAAACCCTAAACCCTAAACCCTAAACCCTAAACCCTAAACCCTAAACCCTAAACCCTAAACCCTAAACTCAGGCGAATCCACCTACACTGGCCACCGCTTCCTCATATCCGCGGCGGACGGCTCCGAGCAGATGGTGGAGATCCAGTCGGCCGCCGGCCAAGGGTGCTCCTCTGTGTGTCTGTCTCTGTGTGTGTGTGTGTGTGTGCGTTGCGTTACCTTCTCGCGGAGGATGGCTTATCTGTGTCTGTGTGTGTGTGTGTGTGTGTGTGTGTTTGCTTGCTTGCTTGCTTGCTTTCTTGCTTGGTTGTTTTGTTTGTGTGTGCGCTAGCTTCCTGAAGCCTGAGCCCTAAACCCTAGCGGGGGCGGGCGGGCTTGCTCGTGGAGACTCTCCACAAAGGCCCGCAGTTCACAGCGCCTCCCCTCAAAGGCATTCAAGGTTGAGGGCTGACGAAGGGTTTCAGTGTGGGCTCCACGGACTAAAAATGCACGGAAACAAATGGGATGGATGCTCACCACACAAGGCAAAGCCAAGAACCGAAACTCTAAACCCTAAACCCGAAACATGGCTGTAAGGGTCAGGGGCTACATGTGCCCATATCGTCTCACGGCAGTTTGGCAATGGTTCTGGGTTCTAGGGTGGATGGATACTCTCTTTTCTAAAACTGGGATCCTGTTCGTGGCCTTCAAAAGATAAAAAGAAAGGCAACAACACGGCATGTCCTTCAAACCCTAAGCCCGAAAAACCGTGCCGGATTTTAGGGTGCGAGCCTAAACCCTACCCTAGATTACGCTAGAGTACCCTATAAACCGTGTAAACCATATCAACCCTATATTCACCTATAAACCCTACAAGCCGCCAGAAACCCTGCAAACCCTACAACCCCCCTACAACACCCTACGAAACCCTACAAACATATAGCAGCCCTCGAAAAAACCCTACAAAAAACCCTACAAACCCCTCCAAACCCCGACTTGAGCTTGCCACGCTCCCTCGCGAAAAGGCCGGCAAGGTGCGATTCCGGAGCGACGACCAGGCCCGGGCCGGAGGGCGCTCGAGGATGGGGATTTGCGGGCTTGAGGTTGAAGATCTAGAGGTTTTCAGGGGTGAGGGTTGAAGGAAATTCTGGGTGTGAAGATCTTGGGGTCTAGGGGTTCTGGTTGCAGGAAATTAATTTGGGGCTTGAGGTTTAAAAAAATGGCGTTTAGGGGTTATGGTTTAAGGAGGTTGGGGCTTGAGGTTTAGGAGTTAGGGTTTAGGGGTTGAGGCTTCAGATTTTGGGTTGAGGGTTCAAGGTTTTATTTAGCTTGATGGTTGAGCCCAGGCTTTTTGACTCAAAAAGCCCCCACTGATGTAAGGCACATATGCAAGGATCTTGACTCAAAATTGAGTCATTTTCCTATCAACCCAAAACCCCAAAGGCTTTCGGCAGGCCCCAGACCCAACACCCCGCAACCTTAAACCATCAAGCCTTTGGGGTTTAGGTTTCAGGGTTTAGGGTTTAGGCCTTCCCGAGGCCCACTAGACTCGAAGCCCTAGGCAAATGTTGCTGGGGAGGTGGAGTGTCTCATGTGGGGGGCAAGAGGATTCGAAGCGAGGGGACCCTAAACCCTGAAACCCTAAACCCTAAATCCTAAACCCGAAACCCTGAACCCTAAACCCTAAAACCTAAACCCTAAACCCTAAACCCTAAACCCTAAACCCTAAACCCTAAACCCTAAACCCTAAACCCTTAGTTTAGATCAACCCCGCGGAAGCCAGGGCCTGGAGGTAGCGGAGGAGGGCGCGGTGCTTGCGCCTGGCACAGCTCCCAGGCCCCCTGGATTTCTAGGGTTTAGGGTTTAGGGTTTAGGGTTTAGGGTTTAGGGTTTAGGGTTTGGGGTTTGGGGTTTCGGGAGCTGGGGTTTGGGGTATAGCTTGGGATGTTCCCCCTTATACCAACAAACCTTGATAGTGATAATGCCTAATTAAGCACGAATAGTACAAAGGGGAACATTCCAAGGTCAGGGTTGGTAGGGTTGGGGTTTAGGGTTGCGGGAGCTTGGGTTTTGGAGTTTAGGGCTTGTATAATAGGGTTTGGGGGTTAGGGTTTCTAGGGTTTAGGGTTTCTTGATTTCAGGGTTTAAAAAGAGGGTGTAGGGATTTGGGTTTCTAGGGTTTAGGGTTTCTGGGGCCAAGGGTTGAGGGTTGAGGTTTAGAGTTGAGGCTGTCTAGCCTTGTAGGCGTAGTTCTCTGTAGGGTTGAGGCTTTATAGGTTTTGGAGTTGGGCGAGGCCTGGGTTGAGGGGCTTATAGGGTTTAGGGTTTAGGGTTTAGGATAGGTTTAGGGTGCGGCTGTACTGTTGTGGCTTCGGCTTCGCTGTAGTGTTGAGGCTGCTTTACGGGATTTCGGCTTTCTTTTAGGGTCGAGGCTTTGTCCAGGTTCGAGGCTTTATCGGTACGTCAAGTTTAAGGTTCCCTTAGAAACCCCATGAAGCAAAACCCCTTTATTTTTCATTAGGGTTTAGGGTTTAGGATTAGGTCAGGTTTCAGGATTTAGGGTTTAGGGTGGGGAATGAGGGGTTTTTTTCCCCGACCAACCTAACGCCACTCGCACCTTCGCGATCTCACACAGGCATGCGCAGGGGACCCTCTGAACTAGTCTGCATATCTGTGTATGTTCATCATCATCATCATCATCATCATCATCATCATCATCATCATCATCTATATGTATATATATATATATATATATATATATACATACATGTGTATATGTACATATGTGTATGCACATGTGTGTGTATATATATATATGGCGTGCGAGTGTGCACGTGTGCCTCTGTGCGTGCGTGTGTGATGATTCCGTGATTTACAAACTAAGATCTACCATGTTTCTCCCCGTGCAACACATCGACTTAGGCAGACGGCCGAGTACGAAGCGCACGCAGGAAACGAGCGGTCGAGATGGAGCAAGGGCCTACTGGGCTTCGGGTGCAAGGGTCCCCAAACCTTCAAAAACCCAAAGCCCTGAACCCTAAACCCTAAACCCCAAGTTTGTGGGTTGAGAAACATCTTGCAGGGCGTAGACCTCCGCTAGTTCCGCAAATCCCCAAAGCCCAAGCCCTAACGACGCCCTGCACCCTCTTCTTAAAGAACCGCTGTCCAAACAACGCTCTTATATGCTAGGGTTGGAGCTTAGAGTGGCTGCGCTCTCCCAAGTTTCTTCGACAATCCCTCCGAGTCCTAAATTCTGCAGTCTAACACCTCTGCCCGAATTCTGAACATGATTTAGGGTTTAGGGTTTAGGGTTTAGGGTTTAGGGTTTAGGGTTTAGGGTTTAGGGTTCCATTGTGGTCTACGCAGGAGAGCAGCGCGCCCGCTGCGCGCAGATCTTCCGCGGCTTTCCCGAGGTGCCTGGAATCTACAGGCTTTGGGTTTTATTAGGGTTTAGGGTTTAGGGTTCCGGGTTTAGGGTTTAGGGTTCAGGGTTTAGGGTTTAGGGTTCAGGGTTTAGGGATAGGCATTTGTAGTTGGATTTGGTCTAAAGCCTTTAATCCAGCTCTGGCTTGTCTTCCTTGAGGAAGCCGAGTGTCGCCCTTGGTTCGTGAACTACAAGGGGTTTGGGTTTAGGGTTGAGGGGTTTAGGGTGTAGGGGTGTAGGGTTGACTGGTTCGGAGTTTATAGGTTTAGCGGTTTAGGGTTCGAGGGGTTTAGGGTTTCGAGGTTTAGTCTCGTTGACAAGCCCAGAGCCCGACACCCAACATGGCTAGCTATCCACAGAGCCCGCTACCTCTTAAGCACGGGATATCTTTGAAATAATTTTAAAGTATCCCTGTTGCTGTCTGGGGCTGCCGAAAACCTAAACCCTGTAACCTTAAACCGCCTAAACCCTGTAACCCTAAATCCTGTAACCCGAATCCCTAAACCCTGTAGCCTGTAACCCTAAACCCTAGAATGAAGCTTATAGAGCCCAACCCTGTAACCCTAAACCCTAAACCCTAAACCCTGTCACCCGAAACCGTCGAAGCTTAACCCGAGAGCGAGGATGCTGCACATTTTTGCAGCAGAGACCACGACTCTCGGAACTACATCCAGTCCCCGCTCCGCCAGCTCCCCGGAAAGTTATAGGGTTCAGGGTTTAGGTTTAGGGTTACAGGGCTTAGGGTTTAGGGTTCAGGGCTTAGGGGTTTCATTGCGCGGTTTCAGGGTTCAGGGTTCCAGGGTTTCAGGGATTGGGTTCCAGGGTCTCAGGGCTTTGGGTTTGCAGGGTTTAGGAGACGTTTAGGGGTTTCAGGGTTTCAGGGTGTAGGGTAGGCTTTCAAGACTCTTGCAGGGTCGGTTTAGGGTTGGGGCGGTGTCCCTTGCAAAGCACAAAAGGAGCCCTACAACGCTAAACTCGAAGCCTGAACCGAGTTCTATAAACTTCTAAAGGCCTTAAACTCAGACCCGCAAACCCGCAATTCCAAGTCCTGAGCCAAACCCCAAATCAGAAACCCTAAGCCCTAAACCCTAAACCCTAAACCCGATTGGAGTCCAGGGCACACCCTCTCGACCCTACTCGGGCCTAGAGCCCTAAACCCTAATGGAGGATCCGACCCTAGATTTAAGTAGGGGTCATGAGACCCGAAACCCCGTAGACCCTGGTGCCAGGCTTCAGGCCCAAGTATGTACTACCTTTATGGGTACGTAGACCCTGACGAAGGAACGTATCTTCAGATGTAGTTAAAGTATCTTAAGCCTCCAGAAGCCCTGAACCCAAAATCCCGAACCCGAAAATAGGCAGGATATTTGGCTTTCTGTGTGCTGCGGGAACCTGAGAAGCTGCGCGTCGGAGCTGGCTGAACACAAGGGTGCGGGACGTAGGGTTCAGCGTGCATAGGGCCGAGGAGAGTTTTAAACACACAACGAAAACTGAGGTAAGCCTTTCTGTCCCAATTAACCTGTGTTCCGTCGCACTGCGCAGGCCGCAGGAGGTTGTGCTCAAGCTGTTGAGGTTTGACTCGCCCTCGAAGCCATAGATGGCCAGGTGTTTCCGATGCTGCAAAACCCCAGCAGCCTGTAGATCCTAAAGCACCAAAGTCGTTCGCGGCCCCACCCTGAACCCCAACACCCTCAGGCCCCCAGCCTCGTTCATCCACTGGGACCCAGAGTAGGCCCTTGTTCCCGCCCCCCAAGGGGGCACTTTGCGTCTTGCTCAGGTCACAAGGAGAGTGACTGGCTCGAAGAAATGGCGACGCAGTCCATGCAAAGATCCATAACTGCAGTTGGGTTGAGGGTTTAGGGTTTCAGGTTTAGGGTTTAGGGTTTAGGGGGTTGTGGCTTATCAGAGGCCGCGGCGTGAGTTTTCGTTCGTCGGCAGGCTTTGCTGCGCATGGAGCACTAAACCCTCCAGGGGGCCCCAAACCCACGGAGTCCAGGACGCCCAATTCTGCCACAGGCTGATAAGGGCTCTTCAGTCAGGTCCTTCGTGTGGGCAGGCTTCTTAGGGTTATGTAGGCCAGGGTTCGAGGGTTTCGGCTGAGCAGTCGGTGCTGCATGGCACGCAAGAATGAAGGTATATGGCATGGGGTACCCCTAGTAAACCACCAAGGTCTTTAACCTCACCATAGGAACCCCCACAAGCTTGCAGCCTTGGACCTTTCTGGCCTCCAAAAGCCATATTCTGGCCTCAACCAGATGAAGTGGTGAGCTACGTTTTTAGGGGGTGCCTTGCTGTACCTCAGCACTGCACCCTGAAAAAGGAGTTGCAATTTGGGGGTCGAGGTACGGTGGCTTTAGCATACCCCTAACCCCTAAACGCTAAACCCTAACCCCCCCCTTTTCTTCAGCCCAGGAGAGGCCACAAATCGCCGCTTGGAGTGCAGTACCATGCAGCATATATGTACACACGCAGGAATCATGTGCACTCGCAACTTCTTCATGCCGGAAATTCCATAGCCATCGCCATAACGTTGCAGAGGCCAGCAAAATCTATATCCAGAACCTCTTGCCCTGTAAACTCTCCACTCCCCCCCCCCCCCCCCCCCCCCCCCCCCCCCCCCCCCCCCACCCGGCACCCTGTAGAAGATATCGACTAATCGACGAGTCCCTTTCTAGAGCATCTTTAATGGGAATGTCTGCAAGTAGGGAGTAGGGGGGATATCTTAACCTGCAAATCCTAAACCCCTGAGCCCCCAGTCCCCTAGTGCTCCAAGCCCCTACACCCACCCAACCCCAAAACACTCCCCTAAACCCTAAGCCCCTAAACCCTTAACTCTAACTAACCCTGAACTCCGAGCCCTGAACCCCTAAACCCCGAATCCCTCGACCAACCCGAGGCAATCAGCCCAAAGAACTGCCAAAGTTCACGAAGGTCGGCTTCCAGGCCGGCGTGCATTTCTTTCGATGTAGAATTCATATTGGGGAGGTGTTGGGGGCTTCAGGGATGTGGGCATTCTGCGTAACTTCCCTAAACCCTAAACCCTAAACCCTTGCTGCTCTGGATTTACATGGCTTTGGGCTTCTGCGACCTTGGGCCCTAAGCCCTCCTGAGGGGGTGTCTTCGGGTTTCAGGCTTCAAGTTCGCATTGCCGGTCCCTATCCCCCTTGGGAACTATCTTTTTAATTTTTGTTTGTACAAAACCCAAGAGGATATTAAGAATATTGTTTATATTCAGGTTCTAAGGGGAGAATAGGAGCTTGCTTGCCCATATGTATTAGGTTGGGCCTGAGGGCTTCGGTTTAGGGTTTGGGGCTCCGGGTTGAGGGGATTTGGCCTATTTCGGGCTCGTGGTGCAGACTTTTCTCCGGTCTCCCCAGTGTGACATGCTTCTAAAGGTACTGTTCTTGGAACCCTGCAAAGCAGCTTTCCCTAAATCCCTAAACCCTAAACCCCAAAAGGCCCTAAACCAGACCGCCCCTAAACCCGGGCCCCTGAAGCTCACACTGCAAGACTTCCGTACTCTTCGCCTGCAGGTGGCCACCATTCCGGAAACTCTCCGGCGCCGGTTGCAGGACTGTCGTGGACGAAGGAAGAAGACACAACCCCAAGCCCTAAACCCTAAATCCTAAACCCTAAACCCTAAACCCTAAACCCTAAACCCTAAACCCTAAACCCTGTTCAGGTTTAGGGCTCGGGGCATGTAGGGGGTGGGGGTTTAGGCTCAGTGGGTGGGACGCAGGGCTTGGGGGCAACGAAGCCTCATAAGGCTGAGAATGCTAGTGTGTTACATGGGAGCATTCGGCGTAGATGTCTTGGGCATCAATTTCAGGCCGACTTATAGGCTACACAGATTGGAAGGGGATGAGGCACGTGGTGTTTAGCTATCTTGGGGCAGAACTTATGAAGACTTTGAGCTGACCTCGGATAAGTCCGGACGGCACTCATCCGATCGTGGCCCTAAGGTTGTATCCCTGAAGGGTTCCCCCCCAAATCATCTACCAAAATGGGAGTTTCAACTGAGGATTCCCTTCATCCCCTCCCCCCCAAAAACAAAGAAAAAGAAAGGAAACATACTACACTGCACAGTGGTGAGTCAAAGAGACTGCCCCGAGGTTTAGGTCATGGTTTCTTTTCGGAGTTTTGGGTTGTAGCTTTGATGCTCTTTGCTGCCGTCGTGTGTGTTCAGGGCGAGCAGTCAACTGAAAAGTCCGCGGAAGGACTTCCACGTTAACAACCGCCTTGAGTGAACCGGCTGCAAGGAGGAAGCGTCACAGAGATACAAGGGTTTAGGGTTTAGGGTTTAGGGTTTGTGTTTCCGGACCCCGAATCCGAAAAAAAAGACCCTATATACACCCTACACTTGGGACGTTCCCTATTCTACTAACAGTCCGCAATGGGATGATCATATGATCATGGGGGGTACTGTGATCACTACTAAGGACTCTTAGCATAAGGGAGGACCTCCCAACCCCACACCCTAAGCCCTACGTGCTGAAGCTCTCCAATGTGTTGGCGGGCCCCTGAATTTGCAAACCCGATGCGGGAGCCAACTCCTAGTCGCATCCTGAAATTGGAAATGCATACCTAAGCTCCTGAAGTGTTTAAGGCCCAAGTTTTTTTGGATGAACTCACTTCCCTAAACCTCGACCCGAAACTGCTAAACTAAGGCTCTGGCCGAAAGAAGCTCTTAAAGCCCAAACTCGAAACGGTAGACAAAAAAAACAAACCTTAGATGCAAAGCCCAAGCCTTAAGCCCTGACCCTGCCTAACCTCTGTGTATGTGCATATACATATATGTATCAACATATATATTTATACATACTTTTTGTGCATGTTAGTTGTTTATTGATATATGTATTCACATATATATATATATATATGTATATATATATATAATACATGACACACACACATGGTACACATGTGTGTGTGTGTGTATACATATATGTATATGTGTGTGTGTGTGTGTGTGCGTGTGTGTGTGTGTGTGTGTGTGTTTGTTTGTTTGTGTGCGTTTATTCATTTTGCACATTTATTTATTTATACGCACTCGCACACACTCATATGCTTGTATTAGCAGAAGGGCCGAAGGATACCTTACACAGTGTAGTACCTCCAGACTGAGCTAGACCCAAATAATTGGGCCCTTCAGGGCTTCTCTGGACCCCTTATCAGTATGCCTCCATCAGCCCCCTAAACCCCAAACCCCAAACCCTAAACCTCAAACAATAAACCCCAAACCCCAAACCCTAAACCCTAAACCCTAAACCCTAAACCCTAAACCCTAGCCCTAAACACTAAACCCTGACCCTAACCCGAACTCAGCAACATCGCCCCAAGGTCGGTCCCTGAGGACCACGGGGTCTTCGACCCCAACCTCTCGGGTCGCCAGAGCGCCACGCACGCCGCATTGCAGATAGCGTTTAGGGTCTAGGGTTTAGGGTTTAGGGTTCAGAGTTTAGGGTTTAGGGCTAGGGTTTAGGGTTAAGGAAGGGTTCAGGATTTAGGGTTTAGGGTTAGCGCTTAGGGGTTTTCTAAGGGTAGTTTCACCTCCCTTATAGGGTTCTGATGTAAAGGCCCTTGGGTGGTACAGGGTACATGAGGGGTATGTATATAAGGGGTCCCCTTCTAAGGGCACATATTGAAGGACCATGGAACTACCCCTAAAGCTGTCGGGCTGTGGGGGGGGGGGGGTCTCGGGTTTTGGCGTTTAGGGTTAGGGTTTCGGGAAGCACCGGGACATGAAAAGGCAGAAGCGAATCTCCAGTGGGGATAAAGGGCTTACGGTTTGGAGGCCAGAGGTATTTTCCAGCTGGTACCCTTATTCCAACAAACAAGGGCTCCTTTTCATTATTGGATTTCTCTTATCTCCAAAACCCTAACCCTGAAAACCCGAGAAACCCCCTGAACACTAAGCACCCCCCCAAACCCCATCAATAGCTCCACCAGAAGTCGACCCTCAACCCTCAAGTTTAGGGTTTGGGGTTCACGCCTAGGTTTGATGTCTTAGGGTGGCTTAAAAGGGCTCAAAGGTTAGCGTTCGCTGGGTCGCGTGAGGGGTAATTGCTTCAGGGTTTCAGTGTCTGGCAGGCCCCAAAGCCCCTAAACAAGAACCGTACATGAACCCCGGCTCTGGAGGCCTTTGCAGGCTGAGCGGTTGGGATTGCAGAGTTCCGGGTTTGGGGGTTTTAGGGTTTGGGCGTAGATTGCCGGCGTTTGCAGATTTAGGATCGCATTTTGCAAGGCCTTCGGAGAGATGGCTTGCGTGTCCATCACCAAACGGCCGTAGACTCCGAAACCATCTACCTAATAATGCTAAGTCCCATGCCCTCCGAACCCTGATTCTTCTGCCATGATTGTTTGAACCCTATGATCTCTAAACTCTGAAACCTAACCCTAAACTCTAAACGGGTGCTCCGCGCCTTCAGGATACATGGCTGAGTCAAGTGCCGCCTCGCATGAGGCACCTTGGCAAGCTTGATGTAGTCAGTTTCCTTGCCTCATCTACGCAAAAGGGGTTTTAGGGTTTAGGGTTTAGGGTCTAGGCTAGGCCTCTTGAGTAAGATCTTTCTCTCTCATTAGGAGTATCTGTTAGACATGTACTGCAGACCCCTTGACACAGCACAGGCTACAGTGATCTTACGTGGGTGCTTGTTTAGGAACTTAAATTACGTTGCCACAATAAGAGTCGTATCCTTTTTGAGAACGATTATGGTAAGGCCCTAAACCCTTCCCCCCCCCCCCCCAGTCTCGAAGAAACCCGAGACTCCAAGACCCGCAAGCATCTGGTTCAGGGTCCAAGGTTTAGGGAACCCTAAACCCTGAACCCTGAACCCTGAACCCTGAACCCTAAACCCCTTCGGTCACTCGTGGGTCAACCAGCCTTAGGCGAGTGCTGTCCACAACCCTGCGCCCGATTCTGGCGGACTGGGCCGGCTTTGACGACGAGGCCCCCGCTGGCTTAAGGTACTGGAGTTTAGGGTTTGTAGGGTTTAGGGTTCGAAGTGCAAGGGTTTGGGATTTAGGGTTTAGGGTTTAGGGTTTAGAGTCTAGGGTTTAGGGTTTAGGGCCGTTTAGGGTTTAGGGTTTAGGGGCCCAAAACCAAACACTGTCTAGTTTCCTGGGGCCACCCCTCCCCTCGATGTAAGTCAATTTGCAGCCTATGAACGTACTTTGAGATACATATTATGGATGGTGTTTACGTTATCTTCATTTTGATGGTATATCATGTTTTTTCTTTGTCAATTTCTTCATCTTGCAAGAGCTTGTTTTATGCTTCGCATTTGTTTAATCCAAATACTTGGTTTTCTGGAAATGGTATTTACCTCTTCTTAGTGGGAACAGCATTTATGGATTTATGGCTTATGTTTTACCTTTAGGACAAATGAGTTTATGAGGAGTTACAGAAACTTCAAGTTCATAATCTCCATTTCCATCTTTGATAGAATGGCTTGGTGGACGAAACTATATTTACAATCCAACATTAAAGAGGCTCTTTGTCTTGCATGCTCTATTTCCGTCTTGTCATATCTTAATCTACATTCTGTATGTTCTAAAAATCCTGTACGAATCCACTTGTAATAAATAGCATTTTCTTTTACTAGTAAGTTTTTCTATGGAAAGATATTTATTCTCTATCTAAGCAGCGAACGTGGTGACAAACATTGTTTTTGTCAGTCGTTTTACGCACTCATTGCACGTGTAAGCTTACCAGGTGAACCGCGAAGACCACATGATTGGTGCACCACAGTTGGTTCGCGGACTTGGAAACAAAGGTGCCACGAAGGAACTTACTTAGAACGATAGGAAATGAAATTAGAACTCGCGACTTGGTTCTATCTGGACACAAAACTCTCGTTGATGTCCGTTCTTTGATTCGGGAGTTCAGGGCCCAAATCTTGGCGGTTCATTTGTTCACTCATTACGTTCGCTTTCTCACCTCCTCGCACCATCTAAACATACGTGAATTCCCAAATTATGGGAAGCTGATTGTCTTCTTGTCTGGCCCGGTCGGAATAGTTACTCATAGTAGTCCCTTATGGTCCCTTTATATTCAGACTACAACAACCTTCTAATTAGCAAGGCCCCTATATTACGTTTGCTGGTAGGCCTCTTTCAGCTTCTGGAGCCCTCGATCAGCAGCTGCTTCCAAGTTCTACCCAACAGTGGGATCGGTTGTCTTGTCTATCTTGCAATCCACAAAGAACCGCTGCCTAACCACCCCGTAAATTGTAAACCCTAAACCCTAAACCCTAAACCCTAACCCCGCCGAGCCACTTCCGGGGCAGGAGTTGATCCTCACGGCCATTTATGGCGTGCAGCTTAGGGAAGCTCAAGGGGAGGGGGGGGGGGCTTATCATTGGGTTATAAAGACACTTTATCTTGGGCTATACCCATGAACCTCCAAGCAGCCCTGAAAGGCTTTCGGGTTTGAGGTGTGTAGGGGGCGGGTTTTCGGGCTTGCAGGGTTTTTGAGGGTCGAAGGTCCACTTGAAGGTTCACCTCGGGCTCGAGTTGCGAGCAGCGACTTGTGGACAGTTTCCTACCTTCCTTCTACGGCTTCCTTCGGAACTGTTGTAAGTTTGTAGAATGTCCAAGTGAGCATCTCATGTGACTTTTGAAGGTTCTGAGGGGAGAAGGGCCTTCATGGACTCTTAACGTACTACAAGCTTCATTGTGGGAACCCCGCAGTAGGTAGCCCAAGTGTGTTTGAATGTTCCCAAAATTAGGCGCCTATGCCTGTCTTGGGGTCTTATTAAAAGAAGGGCTATAGTTTTGGGAGCGGCGCAGCCCAGTCCTGTCTTGAGGGATGCATCTTGTAAGCTATACATTTTTACAGGCAGACGTATACCCAAAGCCTGCCGTAAAGCTCAGGTATGCTTCATCAAGCCCTTGAAAGCCCTAAACCCTAAACCCTAGAAGCCTAGAACCCTAAACCCTAAACCCTAAACCCTAAAACCCTTAACCCCTTCCAGCCTTCAGTGACTGACGTCTTGGGCCCCTCTCCTTGCACACCCTACAGACCCTGAATATTTTTGGGAGCAGCTTCAGGTATGGTTTAGGGTTTAGGGTTTAGTGTTTCGGGATTTACAGGGTTCGCCCGTCGGATTATTTAGTGCAGCTGCTAGGGCGCAGACAGCACCGCTGAGGTTTATCCGGAACCACTTTCGCAGTTCTATGGGCCCTTTCGAACCCATGTAAATTTGACTTCATAGGATCCCCCAAACCCACCCGGCACCAGAGCAGCAGAGTCTGAGGAATTCGGCTGTATCACAACGGCTCCATCCTGTGACTGGGCTGCGCTGTCAGGGTTTAGAGTTTAAGGTCGAGGGTTGAGGGTGAGGGTTCATGAGGTTTGGGGCCCTAGGGTTTGGGGCCTTATAGGAGTTGAGCCAACCCTTTTTGTATCGTACCCCAAAACTCCCAGCCCTACACCCTGAGTTATTATGGTGGGCAACTTCCCCGTTGTTGCCTTTTGCATACCCCTTCAGCTTACCCTTAATATGGTTCTGTGCACCCCAAGTACTTACAAGGCTCCATGTTGTAACAGGAGCCCCAAGAGGGACCGCAATTTGCCTAGGGTTTAGGGGTTCTGTTGGATGGTTTGAAAGGCACGATCCTCATTGAGCCTAATAAAGATTGCGCAGTCCTCTCGACAACCCTCAACTCAACCAGACTTTAGCCCACCTTACCACGTCTCCCAAAAGAGTCTCCTATGACCCCATGGCCCTTGTATCCGATAGCCCTATAACCCTAGAACCCCTTTGAAATTGTCAGAGGCGTCGTACTGTGACAATTTGGGTTCTGAGCAGGTTGATACTTGTGCGCATTGAGAGAAGCCCAAGCCCTCAACCCTACCTAGAGGTTCATGGGTACTTACAACGTAGAGTTCTAAGTAGGGTAGGGATAGTTGTAATTTGTTGTATCCCTTCTTAGGGAAACCCTCCACCCTAAACCCTAAATCCTAAGCCCCAAACCCCAAAGCAAGCCCGCCTTGGAACCCTACAACCCTAACAACCTACAACCCTAAACCCTAAACCCTAAACCCTAAACCCTACTGTCCGCCACTTCCTTGCAAGGCACATGCATGTCGACCGGAAGGCCCCTCCCAAGCTGGGTTGTGGGTTTAGGGCTGGGGTTTAGGGTTTAGGGTTTAGGGTTTAGGGTTTAGGGGTTAGGGGTTAGGGGTTAGGGGTTTTGGGTTTTTGGGTTTTAGGGTTTTAGGGTTTTAGGGTTTTAGGGTTTTTGGGTTTTTGGGTTTTTGGGTTTTTGGGTTTTTGGGTTTTTGGGTTTGGGGGTTTTTGGGTTTTAGGGTTTTAGGGTTTTAGGGTTTTAGGGTTTTAGGGTTTTAGGGTTTTGGGTTCAGTTGTCACAACCCAACAAGGGGTGTTTGGGGTTTATTCTCACGTGTCCTGGTTGACTGCTGTCAGGGGTTTGGGGTCGAGGCCAAGCATCAAAACCAAACCGTTAAACCAGAGGGCTTAGGGTTTAGGGTTTGCTGAACCCTTAGCCCGAAATCACAACTTACGAAATCCTTAGCCTTAAGCCCTAAACACCAAACCCAGCCCATTTGGATTGGCAAGGAACCCCTGTCGGCAAGAAGTAGACAAGCCACAAATACGCAGGCTTCGGGTCCCGGAGACCTCTCAAACTCTTGGGTTTACCCAAAGGCTCCAATGTAGTTCCTTTTTTGGGTTGGTTATAGGGGAGTCTAGTATACTACCCCAAAAAGGTGCTACATAGGAGCCTTTGGGTAGGGTTTAGAGGGTTTAGGGTTTAGAGTTTAGGGTTTAGGGCCTAGGGTCTAGGGTCGAGGGTCGAGGGTTTGTGTTCAGGGCGACCCTCAAAGCCGCAAATTCCATATTCATAAATTCCGCATTTAGTCCCCAAGCTCCTCAGGAGACGCACGTGATATCTGCAATCCTGGAGGTGGGCCACCTCCTTCTGCAGGTGGGGGGGGGGGGGGGGATTGGCCGTCTGCCCGAACCTTCTACACGATGGCTAGACTGTGATGCGCATTCAGTTTTTGCGGTGGAATCTGTCGCTCGGCTGCTCCGTCAAAGCGCGCATAGACAGTTGCCAGAGTTAGTTGATGCAGTACTGTGTGGTGCTTGAAGGGAAAGCGCAAACATTGGCCGAGAGCTGGCAGGGGAGTGTTTAGGGCGTTTAGGGTTCAGGGAGTAGGCTTGTTTTGGTCGGAAGGACTTGCATAACTTAACCCACAAAGGAAACCTTCACTAGCAAAGCCTCGCAACTGTTCGTTTTTACATGATACAGACAAATGTTTACCAGATAATTATGGACATGCATATATATATATATACATTTATACTTCTATTTCATTCCTTTGTTTTCATGAGGAGGGTCCAAAACATCCCGAGACCAGCTCCCTAAACGGCGAGATGTTCAGGACCAGAGGTTTCCGCCAAGAAGCTTCAACTTTCAAGGCAGGATCCAAGCAGAAGTACAGGCAATTCTACATTCCCATTCAAGACCCCAGAGAACTAAATACCCCGTTCATAAGGATAGCTCCTTTCATCGTAACAGGGTTTCTGATCTAAGGAATGTTCCTTACTTCCGGCCCCCTGTGAAGGACCAAAGTCCCGAGTCGTCGTGGCCACTACGGATCTACGATCACTCGGGCTGCTCGGACTTTGGCTCGTGATCCCTAATCCCTAAACCCTAAACCCTAAACCCTAAGCCCCAAAAACCCTAGGGTTGCGTCACCTAGGTGAACCCTGACCTTCCCACCCCCCAACCCATGCGACCTGCAAAGAAAGGTATACCTCTGTACGTACATACTTTTATGTCATAAGCCCCCGGGACCCTCCTAGATCACTCGCAAGAAGTAGATCAAAATAAAACATGCACAACATGGAAGACTATTCACTGCACCCCCGGAGACCCATCCCACGGGGCCTTGCGCCGAGGACGGGAGCACGTGATCCCGAACAAGCCTGGTCAGACGCTGGCTTCTGTTAAGGCTTTACGAAGGTTACCCTCCAGGGTTGCTGAATTTTGAAGATGGTTAAGGCTTTTAAGGGGGGCAGATCTCAACCATGATTGCTGAGAAGAAGATTCCTTATTAGTGAAGGGGTATTGGAGTCTTTTGGTTTTTCAATCGAATGCAATGCCCCAAGTCCCTAGGCATCAAAAGGTTCTAAGCCAGGACTCTCCAACTCTAATCCGAAGCCGCAAGCCAACAACTTCTCCCGGGACGTTCTGTTGCCCACGGCTTCATGGCCTGCAAACCCTAAACCCTGAACCTTAAACCCTAAACCCTAAGCACTGACTAAGCAAAAGGGAACACCTGCGGGCAAGCCTTTCTCGCATTGCACAAGGAGTCCTGTGAAGTCCACCGCCTCATCCCGGTAATGCTTAAGAAGCCTGTGGGGCCTGATATATTGCCGAAAGAACTATGATCTTCAGATTTTGCGGGGGCTTGGTTTTAAAGTCACTGCTGTACTGGAGGAATTGTTTGGAGATCCTATGGATTGATAAGGGAAGCAAGCGGGGACAATTGTCCATGGTGGCTCTGTTTCAACATGTTCTTTCGATCGCCTGCCAGATCCCCCATGAGCCATGAGGGCAGGGTTTAGGGCTTTTGGGGATTTTTGGGTTTTAGGGTTTAGCCCCTAAACCCTAAACCCTACACCCCAAACCCTAAATCCTAAACCCTAAACCCTAAACCCCAAACCCAAAGTCCTTTGAAGCGGACGAGGATGATCCTCTACGAGTCGTCGACCTGCCCCCACGGCCGGCCTGATCCGTTTGTGGGCCGAGCATCTCTGCAGCAGAACTTGAGACCCAACACCCTAAACCCTAAACCCTAAACCGCAAACCCCAAACCCTAAGGGGCTGAAAGGGGTCCATGGGCTGTAGGGCTTAGGATCTCTTTTGAGGGGTTTTTGGTCGGGTCTGAGAGTTTCGGGTTTCTGGAGCTGCCACCAAGCCCTCCTGAAGCCCCTAAGAGTATCCTGTAGCGCCCTTCATGTTTGGACCCCCTATGGCTTAGGTAGGGTTTAGGGTTTAGGGTTTAGGGCTTAGGGTTTAGGGGTTAGGGGTTTGGGGTTTGGGGTTTGGGGGTTAGGCGTTTAGGGGTTTGGGGTTTGACGTTTGGCAAATGTTGGGGAATACATGAGCTTCATGGGAATCCTAGGGTTTGGCGTTTTTTCGAAGCAGTGCTTGGATCGTGAGTTTAGGGTTCCGGGTGCCTAGCAGCTCAGGAAATGGCGAACGTCTTTGTGCCTTCGCGACGAGCAGGGGCTGTGGGTTTAGGCGTTTGGAATCTCAGAAATCCTAACCCTAAGCCCTAAGTCCGTAATCCACCCCTAAACCCTGTGCAGAAAATATACCGTAATATTGTGTCCATATATATATATATATACTGAAGTACGCAAAAAAACACATGGCGCCGTGCGGTCCCGTGTACGGCCCTAAACCCTGAACACGAAAGCCCCAAAACCCGGCATAAACCCCAGAAGGTCCCTTATCAGGGTCCATCCTAAACCTAGACAAGCCCCAAAAAACTAAAACCCAAATCCATAAAATCTAAACCCTAAAGCCTAAAGCCTAAACATGAATCTTGTTGGCCCGGAAGTTCCATGTTGGTGCTTTTTGTCGGTGGGGAATCTTGAGTGCCTGCAGAGCTTACCAGGGCTTGTTGGTGCGTATGAGGGCTCGTGATGATTTAGGGTTTAGGGGTCTATGGCTGGGTTTCTCGGTTTAGGCTTTGGATTAGGATCCCTAGTATAGCAACATGAGGAACTTAACTGAGGGGAAGGTGCCACTATCAGGGCGAACAGACGCAGGTTTAGAAGTTCAGAGATTCAGTGTTTGCAGGATTGAGGCTCTCGAGTTTGGCTGCTGCAGTAGGGTTTGGGTTTGGGGCTTTAGGTTTGGGAGTGGTCGGGTTCGGGCGTTTAAGGCTTGTAGGGAACATCGGGTTCAGGGTTTTGGGCGCCGTGAACAAAGCAACTTCCTCTGCCAAACGCTTGGAGATCTCCGACTGATGGGGTCTAAACCCTACGCACAGCCTCTACACAAAAAACTAGCCCTCAGCCCCAAACCTTGCACCCCCGAATCCTACCTGGACCCCCCAAAGTACGTGACAAAGTTCGCCTCCCCCCCCCTTCCAAAAAAAAGTCAACGAAACGTAAACGGGCCATTTATTGTAAGATAGTTTAGGTAACACTAAACCCTTTAAACCCTAAACCCCAAACCCCAAGCCCCAAACCCCAAACCCCAAACCCCAAACCCCGAAACCCCAAAACCCCAAAACCCCAAAACCCCAAAACCCCAAAGCCCCAAAACCCTAACCCTCAAAACGTCCTAAGCCCTTGAACCGCGCCCCCCCCCAAACCCTAAACCCTAAACCCTAAACCCCAAACCCTAAACCCTAAACCCTAAACCCTAAACCCTCTTTCAAAGTAGCCCACGAGGTGCACTTCAAGCCGCGAGGTTGGCCCCAAGTCCAGGGCCGAACGTCGCAGGAGGGCACCGGCTGGTTGGGGTTTGGGGGTTTGGGGGTTTGGGGGGTTTAGGGTTTAGGGTTATTGGGTTTAGGTTTTAGGGGTTTAGGGGTTTAGGGGTTTATAGGGTGTAGGGTGTAGGGGGGTTTAGGGGGGTTTAGGGGGGTTTGGGGGTGTAGGAGTTTAGGGTTTATAGGGGTTTCGGGGTGGGGGGGGGTTTGGGGGTTTGGGGTTTAGGGGTTTAGGGGTTTGGGGTTTAGGGTTAAGGGTTTAGGGCGGCGGAAGTCGTCTTCTTATGAACAAAGGAGTCGAGACGGTATCCTTTTGTTGGACAGCCCATGGGATATGTGTGTGTGTGTGTTTTTCCTGATTGTGTTGAAAAAGTATCATGTTTCAGGAACAGTCTTCAACATGTTTCAGAGGCTAGTTTCGTGGTTTCTTGGTTTGTGGATAGGTTCTGTGCTTTTTGATCCGCGTTCAACCTTTTCAGTGCTCAGGGGATTGGAGTCAAGTTGGTAAGTTGTTTCTTGCCAGCCATTTCTTCCCTAAGGAGCTGGACAAACAACGCGTCGTCTTGTTTCGGGCTTTGTGTTTTGCTTGCTGACCGTCTTGTGGGTGTTGTGTCTTTAGGGTTTCATGGCTTTAGAGGTTTAGAGCTGGTCCATCCAAATAGCTACTTTAAACTATTTGGGGGAGCGGGGGGAACCTGTGTTTTTTTTTTGCTCGGCCAGCTCTTTTCCTTTTCCTTCTTTTTGCTCGGCCAGCCGCGTCCCGAGCAAAAGAAAACGCGCCCGTGGCCAGCGCCAGCCGCGTCCCGAGCAAAAAAAAAAACGCGCCCGTGGCCAGCTCTTTTCCTTTTCCTTCTTTTTGCTCGGCCAGCCGCGTCCCGAGCAAAAAAAAAAAGGCGCCCGGAGTGTTTTTTTTTTGCTCGGCCAGCCACGTCCCGAACAAAAAAAAAACGCACCCCTGAAGGAAGGCCCACACGACCCCCGGCCCGCAAGTGAGTGAGTGACCGGGCGCGTCCCGAGCAAAAAAAAGCGCGCCCGGAGTGTTTTTTTTGCTCGGCCAGCCGCGTGCCGAACAAAAAAAACGCGCCCCTGAAGGAAGGCCCACACGACCCCCGGCCCGCAAGTGAGTGAGTGACCGGGCGCGTCCCGAGCAAAAAAAACGCGCCCGGAGTTTTTTTTTGCTCGGCCAGCCGCGTCCCGAACAACAAAAACGCGCCCCTAATCCCCCCAGCTTCGTTTAAGCCGCGCAAAGCGTGCTTCAAAGCCTAAGAAACTTGTTGAAACCCATCATGTGAGCATTGTGTTTGCAAATGCGGGGGGCTGCGCCCCCCCCGCCCAACCCCCCCGCTTCGTTTAAGCCGTGCAAAGCGTGCTTCCAAGCCTAAGAAACTTGTTGAAACCCATCATGTGAGCATTGTGTTTGCAAATGGGGGGGTGGGGGGGCTGCCCCCCCCCCCCCCCCCCCCCAACCCCCGCCGCTTCGTTGAAGCCGTGCAAAGCGTGCTTCCAAAACTAAGAAACTTTTTGAAACACATCATGTGAGCATTGTGTTTGCAAATGGGGGGTGGCTGCGCCCCCCAACCCCTCCGCTTTCAAAAAAAGGCATGAATACGAGATCCTACGAGAAGTATTATGAAAATATAGAGGGAATGTAGCTTTTTCCTCGGAAAATCAAAAAACAAACCAACGAAAAACATTAATAAGAAATCCTACGAAAAGCAGTATGAATGCTCTGAAATATAGAGGGATTGTAGCATTTTCCTAAGAAAAACCAAGAAAACGAAGCGAAAAGAAAGAATTAATAGGAAATCAGTCATAGGAAGATGTGGACAATGTAGCTTTTTCCTGGGAAAACCAAGAAAACGACCCCCCCCCCCCCGGCGTGCCGCCAAAAAAAAAGACCCCCCCCCAAAAAAAAAAAAAAAAAGATTCCACCCCTTAAAAAAGATGCGCCCCGGCCGCCCCCGAGTGTTTTTTTTTGCTGGGCCAGCCGCGTCCCGAACAAAAAAAAAAACGCCCCCCGGCCGCCCCCGAGTGTTTTATTTTTTGCTGGGCCAGCCGCGTCCCGAACAAAAAAAACGCGCCCCGACCGCCCCGAGTGTTTTTCTTTTTGCTGGGCCAGCCGCGTGCCGAACAAAAAAGAAAGCGCGCCCCGGCCGCCCCGAGTTTTTTTTGCTGGGCCAGCCGCGTCCCGAAAAAAAAAGAAAAAAAAACCCGCCCCGGCCGCCCCCGAGTGTTTTTTTTTGCTGGGCCAGCCGCGTCCCGAACAAAACAAAAAACGCGCCCCGGCTGCCCCCGAGTGTTTTTTTTGCTGGGTCAGCCGCGACGTGCAATCTGCGCAAACTTGCAACATGTTTGTGTATGATGTGCCTGGTGCTTGCGTGCTTGTTCATCCTGTGTACCTTGAACCTTTTGCACCAGCTCAGGCTGCTGGCTGCTGGAGCAGCTTGTGGCTTCATGTTTGTCTGTGAGCCCTGGCATGGAAGAGTGCACGTGAAGAAGGAGAAGGGGAAGGCCAAGGCCATGGCCAAGGCCAAGGCCATGGCCAAGGATCCGGCCAAGGCTCCGGCTCTGGGCCTCCCCAAGCACATTCCTGAACCAAAGCCGTTGACGCTCGGCAAATGTATGGCCGCAATGCAGCGTTGTTGTTGAACCACTTGCCGAGCATTGCATCCACCCATCTCTCATTCTTCTGACTTCAGGACTGCAGCTGCCTCCCCGCCGGAATTCGTAGCGGATATTGTGTAAGTTGCCGCGTCCATGGCCTGCGCAGTAGCAACTCCGTCAGCTTTGCGAGAGAAAGCCCAGTCACCCGAACTACTGTCGAGACTCTGCTCCAGAAATACGTGAAACAGTTTCTGCGATGGTCTGCCACGAATGGCTCTGCAAAGCGTCGCACTTGGCCAGCGAAGTGCAGGCCCATGACTGAGGAAACGGACACGCAATCACAAAAGGGACAGGTTCGGCAAGGTGTTGCCATGTCCCAACATTGTCCCAAATTTACTTTGGCTACTAGCTGAGAATCTGTCAACTGAAGCCTCTATGGTCCTCGATGGGGTATCTTAACGGTATCTTAGAAAGTCTGCCCCAGAAGCGCTGGGGCAGGGCCCAGTAGACATGGCGGGGTACGGTGTGGTGTCCGATTGTATCCAAGGCAGCAGAAAACATTCTGTGCGATTCTTTGCGGGGTTTCCGGGTTGCCTTGGGGGGCGCTGTCGAGGCTTTCTGCAGGGGAAGGGGCCCTCCACTGCATCTGTTCTCTTTGGTGCTCCGGTCTGTCGCTGCTGAGTTTGACCGTTCGTGAACTCAAGGATCGTTCTCGCCTTGGTGGCCAAGTTTGTGTCCCTTTGCTCACCACAATCCGTCGCCCACCCATGGCCAAAGGGAGGGCGCCCGGGCTGGACATAGGGCTATAAGGACATGAATGGGCACGAGAAAGCCAAACACAAGGAAGCAGCCCCGTCTTTGTGCGAACAACCTTTGGATCTTTGCAGATTGAGCTTGTTGATGTCCAAGGCGACATGCTTCTTAGGATTTCTGAAGCTTTACATGCTGGCACCATGTGTTCTGCAATTGCAGCGGCTGAGATCAAGGGTCCTGCTTGCAGGGTCGTTGTTTTGTTGTTTTCTGGATAGGAACTCGGTAGCCCAGGCCCATGGGGATCACCAACAGACTAGACGATCCTACTAGGCTAGATGGCCTGAAAGACTTTCCACAAGATTCGACACGGTCGCAGAATCAAACAGAAAGAGTCCCGACCGAAGCGGATCTGACCAGCCGCGTCCCGAAAAAAAAATCGCGCCCCGGCAGCCCCGAGTGTTTTTCTTTTTGCTGGGCCAGCCGCGTGCCGAACAAAAAAAGCAACGCGCCCGGAGTGTTTTTTTTTGCTCGGCCAGCCGCGTGAGTTACAAAAAGGCGTGCTGAGCAAAAAGCGTACGGAACAAAAACAAAAACACTCTTACCGGAGCGGGGGGGCGTTGTCTGTGTCTTCGGCAGGGTTTAGGGATTGGGGCCTCCTCTGCTGCCAGGAGTGCGACAGCGCCCGCGACGGCGGTGAAGGGTCTTGCAGCGAGGTCTAGCGCCGGAAAAAGAGCAGTTGAGAGCATGGGAGAGAGTTTGGGGGTCGATGGCCCCTATAGCCTCCTGCTTTGAGGGGATGCGGTTTGTGGGTGTGGGTTGAGGGGTTAGAAGGCTTCGGTGGCGTAGTTTAGGGGCTTGTGAGTAGGAATGGGGCTCAGTGCTTGAGAAGTAAGTGTGGTGTCATTGTTTAGGGATTCAGGCATAGGGCCTTGTTTATGCGACTGGCAGTTACGGGCTGAGGGCTTGAAGCACTATAGCAGTCGCAGACTATAAGGTTGCAGCTAGGGCAGCTAGGGGGGAATCATATCTCGGTTTAGGGCGAAGGGCCTTGAGGTGGAGGGAAATTCGCCAGAGCATCCAGAGCTTTGGCTCAGCAGGCCAGATCCGCAGCTGCGGCTTGCTAGAACGCACCACCGAGAGTGGTTGTGTCCTGCCAGATCATGGCCAATCGTAGGGTTCTCTGCGCACTGTGTGTGCCTGGGCCAGCAAGTGCAGGGTCGAGGTTTAGGGCTTGCAGGGCTTGGAGGGCCTGTACGGGGATTGAGGGGCTTATACAATATGTGTATGTATGTATGTATGTATGTATGTATGTATGTATGTATGTATGTATGTATGTATGTATGTATGTATGTATGTATGTATGTATGTATGTATGTATGTACATATATATATATATATAGCGGGCTCTCAGATCTTATTCGGGCTCTGAGGGTTTAGGGTACGAATCCCAGCAGCAGCAGAAGTGACCCATATTTCAGAAGGAAGGACAAAACTATATAATACCGCCAGCAGCAGCAGCAGCAGCAGTAGCAGCAGTAGCAGCACCCTCCACGCCCCGGCCAAGATCGAATTTCCCAGGTCAACCCCAAAATTGAACCCAAAACTACCCAAATAAAAGGTTTCAACCGGAGTTTTTACGGTGGAGCCGACGGCCTAAACCCTTAACCCCGCTGCCCAAACCGCTGTGCAGACTTTTGGCCACGATGTGCCAGGGCTAGATACCATAGGGGCCTGAACAATTGGAATTGGGTTTTGGGGGTTATTGGCGGGGGCGGCGCGGTTTAGGTTCCAGGCCTTTTTGGGGGGCCATCGGGATTTACTTTGAAGGCTCTCTGTCTGATATGCTTCGAGGGGTCTACGCAAGAGCAGCTCACAGACTGGCTCAGTAACCCTAAATCTAAACCCTAGACCCTATACACCTTAGAAAAGCCATCCCTAAACCCCTATTCTGGGGCTCATTGGTGGCCCCCGCTCTGTGATATGTAATTTATAGCCAACAGTAACAATACTGACGACCAACCTGCGGCGAAGGGAAATGCGCGGTCAGCAGCTAAGTAGAGCACGGCGCTACTAACAGCGCAGGCCTAACCTCAAAAACATTCCCTAAGCCCTGACCTGGGGGGCTTAACGTTTTGCGGGGGCTTCGACTACCCCGAAAAGGGAACCCGAATACAGGGACGATCAGATATGGCCCCAAGCCCCCCTACAGCGATTCAGGTGCTGGCGGCGGTTGCAGACTATTGCCCTCCTCCATCCCCCGAGACGTGGATGGAGGAGATGTGGCCCTGGCTGCTCGCATGGTCCTAAAGCGCATCGTTGGAACTCGAAGCCTTATAAGCCCGAAGCGTAAACCCTAAACCCCTATGCAGCTTCGGGTCAGGATGCTTCCGCAACACTTGTGGCTGTTGGGCTGTAGAGGGTTCAGGGGTGCAGCTGGAATCTGGCAACCAGGTTCTGGTAGCACTTAAGCAATCCTCTAGGTATAGCGCGTAGAACGGCGATAGTTGTAGGTAAAAGCCTCTGAGCGAGTTGAAGGCACTGGCACCTTGTCCTCGAAGCACTACAGGGCTCATAGGCAAGAGGAGTGTGAATTCAGCAATTCGGTCTGGCGTCCAGGGCCACGTGCGCCACTGAGGATCAGAGACCGACGCATCGTTGGCCGCCTGTCCGCAAGAAGCTTCTTGCGTAGGCTCCCTGCCCCTTGAAGGAACCTTCTTAAAGCTTCATGGGTTGTTATAAGAAGGGTTACAAGTGGATTACCTTCTAAACCCTTGTGTAATTATAATCCATGAAGTGCGATTCAGGGGTATCCTTGGCAAGGGCCAGGGGTGTTCGGGGACTTGCAGCGGCCAAGCTGCAACACATTGAAATCCTCAAGATTGCCATTTCTGGTGCAATTTGTGCCACGCGCATGCGTGCACTCGTCTAAAGCCTCAATCTTCACATCCCTAAGCAGCCCTAAGCACGGAGGCCCGCTGTTCAGGTGACAGTTTGTCTCCATATCCCCCTCATGTTAACCAACGCAGCCCCTTAGCGCTACCCCTTGTAGAAGTCTTATATATGGTGGTTGTCAAAACTATGATCCCTTTTGGGGTACCCTAAATATTAGGTGCCGTATTACACTAGGGATCCAAAAGGGGCCATAGTTTTGACAACCACCCATATGGAAACTCCACAGGTTTGATGCTGCCTGGCAGCCACAACTCGGGCGCGGTGAAGTCGATGAGCATCCGGTGGTATTCAGATAAAGTTCAGGGATCAGGGTTTAGGGGCTGTTTTTTTGGTGCTTAAATCGGGCTTAGGGAGTAGGGTTGGAGGTTCAGGGTCTGGTGTTTGGGTTTGCGACTTCAGAATTTCGGGTTCCAGCACGACTTTAATTTCGGAGTTTTGGCTGCCCCGAACCCTAACTTTTCTGCTGTCCATGCTCCTTTCAAAGGCTTTGCAACGCCCAAACTTCAAACCCTACTGCAAACCCCAAACCCGAAACTCCGAACCTCAAGTCGCTTTTACCTATATACATCATGAACCTTAAACCCTTGGTGGGCATAGGCACAACGGTTCGGGTGCATGGGCACGCCGGTTCGCGGGCATAGGCACGCCGGTTGTGGGCAGAGGCACGCCGGTTCAGGGCCTGGTCAGGCGGGGTCCCAAGAAGCGTCCCAGGAAAGGTTGTGGCGGGCGGTCCCAGAATGCCAGTGGGAGCAGCCCTGTCATTGTGTTGGGCTTGTGAGGATACTAGGGTTCAGGGCCTACTGGGTTTTGAGCGCTAGAGTTTAGGGCCTATCGGGAATGGATAGCGTGAAGCTTACTGTAGACTTTCTGAATACCATGGGATTGTTTGGGTTGGCCCGTCGCTAGAAAAGCTGCATGACTAGTGAAGGCTAGAACATGAGATGCTGAACCCGAAACCCTAAACCCCAACCTCCAATCCGCAAACCGTATGAACACAAGCCCAGCTTGCTTTCGCAAAATCAAGGAGCCATGTAGGACGATGCCGCCTGTCCGAAAGGTTTGATTGCTGCTAGAAATGTGATTTGAGGTCCAGCAGTTCTGGGTTGCAGAGTTTGAGACTTTCGGGTTTAAGGTTCAAGGGGTTGAGGGGGTATAAGTCCAAAGGCGTATCAGCTCATTTCAACGACTGGTAGCCCCATCAGAAGATGATGTAGGCTCCCTTACAAGCCTAGGCCTAGAAGTTGGATTTAGATAATTAGGGTTTAGGGTAAGTGTGGGCCTGAGTGCTACGCGGTTGACCCGCCAGACTTTCATTGACTTCACTGTACCGCAACCCCACTTGCAGTGACAGGCACATGCGTTGTTGCGTGTGCCTGTGGCAAACTCCTGAGAGGTTCCCGGAAGGGGAAAGCGGTTGTAGGTGTAGGGTCCTTGGCAGCAACATCAACGAGAGCCATGGTGTTCAGGGCTGATGCTTTTGTTTTGTCGTGGTTCCATTCCCAATCCCAAGCCCTGAGCTGCATGCAGGGCATTGATAGCGAGGGGACGAGGTGGCAGTACTCAGAGGCTGACCCACCCCTGTTCCAAACCATAGCCTCTGAGCCCTAGACTGAAGCCGGTCTTGTCTCCGCCCATGGACTGAACTGATGTGAACGTGACAGCTTCACTGCTGAGGTAATGCCATATATGGCAAGTTCAAGAGCGACATCAAGGACAGTAGAGCTACGCCACATTCAGGTTTGTTGTTCTGAGGGCATCGGGTTCAGGGTTCAAGGTTTCAAACGGTGGTTTCGCAATGTTTCTCAGATCGCACGCCGCAAAAGAGGAAGCTTTCTTGTGGTAGGGGGTGAAACACGGCAACCACGAACGATCCTGACCGCACGTGGAACTTGCATGGACAAAAGTTGTATAATGCCCATTCACGCAGTATATTTTTTTACTGTATACACATAGTACGTTCGCGTAAGCAAAGATGCAGAAGCTCTCTCTCTCTCTCTTACATTTTTGTAGACAAGTCCACATTACATATGCAGAAGTTACAAACGATGCTCGACGCAATCTCCTCCAGCGCCCTGGACCCTCAGCCACCTAGCAAGAGCAAGGAACGTGATACTTGAATCCAGAAGCCCTGCAACCTTTAACTTACCTAAACCCTAAACCTGGAAACTTGAGCCCATAAACCCTAAACCCGGAACCCTAAACCCTGAACCCCCTAAGCCCCATACCCCCCAAAAAACCTGAACCCTTAAAAAACACTAAACTCCCTAAACTCTGAACACTGAACCCTAAACCCTGAACTCCCTAAACCCTAGAACCCTTCAGCGTCAACAGCTTGAATGTCGAGGCAGCTGTGGGTACCTTCCTCGAGGGCATCGTCACCGACAACATGTTACTCGCACTTCCCTATCTTCTGTCGGGTTGCAGGGTGTTTGGGGGTCGGGGTTGTAGCCTTAAATTGGGGGGGGGGGGGTTTTATAGCTGATCGGGATTTTCAGGGTTTGCTAGTTCCTTAGTGGGCTTTATGGAAACTAGGTACCCTGGAGAAGTCCCTGCAAGGGTTAGAGTAGAGGGTGCATAGTAGCTGATTCCCGAACCATGCTTCTGGAGGGAGATCGGTCTTGCTTCCTTGCCGTCGTCTCGAAATCCGTGTGAGAATGTGAGGATCTAAGCACGAAGCACCGCTAGACCCTGCATCGGCATGCTCACCATAAGAGAATCCTATTCCCTTACATAACCCCTACACATTCCTTATGTAGGCCCTACATGCCTCAGTAGCCCCTGCATTACCCGCAAGGTCCCTTATAAGGGTCCCATCTTTCGTAGTTGCACAAGGCGGCTGTAGGGTCGAGTTGAGTGAATAGGGTTTGCCCTCCTATCCGGTCCAGGCTCAAATAAGTTCGCCAAAAGCACCGTTGAATCGTCTGTAGAAGTACCCAAACTCGATGTCCCTCTTTGGGCCTGATGACGTTACAGGCCATTGCCCTAGAACATGGCGGGTTTCTTCTGAGTCTGACCAAGAACTCCTTTTGTATTTGGGGTAGCAAAAGTCGGCTGTTCCGGGGTTCCAGGACTTCTGGACAAGAGTCTTGAGTGGACCCAAGAGCAGCGAACGTTCATGCAATTAATGACCGGCGTTCAATGTCAGCGGCTGTTGCTTCAGATGAGCAGGCTGCAAACCTACTACCAGCCCTGGAACATCAACCAGCAACTGGGTATCTATGACCAGATGAGCTTGGAGGGCGTCCGATTTTTCCACCTGCCACTTCCCTCTGCACTTCGCGAGGGTTTAGGGTTTAGGGCCCGAAGCCCTTGAGGGCTTAGGGGTGATAAGGGTATAGGGTTTGGGATTGGGGGTTTAGGGCTTCATCGCACAAGTTGGTTTATTAGAAGCCTCACCCCTCAAGTTCAAGGCCGATGCCAGCTTAGCTTTTTTTTGTTTCAGGTGTAGCTGGGACCTAGGAACCTCGCAACGCAACACGACCCAATTGCGGAGTTTAGGGTTAAGGTTCTGGGTTTCGAGTTTAGGGTTTAGTATGCGTTTTTTTGGGAGGGTTGGATACCTCAAGAAACTCTGTGTTGTGAATACCCGTTGTTTTCTTCCAGAAGGAATTTGTCTCTGAATCCTACTAGCTTGAAACTTCCACACGTACGGAAAGCTTCCCGCCGGGAGTTACAGCCGTTAGCCGAACGAGAAGCTAAGCCTAATCCCTAAACCCTAAAATGAGGTTAGTTACAGGGAGGGCACCCCTCGTGTTCAGTGAAGTCATGAGGGCTCCAAATTGGGTTTTTTCTTAGAATGATCTTATATCACAGTCTGCAAGTCCCTGAACTACGTGCTGTTGGTCTAGTTAAACCCCAAACACTCCCTAAACACAAGGCATCGAGCTGCAGCTACCCTTATATGAGTAGGCTTGACATTAAGGATTCGGCGAGTATCTTTGAAGGGCTTCCTGGGGATATCGGTGGGCGTATATGCGTGACGTCCATCGGGGCATACCCGTAAAACCTTGAGTAGGCTAAACCCTAAAACCCCCATCGGGCGACCTCGAGCGAGCGGTGTAAGGTGAAGGTTGCGTCAATCGTACGGCACCCTGATAAAAAGGACCCCGAAAAGGGCCCCTAATTTTTGCTGCACTGTGTGTCTGAGGCCGCGACCTGTCGACAAGTAACAATGAGTAGCCGCTTCAGGCTGCTTCTGAATCCAGACAAAATAAGGAAACTAATACGGCGGGATACCGTCAAAACCATCGAATTTCGGGGTCCACTTGTGGCCAAGCGATTTCCTATCAGGGAGACATACGCTTTGAGCAAGGCTAGCTTGGAGAAAAATGAACATCTGATGGTGAAAATGTTGACACCTCATGGACCCATAGAAGCCACTAAGGCTTTTCATACCAAAGACTGCCGCTGATTTAACATGTTTAACGGAATGAATACTGGTCGGAAGGCCTTTGCACAATCTTAAGAAGAAAGTTCTGAAGCGAGACACCAGGATGCGGGCGGTCATGCCCGGGACCAACCAACCAGGAAAGAAACCATACACTGCAAGAAACTCGATCAAAACTACCAGCCAGGGAGTTCGTTCCCCTTGAGGCCTGTCGCAAAAGAACCATCTCTGCTCGCTTACAAAGTTGGCAAGGGCTTCAGCAGCTGCTTGAGACAATGGTCTTCTACCCCGAAGAAGCGGGTCTAGGCTAAGCCCTTGCCACCCTGAAAACTGCATCCCTTCTGGCTGGAGATGCGCGAAGAAGCCGAGATATCTGCGCCGAAGACAGTCAAAGAGGACATCAGGCGGTAAAGTATTCGTTCTGTACATCTGCAGCACCTTTGTCTCTACATCCCCAAGCAGAACAGAATGTCCCATTAAATGACAATTACTGTAGCATTTCCGAGGGCGCTTGCTATTTAGCCGCCTGCGGGGCTTACAAGTACAGATCACAGTCTGTGTTAGTCCTGCAGAGGCCTGTTCGTCCTCGTCAAAAGGGGCAAGTTGGCAAGCTGCCGAGCGCTTAACTAAAGTAGCAACCAAGTGAACTTGCACGGAAACTGCTTGCTGGAGATAAGGGCGAGACCTTGCTATAAGATCGGAAGAAAGAGCTTTAGCTGTGGCTTTCGCTAAAGCATCAACTTGCTCATTCCCTGCGGTGAGAAGAGGACACTGCGATGTTTCTCCTTTGGTGTGTGCTTTGACCTTGACAAACCGTATGCTTCCATTGTGTGCCCTTGCTACAACAAGAAACAGATCCCACAAATCTGGATTTTCAAACTGATAAGGACAATCCCATTCAAAATTATGCATCTGCAAGAATTGGGCACGACGTAGGACACTAGCACAATCAGAAGCGACAGTGATGTCCCCCTCTGTTAAATGGATAGCCAAGATCAAAGCATAAAGCTCGCAACGAAAAGAGTTAACAGAGGCACCGTGCACGGCTACAGCATGTTTAAACAGGCCGGGAACTGTAACTGCGGAGGCACCTGCGCGGATTGGCACCCACCGATGGTGAAAAACACTGCCATCCACAAAAATCGTGGACTGTGGACACCAGCGCGTTTCCACCACCGGAAGTTTCCACGCCTGTGTAGGCTCGTCATGGAAGTGGGGTGGCTCGAAAAAGATACCCGTTACCCAGGATAACAAAGGTTCGTCACCTTGGGACGGGATGGATTCCTGTAAAGCTTCGCAGTCACGGAACATGTGGCAATGTGTTTCCTGTTTCCCACACTGTGGGCACGCAGCGCTGTCACGTAGTCCTGCCGCTCTATAGCGATGTCCGTTGTAGACAGACCCAGATAGAAGCGATGACAAAATTCCACGTGTGTAGTGTATGTTCGGAGGGAGCTTATCAAGATACCCACGAAGGAACTGGAAATCGTCATCCTTTGCAAAGGTCGTGTCGAGAAGAAACCGCGTAAGGTACACATCTGGCGTGCCATACTGTCCTGGAGTCGGGTTGTCATACCTGAAAGGTGATTGGTTGAGTAAATACTTCCTGACGTCCCGCGCCAACTCTTCCAAAAAAGCGTCTTTGGAACCTGCTTTGAGGGAGATGATGCGGCCATCAGACAAAACCAAGTTGAAGGCATTGGGGTCACCTACTTTCCAACCAAGCGCGAAAAACAAGTAAGCCACAACATTGACTACACCGTTAGCTACGTTGTGCTTAGGCGCAGGCCTATTTCTAGCATCCTCACGAACTTGGGATAAGATTTTGCGAAGCAACTCTGGCTTGAGGTAGGCGAGACGGCGTAACTTCAAGGAAACGTGCTGCACCCACTTTGCAAAAGGGTCCAGCCAAGGGTCCTGTAGCGTGGCAAACAAAAGGAAAGGACATCTCATATTGTTAGCCTTTTTGACAAAAACTTTTGCTGTTGCAGTTCTCAGCTTGGCCAAGGCATTCCTAGAAGGGCCTTGGATCTCAGTCCCATATACCCATTTAGAGTGGCCGTTAGCATGAACATGAATGGCCTTCATTTCGGGAGACAAGGGAAGTTGGGAGATCTTCAGCATGGCAACCTTGGCCTTATCGACTCGCTCATCCTGTAGCTTAGGAGAATGCCTCTTATCAAACTGGTGGGAGTAACCCAATGACTTGGCTTGTTTCTTTGCTTTGCAGGCTCTGCCGACTTTCAACAGAAATCGCTTAGCATTTCGTTTCCTACGGGTCGCGACGATGGTTTTTTCATCGTTTAAAACTTGTCCGACCCCGGTATCAAACTCGTGGATGGCTTTAAAGGCATCTACAAGTGCATTGGTATCACTAGTTCGGGTCCAAATTTTGGAATCATCTAGAAAGGTGCTAAACTTAATGGAGGGACAAACAGTATTGAGTTGACGTGACAAGACAGCGTACATACAGTTAATCATTAAAATGGACATGGAGCACCCCTGAACAGCCGAATTAGTGCACATAACCCGCTTCCCATAAACATTACCAAGCTTGAAAAACTTGCATTGCCCACCATAAAATCCAAGAACAGCCCTGAAGATCTGATCGGGGAGTCCCAACTGGGCAGCAACATTTAAAGCCACGTAGGGTAAGATGAAAAGGGCCCCTAATTTAGAGAACTACCCAATCAAGTTCTTTGAGTTAGCGTCCTTGTCAGTTGAGTACCTGTGATTGCTTGTGACCTACACAATCCCAAAGGTTAACCTTCAGTTGCCCTGTGAAACTGGACATGTAGAAGGCCTAAACCCAAACATCTCCAAACAAAAGCCTTAAACCTTAGACAGTAGCTGTGTCAGCATTTGTTTCGCGAGTGTCGAGCAGGCTAAAGCCCTTTCAAACAAACAAGAACTTAGTAGTAGAGTAGGTAACCTTTAACCTTTTTGGGCAAATATATTCCCCTTATAATCCCAAAGGTTAACCTTTGAAAGCCCTAGGTACTGGACAACTAAGAGAAGTTCCCTCTCAGGGCTTTAGGGATGTGGAAGAAAAGGAAGTTTTGCAACTTTGTGGGCGTGAACGACAAGAACGGGCCGTATGACTTGCACCACCTCTACCACTCACACGGAGGCCTTTAGGGTTTAGAGTTTAGGGTTGAGGGTTTAGGGTTGAGGGAGGCCACTTTGAGTAATAAGGGCCGTTTGGTTGCCTCTAGCCCCCCGGAAAAGATGGGGACCTAATGGCCGTTCCTTTGACTTTGCAGCGGATGTGGAACACAAATATAGGGGTCGGAAGAATTACTACTAGTATTCCCTCATGGTCCCTTGACTATACTAAAGAACCCCCAAATCATTCAGGCCCCTAAATATGACAGTGCTGGATTGGGGGCCACCCAGAGCATTCTTGCTCAGCAGCCTACGCCTGTGATTCTTACGAGGCGCCCCTTCATGCAGTATTCAGGGGTGCAGAAATCATTTTCAGGGGGGGGGGAAGGGGGGGGGGGGGGGGTCGGGAAAAATACGAATAGTGTTCCCTTATGGCCCCTATATGATTATGCCATAGTAAGCCCCCCCCCCCAAAAAAAAAAAAACTTATCAATTTTTTCCAGGCCCCTGTATTTGCTACAAGGTTCACAACAGCAGTCTCCTTGGAAAGGCTTGTGGTTGTAAACTCCGTGAAATCCTAAACGCTATCCGCTGAACCATAGTAGAAACTCGAAGCCCGAAACCCTAAGACATTATGGACTTGAATGTAGAGCAAGGGCTGAGAATTGGGGAATCAGGCCATTCGCCCCACCCAAAACCCGAAGTTGAGCATCCAACAGCAGCTGGAAGATGACGGTCATGATGTTGATGCGGATTAAGCAGATGGGGGTCTAGGGTTTGGGGTTTAGGGTTTAGGGTTTGGGGTTTGGGGTTTAGGGCGGCCTGTAAGCCAGGCTACACCTCCATGAGCGTGGCGTCCATCTTCGAAGACATCCTGCGTTTTCTCGACGAGCGCCTTGGTCCTATAGGCCTTAAACCTCAAACCAGAAAAACCTAATCAAACCCTGAACGGTGTTTGGTGGCCAGGGGCCATAAAACTCCTGTGTCGAGTAGGAAATATATAGGAAACATTATTGATGAAGCAAGTAGGCTCCTGTCCTCGACCTTAAATGAAACCATTTAAGGGGTACCCCCAGAACTCGTAAGACCCTTTCGAAGTTGCAGGCCATGAAACCGTAAATCCTGGACCCTAACTTTCAAACATCCTTAAACCCCAATGTTGAAGCCATCTCGACACCTGACCTGGGAGGTTCGTGGGCATCTATCACTCAATCATAACTCCACACATCACCCCAGAAGTTCACATTGGAGGACCTGAAGAGTTCATGTTTGACTTGCAACCATCGTCCTTTGGGACATCAGTGCTCTGAACCTTCGAGGTGCAGGTACCTCAAATATGGTCAAAAAGTCTGGGTGATCATGTGCAGTTCGGGGGCAGAGGCGCCTTGAACCTCCAGGCTCGGCTCTTTGGCCAGCAACACCCAGACTCAATGCCCTCGAAACCTTAAATAAACCTCAAAGCCCGAAAGCTCGAGACCCTAAAGCCCGAGTAAACAACAATCAGATCAGCAAGATCAAATAAAGACCAACCAGCGCCCCAAAACCTTGACAAAGTCCGAAGACCTCCCAAAAGGCACCTCATGAAGCTGAATGAACCTCAACAAACCCCAACAAAAAAACCCGGAACCAAAAACCCTAGCCGCCCTAACCCGGACCTTTGGAGCCAGGCATCCGCTGGAGTTGGCAGCCGCTCATTTTGCAGCAGAGGGCTATTAAGGCTTTAGAATGTAGGGTTTGGGGCTCAGGGGGTTTTAAGGCTCAGGGGTTTTAAGGCTTCCGGATTTAGGGTTTGGGGTTCAGTGGGTTTCAGGCCTCAGGAAGTTGTAGGCGTAGGGCTGAATTTTGGGTGTGAGCTTAGGGGATTTACAGTAAAGCTGAAGCCGCCTGCCAACTTCAAATTGAGCGGTTTGGGTTCGGCGTTTAATCCAAAACTCTATACCGCAAGAGGGTTTCGGGTTGAGGCAAGCTTTAGGGTGTTTTAGGGTCCCAGGGTGTCGAATCTCGAGGTTTGAGGTTCTATTTCCTCAGATTTCAAGGTTTTTGGGACTTTAGAAGTTCAACAGAGGTATGGGGTGTAGGGTTCAGCCTCGAGTTCGACGGTTGAGGACCTAAGTCCGGGGCCTTTTGTTCTCTGGTATATTGTCTATAGAGTTTTTCCCAAAGCTCCTACCAGGTCCTACTTTGAGCATTCGAGCATGTTGGGGGGTATTTCGGGGACCCCTCTTCTAGAAACTCCGTGCCACGGCCCACATTTTGGCCCACCCCCCAACCCCCTCCCTTGGCTCCGGTCCCAGGTCGAAAGCTGGAATCCGAAGATTCGCAACCTAAATTCCTAAGCCTGAAGACCATCGGCTTAGGGGGGTTGCCACTTTGATTTAGCGAGGTGAGCCGCCCCTTTTTCGCAGTCATGGTCTGGGGGGGTTTAGGGTTTAGGGTCTTTGAAACATCCCTATCCCAACGAGAACGCGCCTTGGTTATGAGCAACAGCAGCTTTGGAACGAATCCCCGCTAAGCACTCAAGCGTCCTGAGCCTACCAGTGCCACACATACTGAACTGACGAACGGTCGAATGTGTTCATGGCCACCGATTGGCTTTGGCAAAATGAAGGTTTCTGAGGGTTGAGGAACTAGTTTCGAGAGCTTGCTTACTAGTTTAACTGTTCCCCAGACGGACGGTGGAAGGTAGTGGGCCTCAATAACTTCTGGGAGCTCGACAACGCCACCTCGCGACTGGATGCAACCAAGAAATGCATCAAAACTATATGGGGTTCAATGTTATGGTTCACCAGAACCCTAAACCCGAAACCCTAAACGCTAAACTAAACCCTACAATCCCTCGATGCCCTAAACCCTGATCTGAAGTGCTGCGCGGCTAGGCGCGGCGACGAGGCCTTGTTGGGGATGTGCCCAGAACAGACGGTGTATGCTCCTTTTGGGCGAGTTTCAGGTAGGCCCTAAACCCTAAACCCTGAAACCCTGAAACCCTAAAACCCTAAAACCCTAAACCCTAAACCGTAAACCCTACAAGTTCCTGAATGCGAGGGGTTTGTGGGACACCGCAGCCTACATCTACATTAGACTCCTAAGCCCAAGCCCTCAAACCATCTCCCGTGCAACGAACCCTCCCCACCCCCCTCTACCCCCCCCCCCCTTCGCCCCCAAGCAAAAACAGAACAAGCAGAAGGAAAGGGAAGGAACCCACCCCGTAAGGGAGTCTAATATATTCTCGAATTCCCTACTGAGAACCAGTAAGCGTAAGTCAATGTCTAGCAGGTCCCTAGTTGGCAACGTTGAAAGGAAGTGAGAGTTGAGGGTTTGGGTGTTTGGCCTTAGCGTTTTTGACCCTAAACCGCCTAACCCTAAACCCTCAAACCTCAACCCTCAAAACCCTAAACCCCTAAACGCCTAAACCCTAAACCCCTAAACGCCTAAACCCTAAACCCTAAACTCTAGACCCTAAACCCTAAACCAGCCCCAAGGTTGGCCGAGTCCGTAGCCAAGCACCTTAGCTCTGCCAACGTGTCGCTGGTGCGAGCTCAGGCAGCTCGGCCCTTGAAGCCCCTAAGCCCTTGAGGGCTCAGGGGTTTAGGGTTTAGGGTTTAGGGTTTGGGGTTTAGGGTTTAGGGTTTAGGGTTTGTTTAGGTTTTAGGGTTTAGGGCTGATGATGAGGCTTTAGGGGTTTACTTGGGTTTAGGTCCTTAAGGGTGTTTGGGGCCTTGAAGACCCCAAGCCCTGGAGGGCTTCGGGCTGACAAGGGGTTAAGGGTTCAGGCGGTCTAGGGCTTAGGGTTTAGGGTTTAGGGGTAAGGTTTGAGCGCTTACGGCTTGTTAGGGCCTTGAACGAAAACCCTAAACCCTTGAAGGCTTAGGGGTGAAGGGTGTTAAGGTTTAAGTGCTAGGACTGTTTTTTTTGAAGGGCTTACGAGTTTAAGGCTTTGAGAGTTTTGGGGTTTCGGGGTTTGGGGGTAGATGTTTCTGGAAAGAAAATCGTCCCTGCCCTCCCTAAACCCTAAACCCTAAGCCCTAAGCCCTAAGCCCTAAGCCCTAAGCCCTAAGCCCTAAGCCCACGGCCTACTTAGAACAGCGCTTCGGTTAGATCTATCCAGGACTGGTCCAACTCGTTGGGAGACCTCGTGGCCGAAAACAGGCAAAGAAAAGATCTGTCTTAAGGGGGGTCTAGGGTTTAGGGTCTAGGGTTTAGAGTTTAGAGCCTCTACTCATAGGCTAGGACGCCTGGCGGAATCTTGCTCCCTTCTCTCTTGGTGTTGGGTTCCTTTATTTTTCCCATCGCAAAGACAGCATGTGGATAGGCTTATAGGTTTAGGATTCCGGGTTCAAAGGGCTTTCTTTGCCCAGGTTGCCGCGGTGGTAAGCACTCCCTCACCCTGAATCCCCATAAGCCCTAGTCCGAAGGCTTTGTTAGTCAAACCCTGAAACCCGATACCCGGTACCCCCTTTAGCTCTTGGGCCAATGTCAGCCCTAGCTACTCCCAAAAGTCGTCCGGTTAACCTGTAGTGCCACCCTGAACCCTGATAAATTCAAACTTTGCCTACCTATTGGTTCGGGTTTAGGGTGTAGGGTTTAGGGCTTTTACGGTGTAGGGCTTAGGGTTTACGACTTAGGGGCCAGTTCAGGGCAGTTTGGGGGTGATGGTTTTAGGGCTCAGCGTCTCCGGGGTTCGGGCTTACTGAGCTGATGTACAGAGAGGAGCCGAGCATGGGCGGGTTTATGTGTCCTACAAGGCTTGGGCTCTGAACATTTAGAAGCCCCAAGTCTAGGGTTTGGGGTTTAGGGTTGGGGGTTCAGGGTTTCGCGTTTGCGGTTTTGCTTTTTGAGGGTTTTGGCGTGCCACGACGTGGCCACCCAACAGTCCTGCTAAGCACCTCGGCACCCTGGTCCGAAAGCCCGCGCCGCAGGCGCCTCGCCATCTTCGTGCCCGAGTCCCAAACTGAGGGCATCCTCCCCTCGGCGACTTGGACGTGAGAGTTTCGGGTGGACTTATAAAGGCTGCTTCCACCCTTGGAGTGGGGGGAGGGGGGGGCCCTTTGTAAGAAGAAGCCCTATGGGAATACAATTAGGTGTACATATATGCATATACATATGTAGCAAAGCCTTGAGGGGTACAAGTTTGATTCCTTGGACAAGGTGGGGGCTTGGGTATGTCGTACTAGGTACTACCTGGGCTTTATGGCCTGTTTTATACAGTGCGGCGTTATGAACAAGGGGTCAAGGTCTACTTCCCCCTAAACCCCGAAGCGCCTCAACGCCCAAACCCGCATACCTCTTGTAACCGCAACCCTGAAACCACTTAAAGCCCTATGCCCTGACCCTGCAAACCGAGAAAGCCCGAAGCCTCTTAAGTACGTCCCAAGCTTCGAGAAGTCCCTGAACCCTGTGTAGGAGCAGTACCTCATCGAGAACTGGAACCACGATGAGATGGGGCGACTTGCCCCCGCAAGTGAGCTCTCCTAAGCCCTAAGAACTTTAGGCCCTCACCCGAAACCCTAGACCCTAAACCCTTACGGGCTTCAGGTGTCTAGACTTGTTTAGGATTCAGGGCTTAGGGCTTTGGACCCTAAGTGTCTTAAACACCACATCTTCAAGAGCCTTCAACATCCCCAAACTCGGAAACAGCGGCTTGTGGCTTGTTGCACGGGACTTCAGTGCTGATCAGCAGCTCAGCCTTTAGATCTCCGGGCTTCCAAGAGGGTCAGAGGGTTGAGCTTCCTTTCGCTTCCCAGACCCACATCTTCCCGCGCGCTTCCTCAAGCAAGCAGAGTTGAGCTGTCTTTCTTCTTACTAAGTTCTCAAAAAAAAACATGGACATGAACAGACCTCATATCCCCCCCCCCCCCCCCCCAGACACTAGAAGGGACCCATATTCCGAAGTTCCCTCTAACCTAAGCCCAAAAACCCTAATTTTGGCAAGAACCATTGGGTCTAGATGCTGCCTCCAAGAACACCAAAGAACATTCAACAATCATCTGCGGAGACAAGGCCCCAAACCCCAAACCCTAAGAGCCCTCAACCATGCGTCTTTAAGGGCCTGCAGGGGGGCGGGATCCCCCAAGCCACAGGAGTGATGACTTCGATCGGGTGAAGGAGTATCTTATCCAAGCTGCTTTCCTGCAGTTTCTTTGGGTCTTAGGGTTCAGGGCTTAGGGATGTTTAGGGTGTAGGGTTACCCTAGAGGTTGCCCTTACTTTACCTTGGTAGCCCAGTGTTACCCTGTTTCCCTTTTTTTTTTTTTTTGGGGGGGGGGGGGGGGGGTTCAAGGTTTCCCTTCTAAAGTAGCCAACAGAAAGAAAAGGGTACCCTGTATGTAAATATGGGGTTACTGGGCCACTAAGGTACTTGAGGTGACCAGGGCAATTTAGAACCCACTTCAAGCTGCAGGTATCGCCCAAAGACAAGCCTCGGCTCAAGGTTCGAGTAGGCCTTGAGAGCCCTAGGGGCTCTGAGGCCTCAACGAAACCCCACACCCCTTCGAGAAAAGGTTCGTCCTTTCGAGGTTTAGGGTTTAGGGTTTAGGGTTTAGGGTTTAGGGTTTAGGGTTTAGGGTTTAGGGTTTAGGGTTTAGGGGTAACCAGAATCCCGACACAGTGCTAGGCGAAAGCCCTCAACCCCGAAACCCTGATTGAACCCTAAAGCCTGAACCCATCATTGGTCACTGATCTCCCTAAGAAAAAAGCAACGATCCATGAGGATGCCCTGACGTACGCGACGATGCCCCGAGACAAGTTCTACGTCTTCTCGGCCCACCCGTGCAGCGCATGCAGTGGCGTTCAGGGTTGAGGGTTATGGGTATTGGGATTAACGATTTGGGCACCCTTTTCAAGCGTAGACTTAGCCTAAAACCAAAGCCCTAAACCCAAGCGCCCGGAACCATGATCTCAATGGTTCAGGGTTTTTCGGGTTTAGGTCTTTTTTTCTAGTGCTTTTCGCTCGAAAGTTAGCTACATCCCCACGATCTCCCAAAGCCTAACCTGTTGTTCCCTTAGGAATCTGGACAAGTACATCCTCTTGAGGTTTAGGGTTTCGTGGCGGCCCGTCACCGAAACACTAAAGACCGAAACCCTAAGGGGTTTGGTATGAATTGGTATTAACCTACCTCAGCCCGCGACCACCACAAAGAGGCCCGATACTGCAAAAGAACCGCACCCTGAGTCGCCTCTTCAGTTACCTAGAATCGGGTCTGCTGGCATCTTGGGTTGCAGTGCGGCCCTTGTGGGTTTAGGGTTTTGTTGTAAGGTTTGAACACCTAAACTAAGGCATTTGCCCCTTGTTTTGCCTGACATCTTCTTGTTTCGCTCTAGCTGAATCTAGATTTAAGGCACGCTTTGGGTACCTTATATCAGTAAAAAAAGACTCGACACGCACAACAGGATTGATAACTCTGAGATCAACCCCTTCGATCGTCTGGGCGTTTTTCTCTCCTGTAAAACAGGGAAGCGAGAACACCCCCGAACGCAGAGACTCCCCAAGACTGAAGGTTTGCGGTTTGCGGTTCAGTTTAGCTCCGTAGGCACCTTGCAAAATACGTTATTATTCCCCTTATTGGGTTCAAGAGGATTCTATTCAGGAACATTTTTCAGAGGGCTTCAAGAGCCATCCTAGTTCGGGTTGGGTTTGCTGTAGGGGTCGGAATAGTTACTAACAATATCCCCTTATGGTCCCTTTGTGATTATACTGTAATACACCCCCCCCCCCAAACCCTAAACCCTAAACCCTAAACCCTAAACCCTAATTGTTTAGGCCCCTACAGTGCAGAGGCTTGGCTGCCGAGGTCCAAAAACACAGACAACCTGACTCCGGACAAAGTCCTGGGCCAGAGTTCAGATCCCATGCTGGAGTTCATGCCCCTTGGCCTAGAACCCAAACCCTAAACCCTGAACCTAGAACCCTAGAGCCCTAGAGCCCTAGAACCCTAGAACCCTAGAACCCTAGAACCCTAGAACCCTAGAACCCTAGAACCCTAGAACCCTAGAACCCTAGAACCCTAGAACCCCAGAACCCTAGAACCCTAGAACCCTAGAACCCTACACCCTAAACCCTAGAACCCAAGGAACCCTGCAGTCTTGCAATTTCCTGGAAGGTAAGACCCCCCTCAAAAACAAGGCCCTAAACTTTCCTAAAACCTCATTTCTTAGAGCCCTCAAGGAAGTCAGCATCTGAAGCTTGGACTGTCTAAAGCTTCAGTCTTTTTATTGATGAAGCATCCGGGTGTCGACGAAAGGAAGAGGCCTCGGGTTCCGGGGGTTCGGGGTCAGGGGCTGTAGATCTAGCAGCGTGGGATTGGGGTATGTATTCGGGCGTAGGGTTTAGGGTTAAGGGCTTAGGGTTTAGGGTATAGGGCTCAGACCTTGGCAAGGGTGGCCAAGAAGACACCCTCTTACACTATTTGAAGCCCTCAAAACCTTCAGCCCCCAGCCTCCCCCTTAACCCTTAAACCCTATGAGTGATTTGGTCCGGAATCGCATTCTCCTGAAGTGCATGAGGCCTTGCAGACCTAGGCTACGGTGTAGGGTTTAGGGTACAGGGTTCAGTTTGGATGGTAGGCTTCAAGGTTTTGAAGAAATATAGGGCTGCTTACTGCGATGTGGAGTATTTCGGGCTTTTTGTTCAAAGGGTTGTTTAGGGGCCTAATCCCTAATTCCTGAAACCCACAGGGTTGAGGGTCTGGCTTTCATATTCATTTTAAAGCTCTGGCCGGCTTTAGGGGGCTGTTTGAGGGCCTAGTTTTCACCCTGAAAGACCCCGAAGAGTTTCTGGCTCAGAGTCTAGGGTTTAGGGTTCAAGTCCCCTTCATAAGATCTCGTTTCTTAAGCAGCCCACTGAACTCTTTGGGGGGTCTTCAGGCAGGGCTCCTATGCCCTCATCCCTATGCCCCAAATCCCTCAACCCTTTAAACCCAAAAACCCCTTAGTCCCTAAACCCCTAGCCCTAAACCCTAAACCCTAAACCCCTAACCCGAAACCCTAAACCCCCAAACCCCAAACCCGGCGTCGCATTTCCTCCTTGCAGGCTGGGCTGGTACAACGACACCCAGGGACGCTACTTCCCCGACTTCGTGGACAGCCTGCTAGAGAACCACAGGCCTCGAAGGGTTTAGGGTTTGGGGTTTAGGGTTTAGGGTTTAGGGTTCAGGGTTTAGGGTTCAAGGTCAAGGGGTGGGGTAGCCCCTCAGCTTAGTAAGGGACTCAAGGGCTTCAGGGCAGTTTAGGGTTTTGTGGGTTATGTCCCGGCGCCAGTCCTGAGTTGGGAGTAAACCCGACACCCTGAAACCCAACCCCCTAAACCCTAAAACCCTTCATGCCGGCCGCGGTTTGATAGGGGTACTCTCTGTAAAGTCAAGTTTGCTGTGCTAATTATTCAGGACGCACTGACTGTTTGGGGGTGCACGCTGGGATTCTCCAGTAAGTCAGATCGTCCGGGTGTGGTGAGAAAGTTTCGTGCGGCGAGCTTTCAAAATAAAATGCCGGGCCTCGCTGTCCCTCTTAAACTCATCTCAACACCTCCCTTTTTGGAATCATGTAAAAACCGTGGTTCGTTAAAAGAGAGCAGAAACCAGCTTCGACTGTTCCGGGAGGGGGGGGAGGGAACGCGCTAAAGCAGGTCCAACATGAACCCTTAACCCTACACCCTGAACCCAAAACCCTCAAAGCCTCAAACGCTAGAACCCTAATGTCCTAAACCACAAGACGAAGGCATTCCTTTGGCCAGGGTTGCAAGTTGGGGTGTGACGGAAGCCCAGCCGCAAGAATCTACCAACAATGTCATCTCTTCAGGCATATTGCCAGGTATGATACAAACTGTCTTCCGGGCAGAACTTTTTGCTGTAAATGTTGCACTCGCATATGATGGATGCTGCGAAATTTTCTGTGACAATCAAGCCGCGGTCAAAGTGGTACAAGCTGTCATTAATGGAAATGACACTATGGACTATTGGGTCACTCACCCGGATCGTGACCTCATACAGACCACTATTAATATTCTGAAGAGAAAACAGCCGGGCAGCTGCAAAATTTTCTGGACAAAGGCACACAAGTCTTTACAAGACGCAAGGGATTTCTCCGAGCTATGGCAGATCTTCCACAATAACCGTGCAGATATTCTGGCAAAACAAGCCCTCCACTCCATGTCTGATGAACTCCGCAAAAGAAGAAACGATCTGGTATGGGAGTTCCGGTGTTTCCTCAAAACCAAGCTGAATTCCGCTCTCCTCCTGAGAAGGATCTTTGACGAGTTTCCCTAGTTGCTTCTTGTCCCATCTCCCTTGCAACATGCATGGGGTGGTTTCACGCAGACAATATGCTGGACTCCACCATGCAATGTCCGACCTAAACCCCTAAAATCTTAAAGCACTAAAACCCTTAACCCTGACCCCCTAAAAACCTCAAACCCTGAAACCCCCCCAAAAAAGCCCTAAACCGTAAACAAAAACCTAAAGAAGACCTAAACCTCTAAAGCAAAACGAAACGCTAAACCCTCAAAAAAAACCCTAAAACCCTTAAACAACAAAACAAGCAATAAAAAAACGCTAAACCCTCAAAAAAACCCTAAAACCCTTAAAAAAAATCGCTAAGCCCTCAAACCCCTGAACCTCCTGGCAGCTCGCTGGTCCTCAACGCCATTAGCACCGACTACGTGGGGCTCAGCGGATCCTTCGAGCTGACGCGGCTTGACCTGAAAGAGGGTTTGGGGTTTGGGGTTTAGGGTTTAGGGTTTAGGGGTTAGGGGTTAGGGGTTAGGGCTGAGGCTTTAAGGTTTGGGGCTTAGGGTTTAGGACGAAGCTTTAGGTTCAGGTCTTTGGTTAGGGTCTGGGGACCCTGAGCTGGAGAGCCGAGGATGCGAATCCAGAGCTTTTGCGCGACTTGGCTCGGCTTTCATTGTCGGCTTTTGGTTTAGGGTTTAGGGTTTAAGGTTTAGGGTTAGGGTGAACTGAGGGTTTATGTGGTTTATTGCTTCAGGCTGGTTATGGTTTCTGGAGTAGGGTAGGGAAGCTTCAGACCCAAAACCCTAATCCCCCGCAAGTTCACATCCGCAGGTTTGTGAGAGAGGCCCAGGTTGGGTTTAGGGTTTTGGGGGGTTGCGGTTTGAAGGTTGTGTTTGGTTTTGGGGTTTAGGGTTTAACGTGTAGGGATTAGGTTTGGGCGGTTTAGGGCTTGGGCTTGGGAATTGTGTGTTGTGTGTAGTTTAGTTTTGGGTTGTGGGGGGGGGGGGGGGGGGGGGCAGGCTTCCAGTGCAGTCTGCTGTCGTATCTTTATGTTTGCATGATGTAGGGGTCTATTTATTTAGAGTCGGTAATTTGGTAGTTCGTTTCTCTTCTCAGTTAAAACGATCCTACGCGGAAGCTTCTTGGTAGTTTCTTAGGCTCCTGCATCAAGCCCTGGCAAAAGAGCGAAGTCTAAAGGGTTTGGGGCTTAAGTTTCAGTGCTTCAGCTTTCTGGAGCGTGGCACGGTCAAGGATGGTGCCAATTCAAGCTGTGTCCGAAGCCCTACTACCCATTGCTTAAGAACTCGCCACTTAAATAGGAAAATAGGGATTATCACATATATTTATTCATTTATTCTTTAGGCGGTTCTGAGGCAAATAGTAGGCTAAGCCCGAAACGGCGCCCTTGTGCAGAACACGACCACGACCACCATGACGACCCAGACCACAGACCCGGCCTCAGATCTCAACCGGTCGTGACTTTATGGGCCTCAAAGCCTCAACCCTGAGCGAAATCCTCTAAACCCCAAAGGCCCCCCACCCACAGCCAACCCAAAAAAAAATGACTAAGAAGACCCCAAAAAACCTAAACCCTGAACCCTTCAAAAAAGCAACAAAGCCCTAAACCCCAAGCTCCCAAAGCCCTTCAGGGCTCGGAGTCCCATAGGTTTGGAGGCGTTGCGGGTCCCAGCTTCGGCGCTTTCGATTTTCAGGGGTTTGGGTTAGGATTTAGGGTTTAGGGTTTAGGGTTTAGGGTTTTGGGTTTTGGGTTTTGGGTTTAGGGTTTAGGGTTTAGGGTTTAGAGCAACTGAACCTTAAAAGGCTGTCATGGCTCATATACCCTCACAGGGACTGTTGTCGTACGGGGGCTGTTGATGTTCGAATTGGTTTTGTTGCAACCTCCCGCCCCCCGCACCCCCACGCCAACCCCCAACCCCCAAACCCCCAACCCCCAAATGGGTCCCCGCCCCCCCCCGCCCTTCGACCCCTGAATCTCTATTCCTAAACCCTAAACCCTAAACCCTAACCCTAAACCCGAAACCCGAAACCCTAAACCCTAAACCCCAATCAACCCTAAACCCTGTTTAAAGGAGCCCATGAGTCAAACTGCGGGCCGAACACACACCTCTGTGTGCAATCTTCAGACTTCTTCGGTTGCAGCCGCCGTGCCCTAGGGTATAGGGTTTAGGGTTTAGGGTTTAGGGTTCAGGGGTGGTGTAGGGTATAGTGGGTTGAGGGCCAACCCTCACTCTCTCCACCTTGAAGATCAAGAGGCCTTGCGAGCCCTAAATCCCTCAAAGCCCTAAACCCTAAACCCAAAACCCAAACCCAAAACCTTTACCCTTGGTGCTCCACCGAGACGACCTTCACCTCAACACTCACTCCCGGCGTCAAGCTCAGCAGAGCTCAGCAGAGCTCAGTATGAAGTGCGGGCGTTTATTGGGTTGTAGAGCCTTAAGGGGTAGAAGGACCCCTAGAAGGGACCCCTAGTCTTTGTCTTGGTCCCCTATATAACCCCTGTATACATATATATATATGTACCTTTAGTCCCCTCATGTCCTCATGTAGGGCTTCCGGGGGTCTGAAACCCTCAACGCCTCAACTGTTCTAGGCAGCCCTTAACCCGTTCGGACTTGATCACCATCTTGGTATTGCTCACGAAGAGAAACAAGGCTAGGGTTTGTAGGGTTTAGGGCTTTAAGTTTATAGGGTTTAGGGCAACGTAGTGTGAAGCAAGAGAAGTTGATGATGATGCCCCAGATGGCGTGCCTTGCAAAGCAAGTCCATGATCTAAAGAGAGCGCACGTGGTGCTTCGCATGTGTTGACCGACAAGCGAAGACTTGGGTGCGCAGCACACTGGACCACCTGTGGTACGATGACATGACCCAGCTAGATTTTCGGAAAGCTCCTCCTGTCGATTTCTATATGGTTGGCTTTTCCATGCCAGGCCTTCAGCCTTGCTTTAGCAGAAGCCAGCCGGCTTTTCTTTGCGCTGGCCTAGATCTTAGGGACTGGGTGGGTAGCCTTTAACCTTTTTGGTTATACCGAATCTTACAATGTATAGCCCCTAAGACATATACTCTTGAACCAGCCCCCCTGGCAATCTAGGAGAAGGTGGCACGGCTGTTGAAACCACACGAGGGCTTCTTCTTATCGTTTGGTTCACGTCGTTCGGGCGTTCGCTACGTTCATTTCATTCATATCTTCATTTCTTTCTCTAATTCACTTCTCTCTTCGTATTACTATTTAAGAGAACACAAGTATAAAGAGGTGAGTTTACGAGCGAATGGCATGAATTGTGTGAACGTGAACTCGCTTCATTCGTTCGTTCATTTGTAGAGCGCGTACTCTTCCTCATTTTGCGCTCTGTACTCGTTACTTCGTTCATATTATTCCCGGGTTTTCTCGCTTCTTTTCATTCATTGAAAACTCCCCGTTAATAATCGTCTCTTCGTAGTGCACTTTATTCACTCCTGGACACCTTTGGAATCTTCTCCGTGTTCCTTTCCTTCGTTCCATATTAAATTGACTTGCAAGGAAACGCGGCAGTCATTTAATGTCGAACGAAGGCAAGAGACAAGGGTAAAAAGTCATTAACATATTAGCAAACGCGCTCTTTACCGCCATTTTAATGTTGTGTGTAAAAAGTGAGGAGATTCCGGAAGGTTAGACAGGCGTTGTGTGGTCCCGACTGTTCGCCCTAAAATCCTACACCCTAAGAACCAAACGCCCTAAAATCCTGAACCCTAAGCCCCCTTAACCTACGGGCTCACAGAGCTCATGGCCCCCCCTGCGTCTTAGAGGAGAGGTCGATGAGTACACGGATTATTCGCACTGGTAGGTTCAATCCTAAACCCGAACCCCTCAGCCCTATTTTCCAAACCCTAAACGAGGTCTTGGTTTTGGGGATGTTGATTCAGGGTAGGAATGGGGCTGTTGATTCAGGGTTCAAAGGGTTTAGGAAGTTCGGGCATAGGAAGCTCAGGTTTTCCATTTAGGCCTCTTATTTCTTCCGCGGCTTGCCCTGAAGGCTGGTCTAGGCTTCGGAGTGTGTGTGTGTGTGTGTTTTTGTTTTTTTCGTGCTTAGGCCTCGCCGCAAGCACACCCTGGTTGATCCTGCGAACCCCAAACCGTAAACCCTAAACTTTGTCATAGTTGGATAACATCTTACATGTTTAAGGGTACCTAAACCCAATAAGGAATAGAAATTTACATTCTTTAATGCTATCCCAACCATGAACTAGTACACCCCATCTCCTGAAGCGGGAATCCTACAACCCACAGCTCGTTGGGAGTCAAGGCGAGTCCAGCAGCGCGTTTCTCGGCTGAGTTGCCATCTCTGCAGGTTCAGGGTTGAGGGTTTTTATAGGGTTTAGGGTTTAGGGGTTTAGGGGTTTATAATGGAGTTTATGGGGTTTATAGGGTTTTGGGGTTTAGGGGTTTACAGGGTTTAGGGTTCGCGGGTTTAGGGGTTTATAGGGTTTAGTTTGGGGTTTAGCAACCTGCAATCCCTGTAAACCTTACGCCCAACGAGCTCGCAAGATCCGACGCCCCATGCATAAACCCGAGACCCTCTAAACTTCAGGGGTTATATGGACATTTCGCAAACTAGGGGGTACCCCTTTTATTCCCCATATAGAATAGACTCCCCTTAAAGGAACCCCCAAAAAGGGTACCCCTATTTTCGGAAACCCCGGTATAGGGTTTAAGTTTTAGAAGTTGTGTAAGGAACGGGGCTTATAGGGATCTTTGGCCTGAATGGCGCTTCTATGAAGCTCAATGGTTGGTGCTTCGGCTGTTTGTCTAGGAGCTTTAGCAGGGCATCAGATTTACATCAGGATGTTCCCCCCCTTTTTCTAACAGTCCTTCATAGGGATTATATTGGTGGGTACTATAATCCCCTTTTTAAGGACTCCCTGTTAGAACATCCTAAGTCTTTACAGGTGGAGGGCCTCTCGACGCAGGCTCTAAGGGTTGACGTTGGGATGTTCCCCCTTATACTAGCAGTCCTTAATAGGGATTCTAGTAACCCCCCTCATGATAATCTGTACTAAGGGACTGCTAGTATACAGGGGGAAGATCCCGAAGTTTTATGGGTCTCAAAGTTCCGGACCCGAAGCCTGGGGCCTCCAAGCTCCGTGCAAGGTCTACCTTGCCCATCTATGGCATGTCTGGCTGCGCCTCACCTGCCAAGCCGGCAATGCCCTGATGGGATGACCCTAAACCCTCTTAGACGTGGGATGTTCCCCCGTTCTACGAACAGTCCTTAATAGGGATCATACCCTGCCCTTTGTGTAGGGGGGGGGGGGGCTGCATCTGTGGACCCCGGGTTTAAGGCACACTTTTTCTCAGGCCTCAAAACAAAACATCCCGAGGCCGGCACCCTCTTTGCTCTCTTCATGCTTAGGGTTTTGGGGTTAGGGTTTAGGGTTTAGGGTTTAGGGTTTAGGGTTTGGTCATTCGGGCTTGACCCGATTGGATTGATGTGGGGGTTGGGGGGTTGGGGTTTGGCCTGGTTGAATGAGTTTGGCACTCTCCCAACTAAAACATCACGGTCAGTGAAGGCCTCCGCATGAGAACAGGAGACCTGTAAAGGCCCCTAATTTAGGGACCGAAGCCCTGAGACCTAAACCCTGCAAACCCTACACCCTGAACCCTACACCCTAAAGCCTAAACCCTGCTTTCAAGGTCTCAGGCTCCTCCTCCCGGTTGCGCCACTGATTCTGCTGGGTTTCATGTGAGGCGGGGAAATCCCGCTGTAGCCCCAAGGGGTCCAATCTGCTGAGGGGGGTTTCGGTTTAGGCTCGAAGCCCGGAGGCCCTAGAAACTCGAGGGTTTAGGGTTTAGGGCTTAGGGTTTAGGGTTTAGGGTTTAGGGTTTAGGGTTTAGGGTAACCATTGACGTCCCGGAAACATGGGTGACCCTAAAATAGCCCAAGCCTTGCAGGCACCTCAACCAGCAACTGAAACCCGAAGGCTGATCGTGTTTTTCTTAGGCAACTTGGAGGGGTTTACGAGAATAAGGGTACGAGAATAGGGGACCCGCAATATAGACCCCCAAGTAGTAGGATCCCCTTGCAAGAAGGACCCCAATAAGGCACCACATAATATCGTAAACCCCAGGTTGTTTTATTTTCTTAATATAGTGGGCGGAATAAGTACTAAGAGTCTACCCAAAACTGGCCCAACACCCTATTCTAGTTATTAGGACCCCGGTAGCAGCCAACTTGGGAGCTCAGGGTTTGTAGTGTTGGGGTTAGCAGGGTTTGGGTTTGGGTTTAGGGTTTAGGGTTTAGGGGGTGGGGTCTCGGTTGCAGGGGGTTTAGGGTTGATAGTTTTGGATTAAGAGTCCTTTATCGGGATTATACAGCACGTACCCCCTATCATAATCAACAAGTTGGACAGATTGGACCTCAGGGGTAGGCCCTAGGTTAGATAGGTGGAGACTCGAGCCCAAGCTGCACCTGCGAAGCAGGATGTGTCTTTGCTGGGGTTTCCCTAAACCCTAAACCCTAAACCCTAAACCCTAAACCCTAAACCCTAAGCCCTAAGCCCTAAGCCCTAAACCCTAAACCCTAAACCCTAAACCCTAAACCCTAACCCTAAACCCTAACCCCTCTAAACACGAAGCCCTAAACCCTAGGCCGATGTTCTGCCGATTTCCTACGATTGGTCGTTTCAGAAGTCGGGTAGACGGGCCTCAAGAGTTTTTTGGGTTTGTTATAGTGTAAATATACAGGGACCATAGGGGAATAATGTCATTGTGTCTCAACAAGTACTATACGCCCTGCAGGTTATCCAGGGCCGGTACAACCCAAAGGACTTGAATAGACCTCAGCAAGCCCGACGAAGCAACCTACCCTGAACTTCAGTTCACCTTCCATCCGCCTCACCCCAAAACTGAACCTTAAAGCTTCTGAGCATTGCAATCCCCAAAACCCAATTTCGGGCGAGCTACCTGGAGGCTCATGGGTACAATCCTTGTAATATTCTCACCCGACGTCTCGTGAGATGTTTGTTTTAAGTTAGATGTGCAGCTGCAACTGGTTAGCCCTAAACCCGAAACCCAAAACCCTTTCGGGTACAAGTACCCACGAACCTTCAAGAGCTGACCCGCACTCAGTAGCAAGCTGGTCGCGTCGAAGACGCAGCGGCCGGGAGATGAAATCGCGTCCAAGATAGGCTTTGAAGCAGGGCTTTTAAGGGCTTATAGGATTTAGGGTTTATACGGATTAGGGTTTTTTGAGGTTTCGGAGTTTTGAGATTTAGGGCTTATAGGATTTAGAGTTTATGAGGGTTTACAGCCTCTAGGGTTTGTAAGGTTTAGTGCTTATAGGGGGTTGAGGGTTTTGAGTTCTTCCTTTGAGGGTCTATTTCGGATGTAGTTTATAAGGTACCGTGCGTGCCTTAGAAGCCTCGACGGGGCGCAGCCTCCATGTTTTAGTTCGGTCAGCAGCCGACGAAAGGGTCAAGCGGCCCAGGCATGCAGCAGCGCCATCCATGGGCACGGGTCTAGGAATATAGGACACCTGTGAGGATGGTATCCTCCTCACCCACTCCTTAGATGCATGTTGCCAGGCAGTCGCCGTGAGACGCATGAAATTGCAGACTGCAAGGCTCCGAAGAAGCACGCTCACAATGAGAAGAACAACGGCAACAACAACGACGACAACCACAACGACTGCGACACCAATAGCAACGACAACGACGGCGACGGCGGCGGCGGCAACGATAACGATGACGACGACGACGACGACGACGGCGACGACGACGACGACGGCGGCGACGACGACGACGGCGACGACGGCGACGGTGACGACGGCTACGGCGACGGCGAACTCGGCGGCGGCGGCGGCGGCGACGACGACGACGATGGCGGCGACGACGACGAGATCGAGGAGGCGGAGGAGGAGGAGGAGGAGGAGGAGGAGGAGGAGGAGGAGGAGGAGGAGCAACGGGGGGACGGCGGCGGCGGGTATGGCTATAGGGCTCAGGTCCAACGACCCTAGCTAAGTACCTAGTCTGATCATTGACCTCTGGACTACCTTAACCTGCTCCTCGTCGAAGCCCAAATGCCTGAATCCTAAACCCTTTTCCCTAAGCGATCCAAATGTGTACTAAAGGTCTTCAGCCTTCAACGTGTCAGCTTAACAATTTTCAGCCATTCTCAGGGTTTAGTTTAGGGTTTATGATAAGGTTTAGGGCTTATAGGTTTTAGGGTTTAGGGTTTGGGTTTGGGCCCCGTCTTGCTCTAAACCTCCCCACCCTTATTCAGCAAACCCCAGACCCTGCTTTTTTGCCAAGATTCCTGTAGGGGTGGGCACCAGCTAGGGCCCCTGTGTCCACGGGTCCTGCTGCGTGCTGTTCGGGCACGCTCCATGCGCGCTTGCGGAAGTGAGCATGGCCTGGCCCATAACCTTGGGGGCCCAGGTGAACCCTAAAAGGATGAAACGCTTGCAATGGGGGTATGTGACCCCAAATATAGGGTTCCCCGAAACCTTAAACCCTAAATCCTAAACCCTAAACCCTAAACCCTACTAGGGTGTATGGCCCCAACTACAGGGTTCATGGGGTCCCCAAGGACGGGGCCTCCATCAAAGGGATGGCACCTTTTCGAGCTTGGCCGCCTGGGCTCTCCGCTGTTAGGGGTTCGGGGATTATAAGGTTTAGGGTTTAGGGTTTATAGTTTAGGGTTTTTGGGGTTGTTTATGGCTTCGGGGTTTAGGGGTTTAGGGTTTCGGGATTTGGAGGGCTTGAAAGTCCATCCTGGAGCCTTGGATGCATCTGAGTATGTTAAGTCTGAAGTACCCCGAGTCTCTTCGAAAATAATCTTTAGCTTCTTTGTGGCACAATTACAACCACACGCCCTGGCCCGAAGCCCCTAAACTCTTAGCAGCAAGGTGCCGATAAGCTGAGAATGTCCAGTTCAGGGTTTCAGGTTCAGGGTTCAGGGTTCAGGGTTCAGGGTTTAGGGTTTAGGGTTTAGGGTTTAGGGTTTCGAGTTTAGGGTTTAGGGTTTAGGGTGAGAGCCCAGGCTTTTCCGCAAGCTCCGCGCCTTGCGCAGTTAATTATGGATCATCCACTCACGGGAGCAGACTCCGGAAAACGTGCGCGCTCAATTGCCCCATGAGAACCCAAAAGCTGCACCCTAAGAGCACCCTAAGAACTCCCCCCCCCCCCCTAAACTCTAAACTCCAAGTCCTAAACAACCCCAAAAACCCCCAAAACCCCCCAAACCCCCCAAACCCCCCCCCCCAAACCCCCCAAACCCCCCAAACCCCCCAAACCCCCCAAACCCCCCAAACCCCCCAAACCCCCCAAACCCCCCAAACCCCCCAAACCCCAAACCCTAACATCAGGGGCCCGAAGCTGTGTCCAGGATGCTGCTAATGGGCCAAGAAAATGCCAGGAGCCGGACAACTGCGAGATGACTTGGAAGTGTGCAGTACAATTTGGGTCAGTTTCCAAACTTGGGACCCCCCTCATGACACCCCGAAATTCGATAGGTTTCATGACAAGAGAGATGTGTGAAAGTGCAGTATCCTGACTACACTCACAACCCCCAACCCCCTCATTCTCCCAAGTAGGGCCCCCTCTTCTATGATTCAGCGTGGAGCCAACCCCAGGCCTGAGTTTAACCGCCAGATCGACGCCATGTCCTCCTCCGCGCCTTCCATCCCTGGCTGCGAAGTGCAGGTGCCACAGGTCCCAAGCCCTATAGGCACCTATACCCTTAGACCCGTAAGCCCGTAAACCCGATAAGCCTTTGAAGCCTAAAGCCCTGAGCCTTGAAGCCCTAAGCCCTGACACCCCTACACGCCGAGCAGCCATGCAAGCCTTTTATCATCCTAAGCCGCCCTCAGCTCCACAGTTCTTACATCCTCGGAGCCTGGAACCTAAAGCCGAAACCCATGCTTTATTCAAGATTTGAGTTTAGTGTTCAGGGTTCAGGGTTTAGGGTTTAGGGTTTAGGGTTTACTCAGTGTTCAGATTCCCAACCGCCAAATCCCAAGACCTCAGACCTAGAGTGAGGATCTAGGAGTTTAGGGCTCAGGCCAATCGCGGAGCTGCAGATGGGTGTAGAGCATTGGGGTTAAGGAGCCCCCAGCCCTTGAAGCCCCACCCCCCCCCCCCCCCCGGGGGTTTTAGGGTTGAGGCTTGAGGGTTTAGGATGAACGCCTCAAGCCTTTCAGCTCTAAACTGGGATGGGCATGAGGGCTGTGAGGTTATGTAAGTGTTCAAGGTTCATGTAGGGGGTTTCATGTCTGGGTGTGGGGTTTAGGGTTTAGGGTTTAGGGTTTAGGGTTTAGGGTTTAAGCTGTAGGGTTGAGCTTTATGCCCCTAAAGCCCCTAATGTTTTGACCCTGAAGCCCCAGGCCCTAAGTTCTGTGCTGATTGGGCTGAGAACCTAGTTTACAACTCTTGCAACCCAATCTAGGGCATTCACATACCTGCAACTATGTAGGAGGCCCATCCGTGTATGAGCTGCATAGTTCCAGAAAGTCTCTTTCGCTCGTAAAAGAAGACCGGTGGTCCCTGGTTCTCTCCTAACCTAACTTACAAAGCCGGCTGCAAAGAATGAGACCTATTGCCTTGAACGCTTCGCCCTTTGACCGCACATGTGGTGCTACTCCGTGCTTGTGCTTTGGGTTTCTCATGGTCAGGGTGAAGGATTTCAGCGGTGGGGCCACCACTGCTCGCGGCATTTGCGCTGTGTCTCTTTGTCGATTTTGCATGCTTTCCCGACGCAGCTACCTGAATGTGGGGTTAGGGTTCAAGGTTTAGGGTTTAGGGTTTAGGGTTCAAGGTTTAGGGTTTCGCCGCGGAGGCCGCGGAGGCCGACCACGATTCTGCGGGCCGGCGACGCAGCTTGCAGGTTCTCGCCAATGTTGCACATGCCCCTAGATAATTATAACTATTTATTCATTTATACTTATATATATATTTATATTTGTAGTGTGTATATACAGTATGTATATATATAGTGTATATATATATGCATATTATCTAGTACGTCTTTTTAGCTTGGCAGGTTGGTGAGCCCCATCTTCCCAGAGGCTCCCTGACATTCCCTAGGCTCCTTCGCCCCCTTGAACTCCTGCTCCAAAGTGCTAACCCCAAATCCCTGAACCCCAAATGCTAAACCCCAAACCCTAAACCCTAAACCCCAAACCCTAAACCCTAAACCCTAAACCTTCTCCCCAAACCCTAAGTCGCCTAGGATCCCTGAAAGGCATGGCGGGCCTGGAGCCTAGCAGCAGCCCAAGGGGCAGGACGCGGCCCCAAGGGTTTAGGGTTTAGGGTTTAGGGTTTAGGGTTTAGGGTTTAGGGTGTAGGGCCCGGGTGTGTGGATGTTTGGGGGTTCGTACAGGGTTTGGGATGCTTTTGGGCTTCGATTTCCATGCTTTTGCAGTTTGCAGCATGGAGTGGCAAGCTTTATCACTATTGTTATGATTATTCTTCTTCTTGTATTTTTATTCGTATCTTGGATTACTATAAGAATTCTTATCAGCATGGTCACATTTAGGCTTTCTTTGGAGGGGTGGGGGGTCAGGGTTTGATTTAGGGATTTAGGGTTTGGGGCTGGTTGATGTGTCTGAGCTGTTCCTTACCCAACATTTGCTGTCCTGGGGTTTCTCCAAGTTCGCACTCTAGCAGCAAGCAGCTGTAGAAAGCGGGCCGCTGGCCTCTGGATCTAGGTAGGAGACATCATGCACCCTAAGCCTGCGCTAAACCTATGAGATTTGCGGAGATGTGCAGTTAATTCACTCAAGCCTAAACACAAGAAGACATATGTGCATACATAGATAGGCATGCCACTAAGTATACCACAGGTAGGCCCTAACCCCAAGCCCTAACTCCTGTACAACATGCCACAAAACCGTACACCCCAAATCCCAAACCCCAAGCCCTACGCGCAAACCCAACCCCCTAAGCCCAAAACCCTAAACCCCAAGATGCTAAACCCCAAGCCCCAAACCCCATAAACCCCCTAAACCCCAAACCCTAAACCCCAAACCCTAAACCGCAATCACTTCGGCTTTTGCGCGCGAGGCTTGGGCTTGGCAGCCGCGAAGTCCCTGAAGCTTCGGGCCAAGGTTGGTGGGTTTTGCTTACTGATGGTTAGCAGGGAATTTAGGGACTTAGGGCCCTGCATATACCCTTTTAAGGGATTCTGTAGGGGCCCTCATTCCCTCATCCCCTGCTAACCAACAGTAAGGTTTGCTGAGTTAGGAGGGCTAGGGTAGAGGGTTGAGGGTCTATGGTTCAGGGCTTCGGGTTTTGGCCTTGGGGCTTGGAGCTTAGGGTTTGTCAAGGATTTTTCAGGGTTCAGCGTCAGGGCTTAGGGTTTAGTGGGTGTCCGGTTTGGGGTTTTGAGGTGCAAGGGTTTTGGGTTAGCTGTGCTTCTATGACAGCTTCCATCGTTGTGGCGAACATGCGGTGCGGTGACAGAACGTGCGCTTGCTGTCGCGCACGCCAAAAGCTTACAACCCTGCAGCTTAATTATACCCAAATGTATGTGCCTTTACACCTATGTAATAGTTGTATCCACCCGGGATACAACATATATATATATACATATATACATATATACATATATATATATATATACATATACATATATATATGTATATATATATATATATGTCATGGCCTCCTTCCCTAACTGGAGGACTTTGGAGTGATGGTCAGTCACTCTTGGACAAAAGCCCAGGCCTTGAACGCCAGCCCTAAACCCTGAATGTTAAGCCCTAAGCCCTTGGCTCTTAGTAGGGCTTATCGTTTCAGTAATATAGAGGGCGGATTATTTACTAGTAATTTCCCTGGCGGGCCCTTTATAACTGTACAAACAACACCCCCCCAACACCCGATTCTAATTATGAAGGCCCCTATCGTATCTATTCCGGAGGTGGCTTACAACTTTGCGTTCGTGGCTGGAGCGACTCTAGGCGGGCGGGCCGGTAGACTCTGAACGCATAAACACGCACGACTTCAACCTCCCAGACCGGTCTCGTGAAGAAGAGCAGGGTTTAAGGTCTAGGGGTGCGGGGGTTTGGGATTCAGGGTCTTATCAGAGGCCATTTTGGCACTTAAATGGGGTTCTGCGAACCGAAGCTCTAAGCCCTAGAGTAGGCCACTGATTCCTTTTTTCCAGGGTTCAGGCTCCTTGACAGGCCCCTTTAAACCAAAAAGGGTACACTTGTTATTCCTAGGCTAGTCTTGGGTCTAGTCACAGTTGAGTTGAGTTGTTGTCTAGGACTTAGGGGGCCGGGTTGCTCGGGCGTAACCCCCCCCTCCCGCCCCCTCGTCGATATTGGACCTCTAACCTGCTACCCAACACAGGGTATAGGGTTTAGGGTTTCGGGTTTAGGGTTTAGGGTATCGTGTGAGTAGAAATCAGGGTGGCTCAGGGCTGAAGAGTCTGAATGGCACATCCATTGACCTTCAGCTGAGTAAGAACAGAACATACAGTCGACCGCGCAACCCGCAAGAGTTTCGATTAACTCTAACTAACCCCAAGCCCGACATACAAACCCAAACCCTAAACCCTAAACCCTAGACCCTAACTGCCCTAAACCCTAAACCCTTATGAACCCAGGATCGCCGTGAGCCCAGCACACTAACTTTGACCCCCGGGACACCGAATCCGAAACCCCAACATGGAAACCCTCACAGCCCCTTGCTACAAGGGTTTAGGGTTTAGGGTTTTGGGTTTAGGGTTTAGGGTTTTGGGTTTAGGGTTTAGGGTTTAGGGGTTTAGGGTTTAGGGTTTAGGGGGTTAGGGGTTTAGGGTTTAGGGGTCGGAATACTGACTAATGGTATTGCCTTATGGCCCCTATGTGATTTTACAATCAGAACCCCCCCGCAAAAATCCTGCTCTAAGTATTAAGGCCCCTATGTTCGTCAGTTCCCGGGGCTCCAGCAGATGAGTTCGATTTACCAAGCCATCTCCTCACTGTGCGGTTTAGGTTCCAGATTTACAGTGGCTGTTTTGGGGTTTTTTTAGGCCTTAGGGGTTACCATCAACTCCAAACTTGTTGAGCATTGATAGACATGAGGCCCTGACTTTCAGGGTTCTGCGAGTATGTCGGCTTCCGGGGGGTGGGACCGCAGGTGCAGCCATTGCCACACTTCTTCTGAGCTACGCGCGCGGCCGCTCAGGCGCCTTGCTGCACACAGTCGCGAAGTCTTTCTTGAACCGAATATGCAGAGTTTTCGCTATTGGCTTCGCGAGTCCCTAAACCCTAAGCCCTAAACCCAAAACCCTAAAACCTATAAACCCTAATCCCTAATCCCTCTACTAAATCCCTCTAAATGGACCCCTAAACCCTAAACCCTAAACCCTAAAGCCTAAAGCCTAAAGCCTAAAAAGCCTAAAGCCTAAAGCCTAAACCCTACCTCCCACCCCCCCACCCCCCCCAGCCTTGCATCCTTGAGGCCTGGCCCCCAAGGATGGCACCTTGCTGCTCGCTGCGGCCTTTGGTGCAGAGACCTTTCAGCAGGACCTGGCAGGGGTTTAGGGTTTAGGGTTTGGGGTTTAGGGTTTATAGGGTTTAGGGTATTAGGATTCCATTCATTAGGGTTTCTGCTTGAGAGCTTAGGGTTTATTAGGGCTCAGGGTTTCAGGGACTTAGATGGTCATTGTTTCGGACTGGACCAGGTAACTGTTAATCTGCCATCATGTCTAGCAATATGGGGGTGTGCGAAAATAGGGACCCCACAATCGACCCCAAATAGTAGGATTGATTTACAATTAGGACCCCAATCAGGTATCCCTAATTTCGGGAACCCCCCTTATGGGTCCCTAAGCCCATGTCAGGGGTCCAGCCATTGGAGGCGTCCAACTTTCAAGCCTCGAGGCCCCAGACCTTCGTCGCTCAGCTTCTGCTTTTTAGAAGCACAGGGGCGCTAAGGGGTTTTGGTCTTCGGGAGTCCGAGCCTTGGAGTAAGATAGGAGGATGTCGGGGCTTTAGGGTTTAGGGTTTAGGGCTTCGGGCGCAGTAGTCGTCCCCTCCTGAAGCTCTGCTATGCAAAGCCACCCTACTCGTTTAGGGTCGAGGGAAGATCGGGACCTTGAAGCAGACCCTTCCCAATTTGAACCTTAAATGCAAATAGAGAACATGTGGCCAACCGCCGGGCTAGGTGCCAGGCTACATGAGTACGTGGGAGTTCCCTTGTAAACCCTACCAAAACAAAACCGGGTTCCCTTTGATACCGTGGAGCCTAGTTTAGGGTTCATGGCCCCAAGGGCTCGACATCGTAAGCCCCCTGCTGAAGTGGCAGGTGGTGCACAACAAGTTCTGCAGCCTTCTTTTCCGACGCTCGACCGGCCACAGTGTTCAGGGGCTCTTTAGGGCCTCGCTCTCATAAGGAAGCAGAAAGGTGTAAAGGAGGGGGGGGCGGGGAGTGGGGCAGGGGTGTCAGGGCGCGTCGTCATTAATCAAGGAGGGAAGATGGGCCCCTTTCAGCACCCTCCCTTACACCAACGGGCTCCTGAGCATTCGGAAGAAGAAGTTGCCAAGTCGGGTCTAGGCTTGACATTCTTGACCCTTCATCTTGGGTCCTTTTTTGCCTCTGATATACCCTTTTACCCCTAAACCCTCAACCCTGAAGCCTGTGACCCTAAACCCACTACCCCGGGAGTCTGGTCAATTGGACTCAAAGGCTTCTTTAGGCCCAACACCCTTAAACCCTAGGGTTTAGGGTTTAGGGTATTTTAGGGCTTAGGGTTTAGGGTTTAGCAAAGGGTTCACCCTAAACCCTACAACCTTAGGCCCAAAACAACTTGGGAGTCAGAACACTCCAGGTTTTGGTGGGTTTGGCACAGGACTTACAAAGAACCTCAAAGTACCGAGACCCAAACCCGTACACCCCATACCCTAAGCCCTAAGCTCGGAGTTCCCCCGAAACCCTAAACCGTAAACCCTAAACCCTAAACCCCAACCCTTAAACTACTCTGGCCGGCCACTGAGGATGCAACTGCACCTGGGAGTGGGCAGGCGGCTGGGATAACTGTGGCTCGGCTCACACGTATGTTATATGAAGCCTCAGAGGTTCAGGGTTTAGGGTTTAGGGTGTAGGGTTTAGTATTTATGTCACCGCTATTGAGGGTCGTAGACGTCCCTATGTAGTCTGAAAGGCTTAAAGCCTGAAAAATCTTCAGTTTCAGGAAAGCTGGGCAGGCCTTTGGAGATTTTTAGGGCTTCGGGCTGAGGATTTTGCAGGTGAATCGGGGGCCTTATGAAGGTCCCCTCTCAAGCCTCCTCAACCCTATCTACTAAACCCTTAACCCTAAAAACTCTATCGGCCCTAATCCCTGTAAACCCCCAAGCCCTCAAAGCCGTAAAGGGCGTCGAAGCCCTGAGGCTCGCTCTAAGCCTGGGCTTTGGGGGCTTTTAAGGGTTTAGCGAGCCCCTGCACTCTAAACCCTAAATCCCAAAATCCCAAGCCCTCAGCCCTAAGTCCCAAGCCCTAAGCCTAGGCAACGTTCACAACGCGAGTGGCCCGAGATGCCCATGGTGCGTTGGAGACCTTAGACATCCCCCGGGGAAGAAGGGATGCAGGTTTGAGGGCTTTAGGGTTTATATAGAAGCTTAGAGGAGCTCTGGGGTCCCTTCAAGGTTGGGGGGAAGTTAGACGAATCGGCTTACAGGGTTTTGGGGGGATTCTCTCGCGTGGGGATGGTCGGGATCGCTAGTGGACAGACTGTGGGTCTTGCGCGTCCTTCTGGCTTTGGCTTTGGTTTGCCTGTTTCGGTATTCTGGTTTTGAGACGCAGTATGGAGTCGAGCAAGCCCCCGCTTACCCTAAACCCTAGACCATAAAAACAACTGTTTAGAGTATTGTCTACGACTTCAAGCATAGTCAATCCTCGTTCTGCATGGGCTCTTTGGCAAGATTCTCTCGCCTTCCCCACAGGCTTTGGAGCGGTTTCGAGTTTGCCTCTGTCTCTAAACAGAGGGTTTAGGGTTTGTGTTAGGGGTTTCGGGAGTCTGGTTTAGTGGTCTTGAGGGTTCAGGGTACATGTTTGTAAAAAGAGGCAGTTTTTCCTAAGAAAAGCACCCAAAAAAGGGGCTCAAGCTTTGCGAGGTTTCGCATCTTAAGGTGGCATCCTAAACCCTCCAAGAATCCCAAACCACCTTTAGGCCCCAAGCTGAAGCCTATATAACCAAAAAGCCCAAACCCTAAACCCGAAACCCCAAACCCTAAACCCTAAACCCTAAAACCCTAAACCCCTCTCTTCGGGAATTTCATGTTTAGGGGTGGGGGTTTCCGGGGTTTCATGGTGGCCGAGGTCGCCAGGCAAAGCATCTCCTGGACCACCGCATCTACGCCTGCAAGATGGAGCGAGCCTAGATCAGGGTTTAGGGAGTAGGGTTTAGGGATCAGGGTTTAGGGTTAGGATTTTGGGTTTAGGGCTTAGGGTTTAGGGGTTGGAATTCCTGGGATTAGGGTTCATGCAGGCTACCCACTTGCAGCTTCGTAGCCGAGTAGGCAGTAGTTATCCTTTAGCCTTTTTGGGGTAGCAGGGGTAGCAGGTCTCACGCCAACTCCCTGGGGACACCGCTTTGCACGGCGCTCTTCAACCTTTCTTGGGTAGTACATTCCTTCTCGTACAAGGCTGAAGTAATCTTCAATAAATCCTAAACAGCCTCGGGGTTTAGGGCATGTTGGGGGGATGGCTTCGGCTCAAATTGGAGTGGGGTTAAGGGCTTAAGGTTTGGGGTTTAGAATGTTTAGAGTTCAATCAGGGTTTAGGTATTGAGGTGTCTCAGACTTTCGGGCGGAGCAAAACCTTTGTAACGCCGTCGCGGCGGCTAGCTCCCTGTGAGCTCTGTTGAGATTTGCTTGCTGTTGAGTCACATCTAAAATGAGCTTCAGGGCCCTGCACCACAGCGGCTCCCTCTGAATCACCTTGCCTCAAAGACCAGAGCTGTCGAAGGCACAAGCTCAGACAAAAGTAGGTTCTGGTGCTCAATGTAGCTGCTGTGCCTTGGCATCGTTGCAAAGTGCAAAACTTTCCCCTTCCCACTTGCAGATTTCAAACCTGGGTTTTACATGGCTGCGGGCCCCAATACCTACACCCCGCCAGGCTCCTAGGTTTGCCCCCCTGGTTCTTAGTAGGGAATGAGGGAATTAGGGCCCTATATATCCTTCAAGGTGAGGGCCCTCACTCCCTCATTCCCTCATTCCCTACTAGGAACCAGCCAGTTGTGCTGAGGACTGCCTCCCCCTGGCGACGATGCTGCTCATCTTTGGCGAGGCAGAGACGCGCTGGGAGTCGATGGGGGCCAGGGTCGTTTGGGGTGTTCTACCTGGAGGTTCATGGGACTCATAAGTAGTGGGGTTCAAAGTATCCTAATGGAGGTCAGAACCAACTCTAATCTAGCTGTAATTGCTCTAAATATTATAACCCTACTTATACGTAGCCAGGAACTTGAAAGAAAGGGTTCGAGTTGTAGGTTTTTATGGTTCAAGGGCTTAGGGTCTTACAGGGGTCATAGTTTTTGGACTAAAAGGTTTTATAGGGTCTAGAAGGTCTGTATGGGGTTTTGGTTTAGGGCATTTTTGAGTTTAAGGGCTCATAGGTCTTTTTTGCAGATCTGTATTGACAGCGTCGTTTTGACTGATTTGCAGACTGTCGGATTCGCTGATTCGAAGATTGATGGTGGATTTGGGACTGGTCGCGGGTTCGCGAATTGGCAGATTCGCGGATGAACGGATGGCGGATGCGCGGATTCACGTGCGGGTTGGCGGATCCGCAGGCTCGCGCCCGGATTTGCGGATGCATGATACCAAAAGCTTATAGTGGCCATGAGCCGTAGAAACCCTTCAAACCCCCTTCCCGAGCTTCCAAACCCCAGCCCTGTAAATGCCACAACCCTAAACACCCTCACGTCCGAACCCTGAACTGGGTTTTGGAGTACTATACTTTAATCTTTCTTTTGGTTCTGGGTTCCTATTCTAGATACTTATACCTAATACCTTTTTTCCAGGGTCTACTCCAAAGCTCCAAAGTAGGGTGAACCCTTCATATCCCTTAAAGCCAGGCGAGGGCGAGAAAATGCCACCTGTCGATTCAGCTCCTGCTGCCAGCCGTTGGCTTCGTGGTGCTGAGCGGGTGTCCCCAGTTGATGTGGGTGTGAATAAGGAGGGTCACACAAGGCCTACATATTCGGTGCATGTGGGGATTGATCTACAGGTCTTCTTTGGTGTTCCTCTTACCCTAGGAAGACATTGCCCCAAATTGGGCTTTAGGTTTTTTTGCCAAGCCTTAGCGCCCCGAAGCTTCCGCACACAGAGCCCACGAGGATCCCAAAATTGCCTAAAGCCCACAAGAGTTCTGAAGACTCCAAAGACCCAAACCGCCGAAACTCTAAACTGAACACCCCTAAGACCCTTACCCCCCCCCCCCCCTCCCCGAACCAAACCAAACACCCAAACACGCACGCACGCAGGCGCGCGCACACACACACACACACACAGAGACACAGAGACACAGAGACACAGAGACACAGAGACACAGAGACACAGAGACACAGAGACACGGAGACACAGAGACACGGAGACACGGAGACACGGAGACACGGAGACACGGAGACACGGAGACACAGAGACACAGAGACACAGAGACACAGAGACACAGAGACACAGAGACACAGAGACACGGAGACACAGAGACACGGAGACACGGAGACACAGAGACACAGAGACACAGAGACACAGAGACACAGAGACACAGAGACACAGAGACACGGAGACACCGAGACACCGAGACACGGAGACACGCAGACACAGAGACACAGAGACACAGAGACACAGAGACACAGAGACACAGAGACACAGAGACACCGAGACACGGAGACACGGAGACACGGAGACACGGAGACACGGAGACACAGAGACACAGAGACACAGAGACACAGAGACACAGAGACACCGAGACACGGAGACACGGAGACACGGAGACACGGAGACACGGAGACACGGAGACACGGAGACACAGAGACACAGAGACACAGAGGCACAGAGACACAGAGACACCGAGACACGGAGACACGGAGACACGGAGACGCGGAGACACCGAGACACAAAGACACAGAGACACAGAGACACAGAGACACAGAGACACAGAGACACAAAGACACAGAGACACAGAGACACAGAGACACCGAGACACGGAGACACAGAGACACGGAGACACGGAGACACGGAGACACAGAGACACGGAGACACGGAGACACAGAGACACGGAGACACGGAGACACGGAGACACGGAGACACGGAGACACGGAGACACAGAGACACAGAGACACGGAGACACAGAGACACAGAGACACAGAGACACAGAGACACAGAGACACAGAGACACGGAGACACGGAGACACGGAGACACGGAGACACGGAGACACGGAGACACGGAGACACACGAGACACGGAGACACGGAGACACGGAGACACGGAGACACGGAGACACGGAGACACGGAGACACGGAGACACAGAGACACAGAGACACAGAGACACAGAGACACAGAGACACAGAGACACGGAGACACGGAGACACGGAGACACAAAGACACAGAGACACAGAGACACAGAGACACAGAGACACGGAGACACAGAGACACAGAGACACCGAGACACGGAGACACGGAGACACGGAGACACAGAGACACAGAGACACAGAGACACAGAGACACAGAGACACCGAGACACGGAGACACGGAGACACAGAGACACAGAGACACAGAGACACAGAGACACCGAGACACGGAGACACGGAGACACGGAGACACGGCGACACGGAGACACGGCGACACGGAGACACGGAGACACAGAGACACAGAGACACAGAGACACAGAGACACAGAGACACAGAGACACGGAGACACCGAGACACGGAGACACGGAGACACGGAGACACGGAGACACGGAGACACGGAGACACGGAGACACAGAGACACAGAGACACAGAGACACGGAGACACGGAGACACGGAGACACGGAGACACGGAGACACGGAGACACAGAGACACAGAGACACAGAGACACCGAGACACCGAGACACGGAGACACGGAGACACGGAGACACAGAGACACAGAGACACAGAGACACAGAGACACAGAGACACAGAGACACCGAGACACGGAGACACGGAGACACGGAGACACGGAGACACAGAGACACAGAGACACAGAGACACGGAGACACGGGGAGACACAGAGACACAGAGACACAGAGACACAGAGACACAGAGACACCGAGACACGGAGACACGGAGACACGGAGACACGGAGACACAGAGACACAAAGACACAGAGACACAGAGACACAGAGACACGGAGACACGGAGACACGGAGACACAGAGACACAGAGACACAGCCACAACCCGCCCCACTACAAGCCCTTACGGGCCTAGAGTAGCATGGCTGGAGCAGTCCTTTCCTTCGTAGAAGCCTTGGTCTCTTGTTATAAGGGCCCCTCCTTTAAAAGACAGCTTGTTCCTTATGCCGGGTCCCCCCAGCAACCCGAAGCCCTCGACCCCTAAGCCCCAAGCCCTTCTTTGTCGGGGGGATTGGGTTTATGGGGAGAGACGTTTGGAGTTTTCGGGTGTTCGCGGGTGAGGGCCCAGGTTCCGAGCTTCAGGGTTTTGAGGTCTTGGGACAGGCTTTAGGGTTTAGGGTTTAGGAATTTAAGGAATTTAAAGAATTTAAGGAGGCCGGGCCTTAATTTAATTTTTTTTAATCCTTAAATTCCTAAATTAGGGCTCATTTAGGAATTTAAGGAATGTAAAGAATTTAAAGAGGCCTAAATTCTTTAAATTCCTTAAATTCCTAAATTAGCCCTAATTTAGGAATTTACGGAATTTAAAAAATTTAAAGAGGCCGAAATTCTTTAAATTCCTTAAATTCCGAAATTAAATTAAATTGGTTCTGGGCCGTAATTTAAAATTTTTTAAACTCCTTAAATTCCTTAAATTCCTTAAATTCCTTAAATTCCTACATTAGGGCTAATTTAGGAATTTAAGGAATTTAAAGAATTTAAAGAGGCCTAAATTCTTTAAATTCCTTAAATTCCTAAATTAGCCCTAATTTAGGAATTTAAGGAATTTAAAGAATTTAAAGAGGCCGAAATTCTTTAAATTCCTTAAATTCCTAAATTAAATTAAATTGGTTCTGGGCCCTAATTTAAAATTTTATAAATTCCTTAAATTCCTTAAATTCCTTAAATTCCTAAATTAGGGCTAATTTAGGAATTTAAGGAATTTAAAGAATTTAAAGAGGCCTAAATTCTTTAAATTCCTAAAATTCCTAAATTAGCCCTAATTTAGGAATTTAAGGAATTTAAAGAATTTAAAGAGGCCGAAATTCCGTAAATTCCTTAAATTCCTAAATTAAATTAAATTGGTTCTGGGCCGTAATTTAAAATTGTATAAATTCCTTAAATTCCTTAAATTCCTTAAATTCCTTAAATTCCGTAAATTCCTTAAATTCCTTAAATTCCTAAATTAGGGCTAATTTAGGAATTTAAGGAATTTAAAGAATTTAAAGAGGCCTAAATTCTTTAAATTCCTTAAATTCCTAAATTAGCCCTAATTTAGGAATTTAAGGAATTTAAAAAATTTAAATTAGGGCCCAGAACCAATTTAATTTAATTTAGGAATTTAAGGAATTTAAAGAATTTAAAGAGGCCTAAATTCTTTAAATTCCTTACATTCCTAAATTAGCCCTAATTTAGGAATTTAAGGAATTTAAGGAAGTTAAAAAATTTAAAATCAGGGCCCAGAGCCAATTTAATTTAATTTAGGAATTTAAGGAATTTAAAGAATTTAGGCCTCTTTAATTCTTTAAATTCCTTAAATTCCTAAATTAGCCCTAATTAAGGAATTTAAGGAATTTAAGGAATTGATAAAATTTTAAATTACGGCCCAGAACCAATTTAATTTAATTTAGGAATTTAAGGAATTTAAGGAATTTCGGCCTCTTTAAATTCCTTAAATTCCTTAAATTCCTAAATTAGGGCTAATTTAGGAATTTAAGGAATTTAAAGAATTTAAAGAGGCCGAAATTCTTTAAATTCCTTAAATTCCGAAATTAAATTAAATTGGTTCTGGGCCGTAATTTAGAATTTTATAAATTCCTTAAATTTCTTAAATGCCTTAAATTCCTAAATTAGGGCTAATTTAAGAATTTAAGGAATTTCAGGAATTTAAAAAATTTTAAATGAGGGCCCAGAACCAATTTAATTTAATTTAGGAATTTAAGGAATTTAAAGAAAATTTTCAGAGGCCTAAATTCTTTAAATTCCTTAAACTCCTAAATTAGCCCTAATTTAGGAATTTAAGGAATTTAAGGAATTTAAGGAATTTAAGGAATTTAAGGAATTTAAAAAATTTTAAATTAGGGCCCAGAACCAATTTAATTTAATTTAGGAATTTAAGGAATTTAAAGAATTTAAAGAGGGCCTAAATTCTTTAAATTCCTTAAATTCCTAAATTAACCCTAATTTAGGAATTTAAGGAATTTAAAGAATTTAAAGAGGCCTAAATTCTTTAAATTCCTTAAATTCCTAAATTAGCCCTAATTAAGGAATTTAAGGAATTTAAGGAATTTAAGGAATTTAAAATTTTAAATTAGGGCCCAGAACCAATTTAATTTAAGGAATTTAAGGAATTTAAAGAATTTAAAGAGGCCTAAATTCTTTAAATTCCTTAAATTCCTAAATTAGCCCTAATTTAGGAATTTAAGGAATTTAAGGAATTTAAGGAATTTAAAAAATTTTAAATTAGGGCCCAGAACCAATTTAATTTAATTTAGGAATTTAAGGAATTTAAAGAATTTGAAGAGGCCTAAATTCTTTAAATTCCTTAAATTCCTAAATTAGCCCTAATTTAGGAACTTAAGGAATTTAAGGAATTTAAAAAATTTTAAATTAGGGCCCAGAACCAATTTAATTTAATTTAGGAATTTAAGGAATTTAAAGAATTTAAAGAGGCCTAAATTCTTTAAATTCCTTAAATTCCTAAATTAGCCCTAATTTAGGAATTTTATGGAATTTTAGGAATTTAAGGAATTTAAAAACGTTAAATTAGGGCCCAGAACCAATTTAATTTAATTTAGGAATGTAAGGAATTTAAAGAATTTAAAGAGGCCTAAATTCTTTAAATTCCTTAAATTCCTAAATTAGCCCTACTTTAGGAATTTAAGGATTTTCAGGAATTTTAAAAAATAGATTAGGGCCCAGAACCAATTTAATTTAATTTAGGAATTTAAGGAATTTAATGAATTTCGGCCTCTTTAAATTCTTTAAATTCCTTAAATTCCTAATGTCATGCTTATGCCTGTAATGACGGAAAAGATGACACATTTCCGGCCTGAAATGTGTCATGCTTATTTCTGTAAGACGGAAAAGATGACACATTTCCAAGCGGAAATGTGTCATGCTTATTTCTGTAAGACGGAAAAGATGACAAATTTCCGGCCTGAAATGTGTCATGCTTATGTCTGTAAGACTCAAAAGATGACACATTTCCGGCCGGAAATGTGTCATGCTTATGTCTGTAAGACGGAAAAGATGACACATCTCCGGCCTGACCAAATTAATCACAATGGAAAGGTTAATCTGTAAGCACTGTCGCGCCCGTAACTTTGAAGCGAACGTTTTTGAAACCCTAGCAAAGGTTATTGGTAAACCCTAGCGTGCCCAAAACCTCAAAAACGAAAGATCCATTCAAACACGAAAAGCCATAAAATCCCAAACGGCGTAGAATCCTTAAACTATAGCAAAACTTCAGCAGAGAAGAAGGCAAGGTTTTTTAAAGGTAAAAAGCGGTCCCGGGGTCTCAGGGTTTAGGGGGTAGGCGCTTTGGCGCTTAGGAGCGTAGGAGCTTAGGATTTAGGGTTTAGGCGCTTAGGCGCTCAGGAGCTTAAGAGCTTACTTAGGAGCCGGGACCCAGGGACCCCCTTTTAAGTTTTATGATTTCCTTAAACCCCTTAAAATCTTGAAAGCCCGGGCCTTCTAGATTTTGAGGGTTTTAAGCTTTTTTCAAAGTTAAAAGGCGGGGAGGCCCAGCGCCTGCCCCTTAATCCTTGAACCCTCAACCCTAAGCTCCTAAGCTCCTAGGCTCCTTCGCGCCTAAGCGCCTACCCCCTAAACCCTTAAACCTTAAACCCTAAACCCTAAGCCCCTAAGCTCCTAAGCGCCTACCCCCTAGATCCATAAACCCTAAGCTCCAAAGCTCCCTAAGCTCCTCAGCGCCTACCCCCTAAACCCTTAAACCCTAAACCCTAAGCTCCTGAGGTCCTAAGCGCCTAAGTGCCTACCCCTAAATCCTTAAACCCTCCTAAGCTCCTAAGCTTCTCAGCGCCTAAGCGCCTACCCCCAAACCCAGAAACCTTAAATCAAACCCTATAAACCCTAAGCTCCTAGGCTCCGAAACCCAGAAACCTAAACCCCTAACCATAAGCCCCCAAGCTCCTCCTAAGCGCCTCAGCGCCTACCCCCTACACCCTGAGACCCCGGGGCCCCTTTCAAATGTTAAAAACCTTTGCCTTCTTCTCTGCTGAAATGTTCTAGGCTTTAAGGATTTTGAGAGATTTGAATATTTAACAGGAGCTTTCGTTTTTGAGGTTGAGGGCACGCTAGGGCTGGCAAAAGTCCTTTGCTAGGGTTTACAAAAAACCCTTTCGCTTAAACGTGTTTACAAAATGCTTTCGTTTTTGAGGATGGGGGCACACCAAGGCTTACAAAGATCCTTTCGTTTTTGAAGTTGAGGACACACTAGGGTTTACACAACAACTGACGTTTTGACGTTGCCGGCGCACCAGGTTGATAAACAAACCTTTCGTTTTTTGATGTCGAGGACATATCAAGGTTCAAACCGAGCCTTTCGTTAAAAAATGATGGCGCTTTAAGTTTTTGCAAGACAACAGCTTTCGTTAACGTTGTTGCAGTCTTACGTTTTCAATCATTTAAGATATTTACCAGGCTACACGAAGAGCATTTTTGTAAGTAAATAGTATGATTGAGGTCTTAGGTCTCCACTCTAAATTTTTAATATTTTGCACTAACCATAACTAAAACTGTTTGCATCGTTCAGCTACCGTGATGTTTGCCCAACGTTGATATCTTGAGCCTCCTATTTTTTTGAAAAAACTCAAGACCTCAATTCGACTCTTCAAAATCTTTAAATCATGGGCCCTCTAACAGAACACCCTTTAAATAGCTCAGTGTGGTTCTTTTATTCATCGCATCTCTCTCTCTCTCTCTTTCTCTTTCGCTCTCGCTTTCTCTCTTTCTCTCTCTCGCTCTTCTCTTTGTCTCTGTCGCTCTCTCTCTCTCTCTCTCCCTCCTTCCTTCCTTCCATCATTCCTTTCTCTTCTCCTCTTCCTTCTGCTTGTTCTTTCCTCTTTCCCGTCCCTCCCGTTTTCTACTTGCCATTCAACAGGGAATGAAAGAAGAAAGTCAAGGATAAGAAAGAGAAGGTACTGACAACAGAGGAGCTGGAATTCTCCTTCAAGAAGGAAATAGAACCACAGAAAGTCAAGGGTGAGAAAGAAGTGTGAAGGTACAGACAAGAGAGGGGGAAGAGGAGGAGTTCTGCTTGATCCTTCTCACTACCCGCTATCTACCTACATCTGACTGTCAATTTTTTCTCTTGTTGGAAACGGGGGACAGGATCTTCCTTACTGTCCTCTTTTCCCCTCTCGCAGTCTTCTCTCAAACCCCTGGGAGGCCCTTTCAGGGAGCCCCTCAGGGAAGCCCCCTTGCGAAAACTGCAGGCCCCTGGTGGATATTGAAGAAGCAGATTCACAGAAGAAGGGAAGGAGAACGACAGATACGGAGCAAGGGATAGAGAAACGGAAAAAGGAGAGAGAAGCAACTATCCTCTCCAAGCTGTTTTCAGAGTGACCCCAAAGACCGGGGTGGGCGTGAGTTCGCCCCTTGCCACTCGAAAGCCTCCCCTTCTTGAAACAAACAAAAGGCAGGAACCCCTTCTTTTAAAGAAACCGTGTCAGAAGAAACAAGGATACTGCGATAGCCCCTCATTCGTATTTTAATTCTCCCAGATGCTTTCGGCTCTTTTCCTTAATAGATGAGTGGGTCCGTCCTCTTCTTTTGGGGTGGGAGAGTTTATTTTCTTAGAATGAGCCCTTCCGTGTATTCTTAATCAGAGGTAGCCCGGCCTATGTTGAATACAGATAAGGGCGTTGTCCTGAAAGGCTCTCCTGTTCTAAGGAACACCATGAACGATAGAAGCCTTCGTTTGAAAAGGAATCAAAGAGTCCATCCAGCATTTCAATAGATGACAGGATTTCGCTGTTCTCAGGAATGCTACTGTCTTTAACAAGCTCTCTTTCTCCTTCCTTTCGTTATCCCTCTTCGTGCGCCCGCTTTCTGCACTCTCCCTTTCCTGCGTCGCTTCTGCGGAAGAGGACCGCTTGGAGAACAAAAAGGGGTGAGAGAAAATGAAGAAGAAAAGAGAAGAGGTAGGGCAGGAGACTTGTTTTTGGTTATCCACTGTTCCTTTTCCTCGAGCATCGCTCACTCCTTTCTTCCACGGTCTTTGTCCTTCATTTCTCCTCTCTATCTTTCTATCCTCTCTCTAGCTCTCCTTCCTTTTTCTTTTCCCATGTTCCGCTCTCCCTTTTCTCGCGTCCATTCCATGAGCCTTTCCTCCTCTGTTCCTTTTGTCATTACGTAGGGGGATAGAACAAGGGCAAGGTTAAGCAAGGAGAATGAAGGGAATGAGAAGATGGATCGAGGACTTGTCCTGCTCCTTCTAACTACCTTCCACACGTCTCTACATGTCTCTGCGTTCTTTTCTCTTGTTCCCCACCCTCGGTGTGGGGTTGTTAGATTTTAAACTCAACTCTTCTCCTCGCCCGGAACTCTTCTCCTCGCCCAGTCTACTCCTCGCTCATCGCTGAAGCGCCCAACCCCAAAGTGTCCCTGGAATGCCCAACTCTAGAGTGTTCTTGGAGCGCCCAACCCAAGAGTCTCCCTGGAGAGTCTCCCTGGAGTGCCCAATCCCAAACCCCAGAGTTTTCTTTAGAGTGCCCAACCCCACGCCCCAGAGTCTCTCTGGAGTGCCCAGCCCCAGAGTATCTCCACCAAGAGAGGGTGGGGATGTCCAAAGTAAAACTCCTCTCACACCTTTCCTTCACTCTTGAAGGCCGCTTGGGGACGCTCCCTGAAGGCAGCCTGAAACGGTTGCGGAGGCTCAGAAGGGTTTGGAGTGTGTGGAAAAAGGCAGTGCAGGGCCAGGTCTACAGGGTCTGCCTCGCATAGTCAGAAAGGCTGAGCAATGAACAGACAACACCCGGGGGCTCCGGAGTGAAAGAGATGGAGACAGATAGAGAAGCAAAGAGAAGGAGACAGTAATCAGGGAGAAGAGGAAGAAGGGAGACAGTGGAAGAGCGACAGATATGGAAACAGGGTGAAGGAAACAGAAACAATGAAGAAGAGGAAGGATGAAGCGATGGTGAAAAGAGGGCCGCTTGGAGAACAAAAAGGGGTGAGAGAAGATCAAGAAGAAAAGAGAAGAGGTAGGGCAGGAGACTTGTTTTTGTTATCCACTGTTCCTTTTCCTTTCCCCTTACACTTTTTTCCCGAGCATCGCTCACTCCTTTCTTGCACGGTCTTTGTCCTTCATTTCTCCTCTCTATCTTTCTATCCTCTCTCTAGCTCTCCTTCCTTTCTTTTCCCATGTTCGTTCTCCTCCTTTCTCCGCTCTCCCTTTTCTGAGAGACGGAGCATGTGGATAAAAGGATAAAAGTAATTAGATGACATCACGCATCCGATGACTGCACTTCACGCTTCTTGGCGCCTCCCTTTCGCTGATGTTCGAAAGGATATGAATTTCGTGCAGTGGAACGAATAGACTAGGGAAGACCAGGACAAGAAGAGTGGCCTCTTGTTCGCATAAACCCTAAACCCTAAACCCCATGATGAAAATCCCGAGCTCAAGAGGCTAATTAAGCCTTAAGCAAACAAACCCTGCCCATTCATCACTAGGTTAACCCGAAAACCGACAACGAACCCTTAAACCCTTAAGTCCTAAGTACTAAATGCTAAACTCAAATTCCTATAAAACATTCGATGCCTCTGCCCAACCCAAACCTGGGCAGGAGAAGTTCAACCACGCCGCCGAGTTAAATTTTGAAGGGTGGTTTCTTAAGTTTTTATCGTGTTTAAAATATAAAACAAAAGGGGTTGCCAAATAATACACAAAGGTCCATGCCACTTAGGGGTTTAGGGGTTTAGGGGTTTAGGGGTTAAGGCTTAGGGCCTTTTCTCGGTTTAGGGGATATGTGTGTCCGTTTGAGTTTGCCGGTTCTTCCCCACCAACACCTTTTCTTACCTCTTCACCTCAGATCATCTTGGACACAGTTTCTAGGTCTCCTTGCACATGACTGCTACGGAACACCTAAGGGTTGGTTTTGAGTATCACAGTTTAGTCGTAAAACAAAACCAATCAGCAGCTATCTCTGCCCGCAAGCAACTGCTCAAGTCGTTGCCCTCACACCTTCAAGGCACGCTGGTCGCCTTTTGCTTCAAGCTTGCCACAGGCCACCCTGCTTGAGGGTTGACAATCCCTCAGCCCTAAACCCTAAATCCGAGCACTGAGCTTTCATAATACGCTCTTGTAAGCGTCTTCAGCCTGTTGCTCACTTGGTAGTTTCCGGCTCGAATGATGGTATTTATACATATGTACATATATATATATACATATAAATATTGTCTGTAACGTCCTAGCCCTCTCAAGCACGGGACTGTCGCTCTTCTTTTCTGAGTGCTCATCCTTTGCATCCAGTTCTAGGAGGTACCAACCCCCTTGTACAATGAACGAACCACTTTACATCTTCAACCCTCTTTTCTAACGCCCTCCTATGTGCAGCCCTTGGTCATTTTGCGTTCAGTCTTCGGGAACATTGATTTAAGCTTCAAGCCCACTTCTTCCCTTTGCCTTTTCTTTTGGCTTGCGGTTTAGCATAGGCTTTTGGCTTTGAGGAGCTTTTGGGGGCGGTCTTCGGATCGGTAGGGTTGAGGACAGTGGAGCGGCCCCCTTGTCGTCATAAGGACCTTTTGGTTTGAGTTCAAAAGCACATAGCTTCGATGACAAGTCGGCCAAGGGTACGCTAGCCCCCAGCCGAAGCAGCGAAGACCCAACACTCAGATAACCTTTTTTTTAAGCCTATAGGCCATACGCCTTATGAGGTCAAGGCTTCGAACCCCGTCAACCCTCTGACTCCCAAAGCCCGAAGAGCACTTGAACCAGGGTTTGCTGGGTAAAGTTCTAGTCTTAATGGCTTTCGAAGCCCTACACTCAGCACCCAAGCCCGAAGAACACTGAGCCAGATGGGAGGTTACCCCTACTTCCTCACCGGACCAGTTCACGGCAAGGATGTGTGACGAGAAAAAAGGCGCTGCAGCCAAACCCCTCAAACCTTGTAAGGCCCCAAGGCCTAGTCCTGCGCCATCGTCGGAAAGTACGACTCCTTTACTGCAACCCTCTTTCCTAAGCCCGAAACCCTAAACCCATAAGACCGCGTGGATAAGCACGAACACACCCAGGAACCTACGCCGGAACATGAGATCCCATCTGCAAACACAGTGAATGCCGAAGTGTCGAAGCCTGAAACCCCAACCCCCCCCCCCCCCCCAAGGCCCTAAACACTGAATCTCTCCCCCCAAAGCAAAGGCTGAAAGAGAGGGAAAGATGTTTTTCCCCTTTGTTGTTGTTTAGTAGAGCATTTCTTAGAAGGGGTTGAGGGTAGGGTTTAGGATCCTGTGGATTTTAAGATCAGGGAGAGTCGGTTTGGGAAAGAGCTCGGCGACCGGGAGCCTGAGCTCCGCCCATGGGGCCTTTTGTGGCAACAAAGCCCTGAGTCCTACAACCATGAACCCTAAACCCCTAAACCCCTAAACCCCTAAACCCCCAAACCCCTAAACCCCTAAACCCCTAAACCCTTAACCCCAAACCCCAAACCCTAAACCCTAAGTCCTACAACCATGAACCTTGCACCCTTTAAGAAGGGCTGCGGAGAAGGGGAGTGTGAAGCTCCAGCCTTTAACCTCCGAACACCAAACCCTTCACCCTGTATGAAACTCGGGGATTTAGGTCTAAGGGCTGAACCCCAGAACCTTCATAAGACCCTGTAGGGTTTGGGCTTATTTAGGGTCGGTAGGCCCCCCGAACTTTCATTCTGTTCTTTCCCTAGTTAGTTCCCTATTTCCACAAACAGTGTGTCAGCACTAAGGGGTTCCAACCGCTGCGGACCGTGTGTTTTCCGGAAGCCTGCTCGTTGTTAAGACGAAGATCACGCTCTTGCCTAGGCGCAGGCGTGTCGGCGCTCGCCGTCCTCGAAACTGTCGTGTTTTTTTGGCCTCTGGGTTCCCGCAAGGCGAAACTGTCTTTGCTTTTGGACGTTTGGGTTCCCCCAATGGGAAGGGTTCACCAAATGCAAAACCGTTGTGGCTGTTGGACGTCTGTGCCCACCAAATGCATAACTATTGTCGCTGGTGAACGTCTGTGTTTCCCAAATGCAAAACCGTCGTCGCTTTTGGACTTCTGGATTGCTTGGAGAGCTCTTGGCATATTGTGCACGTGCCCTTTGGTTGATTGGTGTCCTCTTTCATGTCCCCAATGGTTTGTCACTGTTTGGGGTCTATGCTGGCATAATTTCTTGGCTGGGCTTAAGAGGATCTTGTTTCGGATTGGCTTTTGTAGGGGTGTCCTGGGAAGCCTACTGAACCACAAGAAACCACCCTGTAGGGCTAAACTTCAACCCTAAACCCCCTAAGCTCTTGGCTTATGGGCTGTCGGACCTCAGTGGGTTTTCAGAGTTACCTTGAGATCTTTCGGGTGTTAAGTGTTTCTGTGATTTCAGGCCTTTGCGGGTTTCGGGCTTTCAGGGCTTTTCACAACCGCTGCTGCCGCGGCTCGGCTGGTAGGGCCCCGACAGTAGAAGTGCGTCAAGGATCCTGTCACTGCGACTGTGAGCCCTTGAAGCTATAAACTGCAGACATGGCACTTCGCGCCTGAACCGAACTTTGCACCTCAGCCGTCTTAGGCATTCATATTCCGATGGAACATTAGAACACACCTTCAAGCTCAGAGTCCAGATACAAGGGGCCCTTTCATCGGTCCCTCCTTTTCCTTTGGTTTTTTTGGGAGTCCCACTTCCCCGGTGCCACGGCACTGCAAACGCTGTGCCTAAGCCGCTCATTACAGGCTCGCAGGGCTGGGCTGATTTCTACTCGTATATTGTTATTGCAGGTAGCATCATGGTAGCTCTCAGACGTCTTACTACCATTATTCTCTTTCTGAATTGTGAGGAGTAGTCGTTATGGTCCTGGTAGGACCTGGTAGGGTGGCAAAATACAGGATAACTTCAGAGCATTGGGACTGGGGCAGGGTATAGGCGCTGACAGTAGTCGTCGTCGTTGTCGTCGCAGCAAGTAGCTATAGCAGCGATTAGTCGTCGTCATCGTCGCAGTCGTAGTGGTCGCGGTCATGTTGGTAGCACGGGTTCGTGGTGGTCGTGGTGGTGGTAGCAGTGACAATAAGTAGTTGTGTCACGTAGGCAGGAGGGACGTGTGGGAGTGAGTCAGGACATTGCCAGCCGTGACTGAAAGGTTTCAAGGTTGCCGGACTTTAGTGTTCTTTACCGCATGTGAAACCTTGGCCCTTCAAATTGCACCCTAAACATTTGCTGAAAACACGCTAACATCTGTCACCTCATTTCTCCTCACCTCGTTGATTTTGCCAGTTCCCTGAGCCCTCCCTAAACCTGAAGGTTTAGCTTGCTTTACCCCTCTATCCTAGATTTCTCAAATCGTGTCAAGCTGGCCGAATGGGCGAAGCCATCCGAGTTTTTTACGTTGATTTAGAAGGGCCCCTTTAAGCCCAAACGTTGCTAGCCCCGACCTTTTTCGATAAAAACGGGGTTTTTCGGAGAATCGATTGAGTACTTGGGGGTTTGTAGGGGGGTCAGGGGGATGGACGGTTTCTCTGGAGTTTTTTGAACCTGTGGTGTGTGGCATCCGGCCCTAAGTAACCCCCCCCACCAAACGGTTCGGCTCCTGGCAGATTGACAGACACCATGCTCTCAGCTGTCCATGCCCTTGCATTGGACACTGCGTCTCGGACAGCGGGGCTAGGTGCGGCTAGGAGCTAGGTGTGAGGGTTCGTAAATTCCAGCCATAGGCTATCTCCTGAGTGCTCAATAGTATTCAATAGAGGTATCATAATGTTAGTGTGACAGCTTCCGAGCTTAGGGGCCTATCAGGGTTTAGTGAACATGAATGTTACAGTGCTCGGGGTCGAAAGTGTAAACGCTGCCAGCGGTGTAGGCCGTAGGCATGCTTTTGTATGTTCTGAGCTTTACAATGAACCCCCTAAACCCTAAACCCTAAACCCTAAACCCTAAACCCTAAACCCTAAACCCTAAACCCCTAAACCCCTATAAACCCTAAACCCCCATTAGCAAACTCTAGGGGCGATAGGAGGCCCTGAACCCTGAGCCCGACAGTTGCATTGGCTCCATGGCTGAGGCAGGCCAGTGGACTGCAACAACTCAAAGACATCAAAATGCACCTTTTAGGGTTTAGGGTTTAGGGCCAGTGAGATCATCCTGTCCCACCCAAACTACGGGCTAATTACTTAATGACCGGCTATTTGTGCCTTATTTTGGGAAGTTTGGGGGTAAAATGGATTGGAGGTAGTGTGTAGGATGCTATAAAGGCAACATGCAACTTCGAAGCCTCTGAGCCTGAAGCAGATTTTCATGGACCCCACTGCTGTTAGTGAGAGGGGCCTGTATGAGAAGGGCTCAAAGCAGGATTTGAAGCACTGTTGTGTCAGACTTCCTGGCCAAGACAGGGGGGGGGGGGGGGGACTTAATTAATAGCTCACCCTAAACCCTAAAAACTGCCAACCACAGAAAGGACCCATCATCTAGATCGACTGCCAAAAGGCCGGCTACAATGCCTAAGAGTCTAATTCTCATGCCACCCTCGATCCTAAATCCTAAGCTTTATAATCCTTCGGTTTGGGGAGTCGAGCCCAAAGTCCGAAGCCACAAGCTCCAACGCTCAACGCCCGAAACCTCGTTATTCGTGCAATCAAAGGGTTTTTGGGTTTAGGGGTTGTAGGGTTTAGGGTTTAGGGTTTAGGGTTAGGGTTTAGGGTTTAGGGTTTAGGGTTTAGGGTTTAGGGTTTAGGGTTTAGGGTTTAGGGTTTAGGGTTTAGGGTTAGGGTTTAGGGTTTAGGGTTTTTATAGGGTTTAGGGTTTAGGGTTTAGGGTTCAGGGTTCAGGGTTTACAGGGTACAGGGTTTAGGGTTTAGGGTTTAGGGTGTGGGCACTCCAACTGCCAAGATGTCCCAAGAAGCTCAGGTTTCACACATTGCCGGCGAAGCTCCTGTCATCAATGCAGAGAAGGTCGCACTGGGCCTAAGCCCGAAACCCTAAACCCGAACTAAGTTGTGGGATACCAGTACCCGAAACACCAAAACCCCCCTTCAATCCCTCCAAAACCCCAGATATCTAGGACCCCGAGTAGGGCCTTATTCCATTTTTAAAAAGGTTCCCGCGTTCCCGTATAAGCACCTTTACAACACAAAAGAAGGGCACCGTTTTCATTCCTTGGTTACTCTTGGGTCTAGGTTCTAGATATAGTTATGCATTGTTTTTGTTATCGTTTGGGGATTGGGATGGCGTCGTTCCGACTCATGGAAAAGTTTCACCCAGCTTCTGAAGAGGGGCACCCTAAACCCTAGCCCTGGTGGAGAGGGTCTGACTACTGACTCAGTACTCAGGAAGTGATCCTCCGCGTCGAAGCACTCGTACGCACCGAAAACGAAAAAACAAGCCTGCTCGTCTTGGGTTTGGGTTTTCGAAGCTGGGGTTTAGACATGTTTGGACCCACTTCTCCCTGAGGAGTTTGACCGGTTCATGAAGAGCTATGAGTTTGCCATCGAGGCACAGAAACTCAAACGCAACTTGTCTGAGTCGCCACCCCTAAGCTTCCCGGCCCAGACGCCCTAGAACCCAGTTCAGCCCTCTTTTGGATGGTTTGAGAGCCCCGGCCCCCCCTCCCCCCCACCCTAAACCCTAAAGCCCAGACCCTAAGCCCCTATTCTAAATCCACCAAGGTGAGGACATCACAAACCTCATGGAATTGGTTGTTGACCGGATGGCCGCTTTCTCCACAACAACAGGGGCTTGAGTTTAGGGTGTAGGGTTTAGGGCTTGGGGCTTGGGGGTTAAGGTCTTAGTGCTAGGCCCTCAACGCTAAACTCCGCGGAGCATACACCTGGAAGGTACATGGGGTTTGGGGGTTACGCTTCAGAGTCTGGGTTTAGGGTTTAGGGTTTAGGGTTTAGGGTTTAGGGTTTAGGGTTTAATTAGGGTTTAGGGTTTAGGGTTTAGGGTTTAGGGTCTTTGGCCTTCGGAGAGGACCTTACTTCTTGCAAGGAATGCTTCCAGGAATTCCGCCGCCGCCTGAACCCCCCACCCCCCGCCAATCTTGTAGAGGGGCGGGGTGCCCAGATGGGAAGAAAGCCCGCTGCCGAGTCTCAATTAGGGGGTTGCTCTCTCTAATTTTGGGGGCTCTAAAACCTAAACCCTATATACCCTATAGACCCTAAAAACCCTATGAACCCTAAGCCATAAGCCATAAACCCCAAGCCCGAAAGGAACAATGGCAGAAGAAAAGCCGCGTAAACCTCGCAGTTGGTTTCGGATTGTTACGGAGCGACTTGAGACCCAGTGGCGCATGGTAGATATGAGGAAGGTTTAGGGTTTAGGGTTTAGGGTTTGGGGTTTAGGGTTTAGGGTTTAGGGTTGAGGGTGTTTGGGGCGTATAGGGTGTTTAGAGTTCATAGGGCTTACAGGGCGCATGGCATCTACATCGCTTATAAGGTTCGTACAGCGTTTATTGGCTTATAGGGCTTGTAGTAGGGGTTATAGGATTCATAGAGTTTATAGGGTTTCTAGGAGCGTGTTCGAAAGCATAGAGGGGCTGGAGGGAGAATTACAGGGCTTGTAGGGGTTATAGGATTTATAGAGTCCATAGGGTTAGGAGCGTGTTCGAAAGTATAGAGGCAGCAAGATCGCTCGGAGCCAGTCCTCACTAGGCCCTACATATAACCCTAAACTTGGGATGTTCCCCCCTTACACTAACATGGGTTGTAATAGGGGGGCACTACAATCCCTATTAAGGACTGTCAGTATAAGGGGGAACATCCCAACCCTAAACTCTCAATGAACCCGAAATCAAGGCCCTAAACCCTAAACCTTAAACCTCGCTCCCACCAATCCCTGTACGAAGGCTTTCTGGTATGGCGGACGTTTGAGTGCGTGGTGCCCGTAGTCCCCAAACCCTCAGAGTTTGGGGTTTTAGGTTGTTTAGGGTTTAAAACCCTCAGGGTTTGGGGCTTAAGTTAAGGTTTGGCACTTAGCTTAACCCCTATCGACCCTAGTCCTCCAAAGCCCTCATCGTCCTCAGGACATGTATCACCTCATCGGCGCTCTGTTGCTAGAGTTCTGCGTCGGCTTCTACGGCGAGTTTAAAATGCTTGAAGAGGACTCCAACCTTCAACCCTCAGCCCTCAACCCCATTAAAGCCCTAAGCCCGAAGCCCGAAACCCTGAACCCCGAGGCCTAAACCCTAAACCCTACACTACATAAACACTAAACCCTCAAGGCTCAACCCTCATTGAGCACCCTAAGCCTCAAGCCTAAACACTCAGCCCGATTTAAAGCCCCTAATGGATTTTAGAGTGAACCCTAACTTAAGCCCTCAACCCAAAGCCCTGAAAGACAGAACAAAACCTGGAGAATGAAAGCTGCTCCATCCGCAAAAGGGCCAGGCCAGTAGGACCAACAAGCAGGCTGAGGGTTTAGGGTCAAGGGTTTAGGGTACAAGGTTTAGTACAAGGGCGCTCGGGGCTTCGTCGGAGGTACGTCGGGGCAGAAGACGTGTGCACGAGGGCGCGGTTACTGTGCACTGGTTCGCTCATGAAGCCTCCCGCCTCCCGCCCGCACCTGAATTGTTGGTCAGATGCACGCGCGCAATACTACGTAGTCAAGGAACATACGCCTTAGTCCTGGCTGTTCTTGCCACAAAACGGGAGCCCCCAGCCTGTTGCTTGTGTTGTTTCTTCAACCCTCTTCAGCCGAAACCCCAAATTGCCTTGTAAGCCGATGCACCAACGCAGGACTATGTCAAAGAGCCAAAGCTCATCATGGAGATCTTCTTGCTCAGCGCCCCTGATGTGTATGGCTTTTCAAGGGGAGGAGCTCAAGTTGCCAAAGGAACCTGAGCCCCTCAACTCTAAGCCCCTAAGCACTCTGCAAATCTTCGCAACAAACTTGAACACCAACATCCAAACCGAGGTTTTGAACTTGGAGGTTTCTATGACCATGGAGACTTCTGTCTAGGCCGCCAAGAATCTGGAGCATTGCCCAAATGCTACGGACCCCAGGTAACATTGCAGCTGTGGGCTACCTGCTCTTTGCGATCTGGCCCCCTGGAGTATTCAGGGAGCCCAGGTTGTAGTTCGCCTGGGGCAGTCGAGGGAGTTTTGCAGGTTTAGGGTGTAGGGTTTAGCGTTTAGGGTTTAGGGTTTGGGGTGCACCCGAATCCCGAAATCTAAACCATTCAGATTGGGACGATGGCTGTAGCATCGCCAGGGGAATCCAAAATTGCTGGTTTTCCCCTGGGTACTGAAGTACAGTACCTCGTTTGTACATACATCGGTTTAGGTCTTTAAGCTTTGGCTTACAGTCGGGGATCTGCACGTTGCAGGTGAAATCTACTTCGGAGTTTTGGGTGGAAAGCCCTAAGCCCTAAACCCATTCGGGGTCTTGAACTTGTCAACTTTGCAGGGGCAGGGAGTGATGGGCCGGTTGGTTTAGAGCTTAGGATTTAGGGATTCTAGGTTGAGGGCTTGGGGCCTCAGGGTTTGGGGTGGAGGTTGCAGTAAGGGTTTAGGGTTACACACGAGCCACAACCCGATGCACCCTGACTTCTTGTAGCTTAGGGCTTAGGGTTTGTAGGGTCTAGGGTTTCAGGTTTAGGGTTTAGGGTTTACACCCCAAACCCCAGACCCTAAACCCTAGACCCTACACCCGAATTCAACCCAAAGAGCTGTCCGGAGGCTCTCGCTCCACGCCTCGGTCGCAGCGCATGCCATTGGTGTGGAGTTCCTTCTGGACCGCCTGTGAAGGGTCTAGGGTCTAGGGTCTAGGGTCTAGGGTCTAGGGTCTAGGGTCTAGGGTCTAGGGTTTAGGGTTTAGGGTTTAGGGTTTCGGGCTAAGGGTTTAGGGCTCAGGGTTTAGGGACCAGAAGCGCCACACACACGCCTCTTGGAACCCTCAACCCTAAGCCATATTTTCAATCCCTACAGACCCTATAAACCATAAACCTAGCAGGGGCTCTATGAAAGTTCAGGGTTTTGTGGGTTTACGTGTTTGGGGGTCCAGGAGCCTAGGGGGTAAGGGATTAGGTTTTTTTTTTTCGAAATCAGGGCTTAGTGCTTCATTGTTTGGGAGCCCTTCGGGGGTTTTAGGGTTCAGGGTTTAGGGCTTTAAGGTTTGTTCATGATGGAGGCCAAGTCTGCACTGCCTGCGCACGAGAGGAGGAGAAGACCCGACTCAGTCTTCAGACCTTCAGCCCTAAACCCTAAACCCTCAACCAGTAAAAGCAGACCCTGAAGCCGCAGTGAAGCCCAACTCTGTTGAAGTAGCCCATGACCCTAAACCAAAGACCAAAAGTCGGAGCCCTTGAGGACCTCAATCGACTGAACCCTAAACAGCTGAGCTGAGCAAAACCTCAGATTCTTAGAAGCCCTAAACATCCGAAATGCCCCCAAAACTCCTAGAAGGAAATCCTAAGCATCCGAAAAAGACCCCCCCCAAAAAAACCCTAGGAGCTCAAACTCCTTGCAAGGACCACAATCGATTGACCATCCCCACCCCGGACAACCTCCGCGAGATGCGACAAGCGACCTCGCTCTTTCGCTCGATCTACAGGCCCCTGGGTGGCCTTAGGGGCCTCTTAGCTTTGGGCTTGGGGTTTAGGGTTTAGGGTTTAGGGTTTAGGGTTTAGGGTTTAGGGTTTAGGGGTGGTTTGCCTAAGCCTTATAAACCCTAAACCCGACAGGGTTGGTAAGGCTTCTAGTTCAGACAACCCAGACGGGCTGAGCCCAAAGAACCCTGAACAAAACCCCAAACCCTCCATGGGGTTCTTGGGGCTGAGGTCCGCAAGTGGTTTACAGTAGGGGGTTTTAGGGTTCTAGGGTTTTAGGGTTTCAGGGCTCTGGGGATTTTAGGGTTTGAGGGGGTTTGAGGGGTTTTTGGGATTTAGGGATTTAGGGTTTGGGGTGTTTCTGGTTTCAGGGCTTCAGGGCTTCAGGTTTTTGCTCTCATAGGGTTTCAGGGTTTTAGGGTTTAGGGTTTTAGGGGTCTTATAAAGGGTTTGAAGGGTTTTTGGGTTTAGGGTTTCTGGGGGTGCAGGCTTCAAGGGTTTCGGGTTTAGGGCGGCGCTGTATTCTCCAGAGCCAGGTTGAGGTGTGCTCCTGTATCCGGGAAGGCGGTTGCCGGGTCCCGGGTGGCTGGTTCATGACTTCACGCAGCTTCAGTTTCGTAAGCTCGTTTACAAATTCTTTAAACCGCCTGCACACGCGGGTAGTAACAACAATAGAGTAACAGTAATAGCAATACTAACCGGAATTCGCAACAACAATATTAGCGATCGTAACAATGAGAAACATCTGAACAGAACCAATAAGAAAATGAATAATGACACTAATGACACTAGCAATGAAAAACTGGCCTGTGTAAAGCATGAACGAAATGATTGAGTGGATGAATGAACGGCCCCGTGGTCGCTATTTTACTTTGTTTCCACGTTCACACGGTATTAATGTCAAGAGAGCACGTGTGGAATAAGCAAACAGAAGCGTGCGAGCTCACAAAACTAGAGTATTCAAAGGGTGCAAGAAAATAGAAAGATAGCAGACTGAAATTATTTGCATTCCGGGCCAGTCTGTTTCTCTTCACTTCTTAATTGCTTGTGAGTCGAAGGACTAGAAAACCTTGTGTTTGGAATGAAGGAGAACGAAGAGATGAGGGATTTCTCACTCATGCCACTAGAATTTTATTAAATCATATTTCCTAAGTTAATATGTTGAAAGTCGTGAGGATAGAAAACCCCATCGTTTCTTAGCGTGTTTAATGATACGAAACGACCATGCATTTCCTGTCTGGTGCTTCCTTACTGTTATTACTATTAAATTCAGGGAAAAGCTTCTGCTAGATCGTCATGTATATTATTACATGGCACGGGCAGACAAGAAGAACACTACAAAATGACATCTGGAATCCGTGCAATGTCATATCCATAGAAGCATCAGCATTAGATCCACAAGGGCCTGATGTCCTCATGAACATGCTAAGTACTAGAGGGCAAAGGAATCTAAGGCTTGGAGTGCCGCTTGCTTTTCGAGATGTGGGATGACAGGGTTCAGTACCTACACCCTAAGCCTCCACAGGCTGCTACGAATCTGTAGCAGCCCCGAGTCTGTCTGTAAGAGGCTCTTTCAGAAGAAGCTGTGTGCCCCACAGCAAGCGGGTACCGTGCCCGCCGCGCCCGCACTTGGCGTGCCAGGCTGGAAAGTTGGGGGGGTTGAGGGTGAGGGCTTTACCTTTGTGATTACTATGAAAGCCCTTTTATAAGGGTTTCGGGTTTTGGGTTTTGGCTGTGGGGTATAGCATTCTTAGGAAACCTACCAGAAAGATAGGTTTGGGGTTGTGGAAGGTAGGATTTCGGGTTCACAGTAGGCTTGGAGGGATCTGGAATGCAGGGGTTGGGGCCTGAATTGCTTGAGGGCTTCGGGACTAGGACTTTGTGCACGTAGCGTAGGGGGCTGAAGGGGCTGAGGGGCTTGGGCTCTCGGGTTTTTGGGGGGCTAAGGTTTAACCCTACCCCCTCACCTACAATTTCTTCAACGCTGAAGCTTCGACGGTCTAGGGAGGGTTCATGCCGGGGTTCAGGCATTCAAGACTCAGGGACTCTAGGCGTTTGCCGACCTCAAATCTGCTAGGGTTTCTAGGGTTTCTAGGGCCCAGGTTGAGTCCCAAATGTATCACCTAGCCAAACAAGCATCAAATCTCACAGGGGGCACAACGCCCTCATCTTCCAAACCCCAACACGGTTCAACCTGTAAGTATTCCCTCCGAGGATGTGAATAAGTATTCCCTCCATGTATGTGAAAAACTCACCCGAAACCCATACGCTACGCAAGAAGTAGGTTGTTCGGGGCTCAAGGCAGACCCGGAGACTGCCCAAGCCTGTACAGGGTTCAGGCTTTAGGGTTCAGGGTTCAGGCTTTAGGGTTCAGGGTTAGGGTGTAGGGTTTAGGGTTTAGGGTTTAGGGTTTGGGGGTTCCAGGTGTACCTTGTAGGGAAAGCAGGTGCCCAAAATGGTGCCGCCAGCAGCATCCACGCGGACATGGCAGCCAGTTCTGTGGAGCAGCTGGGAGACAAGATTGCGGGTTAGGGGCTAAAGGGTTTAGAGTTTGATGAGCTGAGTGATATAGGCATAGGCTTCAGATGCATATGTTCAGGATCTCAGGGACTCCCCGGTACCAGTTGAAGATGTGCTCATATCCTTAGGGATTGAGGTTAATCTTGTCAGGCTGCTCGGTGGCTTCATTTCTAGTCACTCCCGGCGCCGTTTCTGTTGAACATGTGTCTTGTCCGCGTCTTACTGCGCCGCTCGTGTTCTTACTCCAGTTGTTGCGAGTCTAATATATGTAGCTGCTTGCGTTGTTTGTTGTAAGTATTGCGCCCCGGTCTTGAGGATTACGGGATCCCAAATCCTAAGCCCTGGGTAGCCCTTCCGGAATCCGTGAATCTCGACCTTGGTAGTTCAGGTTGAACAGGGCCAGGCGCTACTTTCAGCAAAGTAGCGAAGTAGCGTGCTTAGAACGTCGGTATATCGGGTTCGAGTCCGAGTGCCAAGGCTATAGCTCGCATGCTGACATGCTTCGTGCAAGGGCTATAGCTCGTATGCTGACATGCTTCGTGGAGAGGATTGAGCTGGCTAAGGAGGCCCAGGAGGAAAGCCACGCAAGCTGCCACAATGCCCGAGACCTTCACACAGTCAACCCTCTTCGCCTTGTTAGGTGCTGAGCAACAGCAGCACGAAGGCTCCTCAAGACACCCCAAAGGTTGACGCAGTTCCCCTCACAAGTTCGAGGGGAGCTAAGGAATCTGCAGGGGTCCAAGCTACCCTAACACCCTAAATCCTTAACCCATAACCCTTAACCCTTAGCGCTTAGCCCTTACTAGACCCTTAACCCTTAACCTCTAACCCTTAACCCTTAACCCTTGACCCTTAACCCTTAACCCTTGCTAAACGTTTCAACCCAAACCCTAGGGTGAGTTCCCATAGACTCAGGCTTGGAGACCCCTCCATGCTGTCGATGGAGGCGTGGGGCAGGGCGCTCGAGGGGGGGCGGTCTAGGGTTTAGGGGTTTAAGGTTTCGAGTTTAAGATTCAGGGTTTAAGTTTAGGGTATAAGGTTTAGACTTTAAGGTTCAGGGTTTAAGTTTAGGGTTTAAGGTTTAGAGGCTTTAAGGTTCAGGGTTTATAAGGTTTAGGATCTATCTTTGCAGCCCGCTTTTTCGAGGCGCTGGCGACGCCTTTCGAAGACCTGAAGATGCCAAGGATCAAGAACGACCTGATCAAGCACGACACTGCGGCAGCTTTAGTAGGGTTTTAGGGTTTGTATGCATATATGTATATGTATGTGCATAATATGTATGTGTATATGTATGTGTATATGTATATATATATATATGTGTATAAATAGGGGTTTAGGATTTGGGGTTGGGGGTTCTTCGGTGCTGGGTGGCTAACCTTTTGAGGGGCACGAAAGGTTCCTGCAAGAGTTTGGGGTATCTCCTGGGGTTGACTCCAAATTCCCGCCCGCACCCATCCATTTCTAGGGTGCCTGAACTCAGACAGCACACACCCCGATGGCACATATACACCTTTACTGGACACCGAGTGGCGCCTTTGGAGAGTGGCCTGTGGTGGGGTAGTCGGGGAATGATCCCTAAACCCTAAACCCTAAACTCTGAACCCTAAACCCTAAGCCCTACAAGGTGATGTGTCGGGTGCTGACCGATGAAGGCTCACAGCGAAGTAAGCTGACACCAATGCCAGTATAAGCTGTGTAGTTGTCAACCATTGATTCCTAGATGTGCGACGGCAGAGCCCAATCATGGATCCAGGCTTCAAAAGTCGCAGGGTCGTAGGGTCGAGGACATGTTTCGTGCCGTTGAGATGGGGGTTGAATTCGCAATGTACCTGGAAAGGGCAGGACTTGCGCCTAGATGAATTCAACAGTCCCACCCGCCCCCCCCCCCCCCCCCCCCCCCCAAACCCCCCACCAACCCCACCAACCCCATCCCCAACGACTCTGTCCTTGCTTCAGCCCGCAAACTCTGACTCCAGAGGACCAAGACTGCACCTTAAGATCTCAACTGCACAGCATCCTAAACCGCTAAACCCCAAAGCCCTGCGATGTTGTTCTGGAGATGTGACAGCAAACGCTGGATTAGGATTTTGGTGTTTAGGGTTTTAGGGTTTCAGTAACGGCTGAAACCAACGACCCCCAGGCGTCCGGACCCGTTGGGAGCCTCCTAAGCCCCTAGATGCTTACGCCCTCGGCTCTAAACCAACCCTAAACTCGGACCCGGAGTAGGCCCTAATTCCCTATTTTGGGGTTCAGGTTTCTGTATAAAGCCACATTAAACCCAAAAAGGCCACACTTTTATTCCTAGATTACTCTTTGGGTCTCGTGAGCCTCGCCAAGGAGCATCGGGCCAAGTTCGCCGAGCACCACCGGGCCTGGCTTCGCTTCGACGCCTACTCGCGGGTGGGGCTCCCGAGTAGTCAGATCTTCCAAATACCCTTAGTTAAGGAATATACCCTTAGTTTATACTAAGGATCATTACTACATGAACTAGGGTATATTCCTTAATTGGGAGATCTGGGATAGTCGAGTATGTAGGTAAGCTTCCTGCCCAGTTCTTTTAAGATTAGGGCCTCATATATTCCGGGTGCCCAAATGGACCCTCCCCAAAAAGAGAGCTGGCCGTGTAGGGCCCGTGTTATAGCACAGCCCCTTGACCCAGCTGCTTGCGCCCCTCCTTGTTTTTTTGGGGGGGAAGTGCCGAACGTCCTTATTGCAGTGTTATCTTGCCAAGGAAGCTACGCCCCTTTGGGGGGGGGGGGTTAGGGTCCAAGCCTCTAGGTAGATGGTAGTTGGTCATACTGCCAAATTATCCAGAGTATTAGGAACTCGAAGCAGCTTACCTCAACTCTCAATAACCAAACGAGGCCATTGCTCAAAGAACCGGCTCAGGACCGAAATTGCAGCCCAAAACCTACGTTAGCGTTTCGTGGTTGGGGTTTAGGGTGGGTTTTGGTTTTAGGCTTGCCCGATGTTTCCAGCAAAGACAATATAGCTGTATGTGTATTGTCAAAAGCAGTTCCAACAACAGACCCCAAAACCCGAACTCCTAAAACCCCGAACCCTAACCCGAAAAACCCTACAAAACCTAAAGCCCGAAGCTCTGCCGCGCGAAGGTGGCAATGGCCCTGGGCATCAACCAGATGCTGCAGTCCATGTCCTACTTCATCGCCGGGCCCGTGCAGAAGCACAGGCCAGTCAAGAGGGCTTCTTTAAGGATTCGGGGTTCAGGGGGGGTGGTTTCGGGGTTTAGGGGTTTCAGCGCTTAGGGGTGTAGGGCTTAGGTGTTTAGAGGTAGGTTTAGGTGCCAGGGAAGGTTAGGACGCCTCCCCCCCCCCCCCCCCCCCGCCCCAAAGCCTTCACCCTTTCAGGGTTGAGGTTTTAGGGTTTGGGGGTCTCCTTAAGGCATAGTGACATAGTGATGCTTTGAGTTGGGGTGGGGGGGGGGGGGGGGCGGGTTTGGGGCAACAATGAGATCCTGTTCTTTTCCCCTTCCTGAGCGGCACCATAAACCCGAAAACCTTAACCCTTTGGGTTTAGTGACGTGTTTGGGGTTTAGGGTACCGTGCGGCGCCTAACTATTCGAGGGTTGGTGGTGTTGCCTGCACCCTCATTGTGGGTCCTTCTCTTGGTTGTGCCTAAGCTTTCCATTTTTATATCACAACGAACTACAGGGGTAACCCTACACCAGAAACCCAAAACCCCAAACTAAACCCGGGTCGGCTTGTGTCCACCCAAAGTTCATAGCGTACCGTGTAGGATGAACCCAGCTCCCGCCCCACCTCGCCCCCCCCCCCCACCCCCCACCCACCCCACCGCCACCCTGAGAACACTACTTTCAAAAACCCTGCTGATACAGTCCCCTAAGCCCAGACCCTAATCCTTTAAGAAACAGATAGGGTTTAGAGTGCTGTTATTGGTGTGAGTGTGTAGGGATATATCGGGTGTCCTCTTGAGAATAGTACCAGTAAAGGCGTAACCCTAGGCCCTACACCCTAAACTCTATATAACGTGCTTATAAAGGGAGTAAATAAGGTTCCCTTGGCATCAGGCCCAGCTTTGCCTTGATCACCGTGATGGGAGTCCAGGCAGAGTTTTTTTTGTTGGAGGGGGGGGGAGGGGGGGTTGGTTGATGAGGTTGACTCTTTAGGGTTCAGGGTGAGCGTAATCTTCAGGCAAGAAATAGAATGTAGTAAATATAATACAATATGTTCGTGTATAATATATATATATATATAACACAATCACAATCTCATAGAACATATGTATATACAATATGCATGCATACATACATTCATTCTCCTCGTTTTTGTAGGGAAGCCTAGCATCCCTGCTAACAACGATTGCTTGAACGGGGAAGATCCCAACCTTCATCCTAAAGCCAAGGTCACACAGGTCCCACAGGAATACGCTTCAGGATTTAGACTGGTCCGTTTCAAGTTCCATTACCTCCCAAAGTTTCGTCTCTCGCATTCCTTCAGTTCCGGTTCTTTCCGTCCGCCATTTTTGACCGGCCGCAGATATGTTCGATCCAGGCCTTCGTTTCTTTTGAGACCTGAAACCCAACAGTCTGTGCTGTTGGCAAATATGCCCAATGTGCCGGTATAGTAACCCATCAGACGGAGAAATATGTTTGTGGACCTTGTGGACCTATGAGCTTCGGAAGACTCTAGAACCCTTACAACCTCAAAAAGCCCAAAGCCCTTTTAACATGAAATCCGAGCAGGCCATCGCCTTCTTCCTCCTCAAGTTGGATTGGCGGACGATGGACACCTTGGCGAAAACCCTAAACCCTAAACCCAAATAAACTAGGACCGGGAGCAGGCCAAATTTTTTTGTTTTTTAGGGTTGAGGTTCCCTTAGAATCCCCTTAAAACCAAAAAGGGCACCCGTCTTATTCCTAGTTTCCTCCCGGGTCTAGTAAACCCCAAAACCCTAAACCCTAACACCCTAGAGGGTTTAAGCTTGTTCAGAGTTCGCGCGACTTCCAGGCTGTCTAGCCTGCCGAATTTAGTTCTGTTTTGTGCGGTTAGGGTTTAGGGTTTAGGATTTAGGGTGTAGGGTGCGCCAGGAGCCGCGTCTCAAGTCTCATTCATGAGTACCCAAAGTCACGTTTCCCTTCCCAAGCCTTTCGAACTTGTTACGCCCTAAGCCCAAACCCCAAACCCGAAGCCCTAAGAACTAAACCCTACTCCTAAACCCTAAACCCTAAACCCTAAGCCTCAGCCCCAAAGCCGAACCAAAAGCCGACCCTGGGGTTCGGGCTCCGTTCAACTAGGATATTAGGGTCTAGGGTTATTAAGGTGTATAGGGTTTGGGGTTTAAGGTAGTTTGGTTTAGGGTTAAGGTTCAGGGCGCAGGGCTTAGGTTCACCAGAAATGTTGTTTCTTTTTTTCGGAATAAAGGACCACTTATAAACCCCCTTGAAGCACATCAAAAAGGCGCACCTTTTCATAGTTAGGGTTCCGGGTTTAGGGTTTGGCTTTAGGCTGTTTATGTTTCACTCTTAGGTTGCTGGCAACCGAGTCAAGTATCGACTGGTCTTCTCTGAACTTGCATCAGCGCGGAGGGTTTGGGTGATCTGCATCGAGGGGTTTCGGGTTAGGGGTTTAGGGGTTTAGGGGTTTAGGGGTTTAGGGGTTTAGGGGTTTAGGGGTTTAGGGGTTTAGGGGTTTAGGGGTTTAGGGGTTTAGGGATTTAAGGTTTAGGTTGGGTTTATGTTCGTAGGGTTTTACGGTGTTCAGTTCATGCAGACAAGGTATGACAGGGCTGTTGCTTGGGAGTCTTGAGTCTCAAACCCTAAAACCCGAAACCCCAAACCCCAAACCCTAAACCCAAAACCCTGAACCCTAAACCCTAACAGTCAAAGGACACCGAAAACTCGGATGACGAGTCTGAGAAGCCGAGCAACAAGCGGAAGGATGTGAGCAGCGCCTTGCCATTGTCGATTGTTTCTGCTCTTGTTACAGAGACCCGCTAGCTGTTTAGGGTTTCGGGCTTTGGGTACCTAAAGATGAGGCTCAGTATCGTGCTATGTACCCCAAAAGGGGATTCTACTGTAGCACATGCGCACATCTGGATACAGCACACACACACACACACACAAGTGCAAACGATCACCAGCATGTTTGCCTGGTTCCAGATCCGAGAACGAGGCCCCCTGTGGCACAGAAGAAATCATCGGGTGTCGGGTTTAGGGTTTAAGGTTTAGGGTTTAGGGTTATCGACCCCCCCTTTCAGGGTTCGGGAACAACTGACGCGTGTCTCTTCCTTGCTTCCTTCCATCCTTATGTTTTCTCTGGCATTCCCTAGCCCCAAACACCCTGAGGACCCTCCGCCCCCGCCCGTTCACTCCTCCACGTTCCCTGAACGCTACAAGTTTCACGCACCAAGCGCTTTTGGGTTCAAGGTTTTGAGACTTTCCCTAAGGGTCCATTTCCCCATGTATTGTATACTTGGGCCCAAAGTCCTTAAAGAGGAGGTACTTTAAGGCCCAAGTACTCCCTATTTAGGTACATGGACCCTTAGGGTTTGGGTGTGCCGAAAGGCCCCGTACTTCAGGTCAGTCACTGCAGGCTCGACATGCGTTGTGATAAGACTTGCTGAAGCTGGCCATGTGCTGTAGCACGTTACAAGGGTTACTAGGTACCCTCCCCCTTGGGATTTTTTCCCTTATTGGGTGTAAGAGGCCCATATTTAGGAATATTTTTCAGAGATTTTCCGAGTGTTTTACGGGCCATCCTAGGTTCGGTTTGTAGGGATCGGGCTCTTCTTCGGGCTTGGGGCTTGAGGTGTTACGGGAGTTGCATGTCAAGCGTAGGGGATCGCAGCGGACAGTTCTTGAGTGCGTCACTTCTGAGAGCTGCTTCTGTGCACCCCTCCGGCTGAAATAGTTGCAGGTGAGAATTCCCCTAGCCCAACGCTTAGCCCTAACCCCATGACTAAACAAAACCCTTGCTGGGTTTGGGAGGACAATATTCCGGTCATTTTTTCAGAGGGCTTGCCGTGGCCAACCCTGTCAAAGCGGCACCCATGACGTGATTGGCAGTGCAAATCTCGCGCTTCATGCCAAGGCTTGGAAGGATCGGAGTTTATTTTCATCTGCATTACCTACCTGCGGCCCGGCTCCGGGATTTAGGGTTTAGGGTTTGGGGTTTGGGGTATAGTGTCACTACACTGCACCTTCCTATGCCGGACCTTCGCCCCACATTCCCCACTCCCTGAGCAACAACATTCTACACATCTACATAGGCCTCCTGCAACACCGGGTATGAGAAGAGAGGGCACTCTGATCTAGAAAGCTACCTGGTTACCAACATCTGACAGCTGCAGCGCCTAAACCCTAAACCCTAAACCCTAGACTAGTACCTAAGGGTTGGAGTATCGGAGAGCAGGCTTTGCGCCCTTTGCTCCCTTCTCTTCGTGGTCAGCTGCTTCAAAGGAGTAGCCACAATTGGCCTGGAACCCGATGCTTCCATAAACCTCCTTTGCTGCAAGCATGGGGGAAATTAAGGCCCGAGGGTGTAAGGTCTTGGGTAGTCGTCTCGGCCCACCTTTGCCCCAAACCCAAAACCCACCCACCCACCCCCCCCCCCCCCCCCCCCCCCACACCCCTACCCCCGCGCCCCCACCCCCAACACCCCCCACCCACCCCTTCCCCCCCAAAAGTCTTCCAGACTGTCTTTCAGACTTCGGAATGCAAGCCCCGCTTTTCTCAAATCGAACAACCAGCCCAACTATCGACAGGTGGGCGCAGCTGAGGACTTGCGCGGTCGGTGAAGGGGGGAGGGTGAAGGTTTAGGGTTCAGGGGTACAAGTCCTTAACACAAAACCCATAAACCCTAAACCCTAAACCCTAAAATGCATCCGAGGCTGCCACCGGTGATATTGGTCCTCATCCTCTGGATTGCACACTACTTCTTTTCCGATCCGGCGACAGGGGACCTGGACCATCAAGGCGCCCGTGGGTTTCAGGTTTTTTTTGGTGGAATTCAGGGTTAGGGGTTCACTAGATCAGTGTTAGGGATCCTTTTTAATTTTTGGGTTATGGGCTTTCTTATAATATAAACAAAAAGGATCCTTTTTTCTTCCTAGGGGAACAGGGATTTGGGTTCAGGGTTTTTAAGGATTTAGGGTTTAGGGTTTAGGGTGAGGGGTTCGGGGTTGATCCCTCCCAAGCCCCAAGCTCTAAGGAGTCCCCCCCCACCCTGCAAGCCCGAATCCCCATGCCATCCCCATGCCTCTACCGAGCTTTGGTGGCTTGAGCGCTTCGCGCTTTGAGCCTTTACAGCTTCGGGCTTCGGACGTCTTGATTTGCTGCACCGGCGGGGCGTAGCAGAAAAGTCGCGGGGGGTAGCCGCCCGACCATTGCTTGAGGAGATGTTTTGAGGATCGTTCGGTTGAGGCTATATCTAGAAGGTTTAGACACTCCCGTTTGTTGGGTGTTGGGTGTTGGGAGGAGAGCACGCTCCAGGGAACCCTCCCCAAACACCGAGCCCTTCATGCGCCTTTTATTTTCTTGCCATCAGTGAGCAAGTTAAACGAAGCCCGACCCTGCTCCCACCATTCAGGATTTTAGTTTCAGGGTTTAAGGCATAGGGTTTGGGGTTTCAGGGTTTCAGGGTTTAAGGTTTAGGGCTTAGGGTGATTTCCGGAGCTGGTGCAGGTCGCATCGTCTCCCGAGTCCTCTCCACGCCGATCTTTTTCCTGCATGCGATCTGGTTTCCTGGCGCCAAAAGCCCTAAACCGAAACAGCGGCTATAATGCCGCGAAAATGCCCGTACAAATTCACCAATAAACCCTACACCCCATGCCCCAAGTCCCATAAACCCCTAAGACCCTGCAAAGCCTATATCCTGCATGGTGACTTCTCCAAGTTAGGGTCCCTTTTGGGGTAGGGTCCCTTATATATTATATGGGGTAGCCAAAAAGGGACCACAATACTGTCAGAACTTCTGAGGATTTCTGGTCACCCAATTTGGGGTTTAGGGCTGTTTGGGGTTCAGATTCCCAAACCCTAAACCCTAAACCCTAGACCCTAAATCCTAAACACCTCCAAATCCAGGCTTTACCTGGTCCGCCAAAGTATTGCGCCGCATCACAACGACCTCCTCCCCGTCCGCCTTCGCACAGTCCGGGCCGCAGCTTTAGGTCTAGGGTTTAGGGCCTAGGGTTTAGGGGTGGCTTTCTAAGGGCTTTAAGTTTTGTTAAGGGCTTAGGGCTTTATGGGTTTTGGGCTTAGACCCAAATCCAAGGGACTAAAGGACGGACCCATATAAGGGACCTTAGGGGTAATGTAGGGGCCACTAAGGTAGAGAGGGACCATATCATAAGGTATATGCAAGGGTTATACAGGGGAATAACATTAAGGGTCCCTTCTAGGGGTCCCTCGATATATCCCTTAACAAACCCTTGTGTGGGAATCTCTTGCTTTAAGATTCGACCATATTGAGGACATTTTTCATGGTAAAGAAAAGCCACATGATGAGAAGCAGCAGGACCACGTAAAGGCCTTCCATGGAAGCCTATTGGTTAGTCCCCTTAAAATTTAGGAGTTGAGGGTTGGCGAGTTTTTTTGTTTGGGGCGGGGGGGGGGGGGCGGGGAGCTGGCAAGACACAGGCTCGCAGACTCCGGCTGAATTCGGGTTCCGGGTTCAGGGTGTATAGGGTTTTTAGGGTATACCTCTCTAGACGGGATACAACTTTGGACTTCAGAGGTCTCAAGCCTCCTCCTGCCTCAAACCTTCATGGCAAGCGCGAAAAGGGCGTCGCCGTAATCTCTGTTAAGGACTGTTGGTATAAGAGGGAACATCCCAACCCTAAACCCTAAACCTGAACTCCTAAACCCTTGATCCCCAAGCCTGAAACGGACGTGCGCGTATACAGCGTATACAGCCCCAGTTGCAAGGTGGGATACCTCGACGTCTTCACCCGGGATGCGCTACAGGTGCCCTTCCGTTCAGAGTCTTGATGCTCCACGGCTTGGGGTTCTTGGAACCCTGAGCCCTAAACACTTATACACGGCCCTAAGCTCTGAAACCCTAAAGTCTAAAACCCTAAAGTCTAAGCCACAAGCTCTAAAACCCTAACGCCTAAACTCCTGTAGTTGTTACACCTTCAGCTAGTAGCTGTGTCGTGAAAGGGGAGGCTGCAGAGTTGAACCTTCCTTGGGTTCAGCCGAACCCCCAACATAGGTTTAAGCTTTGGGGTGGGAGGGTTTAGGGTTTAGGGTTTAGGGTTTAGGGTTCAGGGTTTAGGGTTTAGGGTTCAGGGTTTGGGGGTTAGGGTTCAGGATTTAGGGTTTAGGGGTTGGGCTTGAGGATCCTTTCCCGACAGCCGGTCGTCAACCTTAGGTTCATATAGCCCCCTGCAACCTACCAGGGCTTCGGGTGTAGGGTTCAGGGTTTAGGGTTTAGGGCTTCGGGGGTGGCCTGTGCCCTCAAGGAGCTCTTGCCCGAGGAGGAAGAGGAGCCGGAACAGGACCGGCTGTGCCAGTGTGTATAGGGGACTCCTTAGGGAACCTTAGGTTTAAAACCCCCCTTGAACCTCCCTCCCTTAAGAACACTATAAAGTGCTGGGCGCAGTGTGGAAGTTATGCGATTTGGAGTCAATCTCGCGTTTTGTGGCTCGGGGCTTAGCAAGTGGGGACTCAGCCAAGGCGCCCAAAATAACTATGAGGGGTATAAGCGGTGAACAAACCCTAAACCCTTATAGTCAGATTGCAAGCCATGAACTTCCAAATGCTAGTCTCCAAGCCCGAAACCCTGAACCCCGCAAACCCGAAATCCCAAATCTGCACACCCCTGAAACCCTAAACCTTCTGAAGCCCACCAACGCCCCTGAAGCCCCCTAAACCTCACCCAACACCCTTAACCCTAAATCCCTACACCCGCTAACACTCCGTAAACCTCCTACCCTAAACCCCTAAACCCCAAACCCAAAATTGTTACATTCCCAGGAGAAGAGTACCACACGCCGCCGCCGCGGCCGAAAGAGCAGTTTCTTGGGCCTCATCAGTCTCGCCAGCGGGTTAGGGTGTTGGGGTTTGAGGTTTTTGGGTTTAGGGCTTTCGGGTTGTGGGGCTTGAAGGCTTAGGGTTTAGGGTTTCAGGGCTTAAAGGCTTGATTTTGCTGGGTTTGTTGTTGGGTGTTAGGGGCTTAGGGTTTTAGGGTTTGGGGGTTTGGAGGTTTGGAGTTTTCGCGATTTGAGAAAGGTTCTCGGGCTTAGGAGTTTGAGAGTTTTAGGGTTTCAGGGTTTGGGGCTTTAGGGTGTGAGGTTTTTCTGTGTTTTAGGGTTTAGGATTTTTTTGACATCGAGGGCTTTAGGGTTTATACCGGGTTGTAAGGTTTAGGGTTCAAGGCGCATGGGGGCTGAGGATTGTTTAGTCGTCAGTGTTTGGGATCTAAGGTCTTTAGGGCTTATGGGATTTCTGGTTTATTTCTATATACATGTACTTGTGAGGATTTCTAGGGTAATACTTGTATACCCATGTCCATTATATCATGTACATATCTATGTATGCACCCTACGGCTTGTTCAAGGAGTGTGAACTTTGAGGTGAATCCTGCGAAGCCCCGGAGAGCCCTTTCAAGCCCCAAAGAGGCCAAGGCGCTAAAGCGTATTGCCCTGAAAGCCTACGCCCCTAAAAAACCCTCGCAACCCGCAGCAAAGATGCTGGGTGCCTCAGCCCTACACCCCTAAAAGGTGGAGATGACAATGGCTGCGTTTAGGGTCCAGGGTAACTTCCCTGAACCCTACAAACCCTAAACCCTCAACCCTAAACCCTAAACCCTCAACCCTCAGCCCTAAACCCTAAACCCTAAACCCGGGCTTAGGGTATCAGCTGAGGCAAGAACCGCACCAGTCTCGCGGCGCTGCGGACCGTTACGCCCGCTGGCTGGAAGGGGGGAGGGGGTTTAGGGTTTAGGGTTTAGGGTTTAGGGTTTAGGGTTTAGGGTTTAGGGTTTAGGGTTTGGGGTTTGGGGTTTAGGGTTTAGGTACCCGAAAGGCTTAGCGTTTATGGGGTTCATAGGGTTACCGTATCATGTTGTAGGGTTTATAGGGTTTATAGGGCTTAGGGTTTCAAAATTAGGGGCCTGTGAGGTGCGTTCTTTGTCTTGTTATCAGTTGTTTGACGCCTGAAGCCTTGAGATTCAAGAGCCCTAGGAATCCTCTTAGCAATGCCTGAGGCCCTTAGTCCTGAAACCGAAACACCCAGATCCAAGTATAAATGTCTATACTCAAGAACCCAAAGCTCAATTCGTCGTAGGTCATGGAAGAGCCCTTTTCCATCATGATTCGCTGCTTGGGGGGGGGGGGGGGTAATACAGAGTCTAAGGGGGAGCTGAAAAGCCTGAACCCTGAACCCTAAACCCTAAACCCTACACCCAAATCATAAACCTGAAAAACGAGTTTCGGTTCGGTCACAGGCTTAGCTTCCGCTCGGGGCTTGGGGCCATAAGGCGCTTGAGCGGCCTCGGGGTTTGGGGTTTAGGGTTTAGGGTTTCGGGGTTAGGGTTTAGGGTTTAGAGAATTGTGGCTTCGGAGGTTGATACAAAGGGGTTTAGGTTGTAGTAGGTAGGGCAGGTGGGGTTGAGGGTTGGGGTTTGAGGTTTTGGGGTTTTAGGGACCTTTTGTGGTACAGGGTCCTCAAGGAAGGTGCCCCAATCTTCCCCAGTAGAGCTCCTAAAGCCCAAACCCTAAACCCTAAACCCTAAACCCTAAACCCTAAACCCTAAACCCTAAACCCTAAACCCTTCAACCTCAAGGCTTTGCGACAGCATCGTCTTCGATGGCGAGGCAAGGGTCCAGATTTGGGTTGAGGCGTTTCGCAATTGACTACGAGTTGCTTAAGAACCCCCCCAAAGAACACAAAGCATTCTTCCTTATAAGGTAAGATAGGGAGTATTGTTGTTTTTTTTTTTTTTTTGGGGGGGGGGGCTTCTTCAGTAGTTGAGCAGGCCTCTAAGACATGCCTTTGTTGAGTTCAGGGTTAAGGGCTGTGGGTTGCGGATTTAAGGACGATGTTCAGGAACATTCCAGAGAGGGTTTCAAGGGCTAAGCGAGGTAAGGAGATCATTCATCTTGGGACGAGTACAACCATACTGTACTCTTCTCAAACCCAGCCTCAAGCCCGATACCCTCCTAAACCCTAAACCCTAAACCAAAACCCTAACCCTAAACCCTAAACCCTAAACCCTAAACCCTAAACCCTAAACCCTAAACCCTAAACCCCCCAAATCCCCTTAAACCCTCCTAAGCCTCAGGAGGAGTACCTTGAGCACGTGGAGTGCTCTGGTGGGCGGAGCAGCCCGCGGAGCCACACGTGCCTTTGGCAGAGCTGTTCTGGGTTTAGGGTTTAGGGTTTAGGGTTAAGGGCTAAGGGTTTAGGGTTTAGGGCTTAGGGTGGAGGGTGTAGGGGTTAGGGTTTAGGGTTTAGGGTGGAGGGTGGAGGGTGTAGTGTTCAGAGAAGTCCCAAAAGCCAAGTTTGGTCGGGTTCCCTACGTTACGGTTCCTTCCTTGGGTTTGGGGTTTAGGGTCTAAGGTTTAGGGTTTAGGGTTTATATTGTCCTTGTGTTTTAGCAGATCCTGTTTGCAAGGGCCCTTGCATTCAGGGCAACCCCAAGATGAGGGGCTTCACGAAAATGACGAATTCCAAAAGAGCCTGGCCGCGCAAAATCTGCCCCAGGAAGGAGCTTTCTCCTCAACCCTAAACCCGAAACCCCAAACCCCAAAACAGGAAAGAGCTTTCTCCTCGGAGCCCCACCAGCGACATGTCCCCGGATCCGTCCGAGTCGCATCCTCTGAAGGCACGGGCTGCGCCCAGAACTAAGCCCATAGCCCTGGGACCTTAAGCCCGAAAGCTTGGGAGGTTTAGGGTTTAGGGTTTAGGGTTTAGGGTTTAGGGTTTAGGGTTTAGGGTTTAGGGTTTAGGGTTTAGGGTTTAGGGTTTAGGGTTTGGGATGTTCCCCCTTATACCAACAGTCCTGAAATAGGGATTATAGTACCCCTATGATAATCCCTGTTAAGGACTCTTAGTAAAAGGGGAGCATCCCAACCTAACACTCTAAACTACTCCGAAAACTCTAAACCAAGCCCGAAAGCCTCAGATTTGCAGGGTTTATAGGAACTTTACAAAATTTCAAGGACGACTCGCACTCGTACTAAGTGTACGTACAAGGGAACTTGAATCCCAAGCTAGAACGCTTACATGCCATTCCTGGGGACCGGGACTGTGGAGTTTACACTGTGTACCCCTAAACCCTAAACCCTAAACCCTAAACCCTAAACCCTAAACCCTAAACCCTAAACCCTAAAACTATTTTCCCCACAATTACGGAGGTTTTGAGCTCAGGTGCCTCAAACAGCCGACAAGAGAAAGAATGGATTAGGGCTCAGGGCATGCTTTCGGATTTTAGGGTGTGGAGTTTAGGCCCGGAATAAGCGTGCAGGGGCTTAGAATCCTGAAGTCTTGGTTTTTTGGAACTGAGAAGCGTAGGGTCTAGGGCAAGAGTCTACCTTTTATCAAAATGCCACAATCATCCCCAACAACCGCCTCCTTCGTTTGGGAGGGATGTAAACGGGCAGTTCTCTACAGTAGGGTCCCCGGCCCTTCTTTTCCGGGCTCCGTACTCTATACAGGACCCCAAAAGGCGCCCTAATTTTGAAAGCTACACATATAGTCGCGGTGTACGACAGGGATCCCACAATGCAGGGGCCCAGGCCATGGGATGAGATCCTGATGAAATGTCCTAAACCTTAACCTTATACCCTCAATACCTGACGCCCTAAACCCTAAATACCCTAAGCCCTGAACCCTAAAACCCCTGCTTGTTTGCAGGGGCGTTTCGGGCAAGACACGTGCTTTGGCAGCAGTCGGTCTTGGGCATTGCATTCTGTAGGCATGGAACTAGGGGTCCGGGGTTTAGCGTGCGGAATCCGTAGGGTTTTCGGGTTTGTAGCTTTATCTGTAGTTTAGAGTCTAAAAATATCAAGGTTTAGGGTTTCGATTTCTCCTCAACAATCCCAAGGGGTTGAGCCCCAAATGATAAAATCAGGGTTGATTGAGCCCAAGCCCTAAACCCTAAAACCCTAAGCCCTAGGACCGAGAGCAGGGCCTCATATTTGTAGGGTTTAGTTTCCCCTTTAAACCTCTTTAGCCCAAAAAGGGCACACTTTGCATTCATAGGTTCCTCTTGAAACACCCTAAACCCTTAACCCTAAGCCCTAAACCCTAAACCCTAGTGAACGAAACCCCAGGCCGAAGCACAAAGATCCTGCTCGTCGCGGTCATGCGCCCCAATCCGCAGAGGGCACTTGAAGGTTGAAAGGGCGTCTTCGGGTAAACATTTGGGCGAAATATGGTTTCGGGTTTAAGGTTTAAAAGGGTTTCGTGTTTAGGGTTTAGGGTTTGGGGCTGTCCCCCCCCCCCCCACAACCCTGCCCTACATACCCTGAATCCTGAAGCGCTTTCTTACCTTGAGTTCTAGGTTGACTCCCGGCCCAATGGCACCAGGACCCTAGCATGGTTTAGGGTGTCGTAGGGCTTCGGGTTTCTTGGGGAAGGAGTTCAGGGGCAACCTTTGCGCACGTACAGGGTTGTTGTCTTCTGGAGCCGAGTGAGCTTAAAGTTAATCATTGCAGAATTCCTAGGCTCTCTTAAACAGGGACCTTATTCAGAGGGTCTATATCCCCAAGGGTCCCCCTAATCCTATCCCTTAAGAATTTAGAGTGGGCTTAGGGTCTTAGGGTCCAGTGTGTTGTGTCTGTCGAGTAGGTGGTCCAGCTGCGAAGGGTGAAGTTGCCTATCCTCAGATGCCCCAATGCAACCCTAAACCCTAAACGCCAAACCCTAAACCTGGGTCTGGCATCCGAGGACCACGTCGCGTGGCTTGTCTTGGGACGCTTCACCACCACCATGATTTGGCTGTGGCTTTTCGGAGGCCTGCAGCTTACCATGGGATCCCTTTAGTAGCATCTCCTTCCCACTCATTGAGGCCGAACTGAGGGTGTTTAAGGGAGAACCTTAAGTGGAGGCGGGCATGGGGGGGGGGGGGGGGGGAGCACGTTTTGTTGAGATGTATGTTTTTTCGAGGGAAAGCTGGCCACGTTCGCTCTACCTTGAATCACATACCTGGTCTACACAAACCCTGCGAGCTCTCGACTTGCCAAGGTTCAGATTCCTTGCGGACTAGGATGCTGAAGTGCAGAAGTTAGGGTGAAGTTAGGTCCCCAAGCAATATCGCTCGGGGAAAGCCTCGAGCTCACATCCTGCTCAGCACCCTAGAGCCTGGCAAACCGGACTGCGGGATTTAGGCTTCACGGTCTTTTGGGCTCGCCGTGGAGACTGTTGGGGGGTAGGGGCAATGTGCCCGACCTTGAGACCTTGAGAACCCAAACTCCAGAAGAATTGCAGGTTTGGGGTCGGGTGGGTGGGGGGCGGGGGTGGTGTCGAGGCTTCATCCATACCGTCAACTTCTTCCTGGATGTCGGGGGCAGCCCTATCGACGTCAACGGCGTCATCCAGCAGTCGGCGCCCACCAAGGCGGACGATCGTGAATCCCCCAAAAGCCCCAAACCCTGACTCTCCCCCCAAACGCCTAAAGCCTCAGAGCGTAAAGCCGAAGAACCCCCGAAGACAGGAGGAATAGTAATGAAATATGCTTGCCTCCAGCCGGGGGCTCTGCACTATTTCCGGAGAACATACCCCAAGCCCCAAAGCAATAACTACTATTTGCTGAAGAACCTTAAGGGCCATACGGGATTGTTTTTTCGGGCTTCTGAAGCAAAGAGTAGATAAACCCCAAAGCCCTCAGAGTCTTGACATGACGTAGTGGGGCATCCGTTGAAGTTCTATGAGACATAGTCTGGGCCTCTTAAACCCTCAATGCTTTCAAGCCTTGAGAATTGTAGCCCGGCCATGCCGATTCAAGAAACCTTAAGCACCCCCTACTGGCTGGGCTGTTTATTTCGAATGGGTGCCTTGGTTTATGCATGTGTATAAACATACCTTTATGTAGATACTTGTATATACAAACTTGTATATACAAATAAGCATAAGTATATATACAATAATGATATACGGTTTATGTTTCTTCCGGCTCCGCTGTATTCGGCTGTATGCACTGTCTACACCCTAGACCTTCAAAGCAGATCCGACATGGCTACAGAGTTTGTTACTCGAAATATCGACTTTAGAGTTTCAGGTTTAGGGTTTAGGGTTTAGGGTCGGGGGGGGGTGCTGCGCTAGCTTGTTTGCCCTTCTGTTGATGCTTCTTGCACTTTACTGTAGGGGAAAATGCATGCAATTTGGACCAACACCATATGGGTAGTTCTCTAAATTTAAATTGTGGTCGCTTTGGGGTGTCCTTCTGATCGGGTAGGGTGCCATATTACGTAGGCAACTACTCATATGCTCCCAGTTCTTTCAAGCATGTTCCCTTCTGGACATGTTCATTCCAACGCGGATCCTTCTTGTTCTAGTATAGATCCAGTCAAGGGTGCTGTACCCCAATATTTGGAGTCCTGAATCCTGGGTTTAGGGTTTAGGGTCTAGGGTTTAGGTTGTAGGGTTTAGGGTTTAGGGTTTAGGGCTGCTGCTGCGTCCAGATCCTTCCAGAGAGACGGAGACTCGTTGCGCAGTGGCCGGAGCCGGCGAATTTCTTCGAGGCTCGCATTGTTGAATGTGGGGAGGAGGTTAAAAAGAAAATGCACCTTAGCATTCTCCGGCTAGTGGGTGCGTAAACCCTAAACCCTAAACTCTGCTCCTTCAAAAAAGAGGTGCAAGCATCCAGGAGAACTGCTGTGAAGCCATGAGGCCTTACATAGGCTACATGGGATTCAAGGCTCCCCAACGTAAACCCTAAACCCCAATAAATCCTGAGCCCCCGACCCTAAAGACCCCGCCTCCTCAACCCGAATCGCAGCCCAATGAGACGTTTTGCGGATATAATCCCCTAAACCCTGAACCCTAAACCCTGCTGTGTTCAAAGCATCCTGTTGCCCCATGAAGCTGCAGCAGCTGTCGGGGTTTAGGGTTTCGGGCTCAGGGGCCCTAAACCGCAACCCCAAGAACCCGAACACGAAACTCCAGGGTTTACAGTTTAGGGTTAGGGTTTAGGGTTTAGGGTTTAGGGTTTTGGGTTTAGGGTTTAGGGTTTAGGGTTTAGGGTTTAGGGGCCAGGTCACCTCTCTCCAGTGCAACAGCTCCGGCATGGTCATCGGCACGCCGTTTGCGGTGTGTCTGGGACTGCTTCCGCCATGCCTCGGGATGTTCCCCTTCTAGGGTTTAGGGTTTGGGGTTTAGGGCTTAGGGTTTAGGGTTTAGGGTTTAGGGTTTAGGGCTTAGGGTTTAGGGCTTAGGGTTCAGGGTTTAGGGTTTGGGATGTTCCCCCTTACACTAGCAGCTCCTTAATCGGGATTACAGTACCCCACCCTTTCGGAATCCCTAGGAGCAGAGAAGGGGGAACATCCCAAGCCATGCCAGGAAATCTGAGGCATCCTACGTTCCCCTCATCATCTCATGAGGAGGGGAGGAAGAAGAATGGGCTCCTAGACCCTGATCCCTGAACCCTGTCTTGGGGGGGGGGGTTGGGTTTAGGGTTTAGGGTTTAGGGTTTTGGGTTTTGGGTTAGGGCTTAGGGCTAAGGGGCTTAGGGGCTTAGGGGCTTAGGGTTTAGGGTTTAGGGTTTAGGCTAGGGTTTAGCGTGATTTGGGGTTTGGGGAGTTCAGGATGATGTAGGGTGTCTAGGATCTGCCTAGAGGTGGGCCAAGTACACATGTGGTCAGGGTACCAGGCCCTTTTTCAAGATATAGAGCTTGCACGAGGTAGAGTTGCAGGGTTCAGGGCACTGCGTTTTGTTTCGACGATGGGTCGTCGCACGCCGCCCTGGCCCTTGCACCCCACCTGAGGCATTCAGCCACGAGGGCCTACGGCTTGAATGGCAGCCATGGTATAGGCAAGGGTGGTTTGGAGCGTTGCATCTTAAGACCTACACAAATTAGGACGTTTTTTGCTCTCTTTGGACTTCTGTTTAGCTGTCATGAACAGTCGTGCAGCCGGTTCGCTTTATGTAAACAACAGCTTGTTGACATGTTGTACGATGCTGGTCCGCATTCAAGCAGGGTTGTACAGAGTCCTCGGAAACGGTCGGCTTCCAAAGTCCCTGCAGCATGCTTGATATCCACTATTTCCTGGTAACATTCATCAGAACCTCGGGCCTATATGAAACTGTGCGATTGGGTCGTATGCCCTGAGGCATGCTATTGCAATCCCTCCAGCCCAACACCCCTTGAGTACAGAAAGTACCTAGTCCATAGTCAAGATTCTTGTGCAGTTTAAGGTGAACTCCCCAATAAGGATATTATCAGGCTCCCTAAACGACCTACCCTTAATTGCAGGGCTGGGGGGATGTTGAGGGGGAAAAGGATTCTAGAAGACGCCTGCATCCTGCTTCGACCCCCGGCCTCCCAGTTTAGGGGTTCAGGGTCTTTAGAGTTTTACTTGTGATTATAAGGGTGAGACAGCCTTTTGCAGAGTTGTAGATGGTAGATGAGTGAGCTAAGTACAGCAGATGCGTGAGCATAAACTCTAGCCGAGTCCTCCACCCCTAATCCCTAAACCCTGAAGTTTTCCTAAAACCCGACAATCCCCAGCCTCTGATCCCTAAACCCCAAAATTTCCCTAAAACCCAACAGTTCCCAGTGTCTGAGCATCCCTTCTACAGGCCCGCTGTCGCAGATTGGCGAGTTTGAGATGAAAACGGCTTGGTGCGGTCCAGGCAACCCTGAACCCTAAACCCTAAACCCCGATCCCAAAAAAACCCATGCACCCTCTAAACCCTATAAACCCTATAAACCCTGTAAACCCTATAAACCCTATAAACCCTGTCAACCCCATACCCCCTATAACACCTATAGACCCTGTAAACCCTATAAACCCTGTAATCCCTATAAACCCTAAACCGAAAGGAGGCAGGATCGTGTTTGGGCTTCGGGCTTTGTGGGCGGACAAAACCTATTTTTGCAGATCCTGACATAAAGAATGGCGTCCTCGTTGTCGGTGGGCTTAGAGAATGTAGCACCTTATTGAGCTCCATTTCAAAAGAAACCCCCCAAGATCCTTAGTGCCTTCCTCATTTAATCGGCCAGAGCTAAGTAACTCGGTTCCTATATAGCCTACGCAGAGAACCCAGATTCCAAATATCCCAACCTTCAACCCCTCGAACCCCCTAAAAAGCCTAACCACCTAAAACCCTCAACCCTAAACCCTCCAACCCCAACCCCAAACCCCAAACAACCCCTCAACCTAAACCCTAAACCCCTCAACCTAAACCCTAAAACCCTCTCAAACTCCAAAACCCCCAAAACCCCTCGCAAGAACGGCGTGCCAGTCTGGAAGGACAGGGCTGCCAGGCGCTCGCGCGCGAAGCTGGGGGCCATTGGCACCTCCGAACCCTGGGCGCGGCGCAGGAGACGCGGCTCTAGGGCTCTGGTAGGGTTCTAGGGTTCTAGGGCTCTGGTAGGGTTCTAGGGTTTTAGGGTTCTAGGGTTCTAGGGCTCTGGTAGGGTTCTAGGGTTCTAGGGCTCTGGTAGGGTTCTAGGGTTCTAGGGTTCTAGGGTTCTAGGGTTTTAGGGTTTTAGGGTTCTAGGGTTCTAGGGTTCTAGGGTTCTAGGGTTCTAGGGTTCTAGGGTTCTAGGGTTCTAGGGGTTCTAGAGTTCTGGGGTTCTGGGGTTCTGGTGTTCATAGTGTTTATAGGGCTTATGGGGTTCTAGGGTTTAGGGCTCTAGGGTTTTGTTTTATATAGGGGAAGGGAGAGGGTTTATTTTCAAGGTATATAGGGCTTAGCGGGCTCATGGTGCTTCTAGGGCTTGTAATTGCATACGGGCCTGCACTGCCTATGGCTTATGGAGAGTTTGCAGAGCACACAGCTGGCTGAGAACTGTCCAGGTCATAGACAAATTCTTGTAGTTGTGCAGACGTGCAGCCCGCGACCTCAATAGCAGCCATTTGCAGCAGCATGTTTATCTCATTAAGGATAGCGGGGATGGGTTAATGTTCGCATATTCGCTCGTGATCAAAGAATACAGACGGCCATGAGTTGTGAGTTTCCCTGCCCCATTATGAAACCGAATGCAACAGTACATGGTTTGAATGTTTTTGCAGAGTCTTGGGCGGTTGAACGACTTTAGTGTTGAGAGCTTTCGAGAAGAAGCCAGAAAGGTTCCAAACGAAGAACAGGACGAAATCATGGTTCTTGGCACCCTAAACCCTAAACCCCAAACCCTGAACCCTAAACCCTTTTTTCCCCACCCTCGGTGTGGGGTTGTTAGATTTTAAACTCAACTCTTCTCCTCGCCCGGAACTCTTCTCCTCGCCCGGTCTACTCCTCGCTCGTCCCTGGAGTGCCCAACCCCAAAGTGTCCCAGCCCCAGAGCCAGAGTCTCCCTGGAGTGCCCAACCCCAGAGTGTCCCCAAGAGTCTCCAGAGTCTGCCTGGCTTGCCCAACCCCACAGCCTTGGCTGGAGTGCGCAACGCAGAGTGTTCCCGGAGTGCCCAGGCCCAGAGTCTCCTTGGAGTGCCAACGCCCAGAGTGTGGACTGCCCAGCCCCAGAGTTTTCTCGGAGCCAACCCCAGAATCTCCTTAATGCCCAACCCAGAGTGTCTCAGTGCTCCAGTGTCTCCATGCAGTGCCCCACCCCAACCCACAGTGTCCGTGCCCAGCCCCAGAGTGTCCCTCCTCTACCAAGAGAGGGTGAGGATGTTCGAAGTAAAATAATTATACCCTCCCAACCGCCAGGACCAGAGTCCATCACCAGCAGCGCCTCGGAAATAGGCAGATTCTTTGGGGTCTAGGGTTTATGCCCTTGGAGGTTAGTTTTGGGTTTAGGATTCTAAGTATTCGTGTTTTGGGGGTTTAGGGTGTTAGGTTTTAGGGTTTAGGGTTTAGGGGTCTAGCGTGTAATTAGTAGGGCAGAACACCTTTGAGAAGGCGCTGCTGCACGGCAACATGCGTGAGCACCAGGGACAGACCTTTGCAGCTGCAAAGCGATGTCAACCACCCCCTGGTCCCCAAACCCTCACTCTCTGAACCTGAACCCCCTGAACCCTACACCCTGAACTCCAAACTCTGTATAACCCCCCAAACCACAAACCCCAAAGCCCAGACCCTAGAGAACCTTCTAACTCTACCCTGAAACATCTAAACCCTAAACCCTCTACCCTAAACCCTAAACCTTAAACCCTAAACCCAAAAAACCCAAAAACACCTAAACGCCAAGCCCTCAAACGCCCATCTGGCCGAGGTGCCTCTGCCCGACTCATGGCAGATCGTGGCGGCAGCTCCCGTGCTGGAGCAGCCAGGCCCCGCAGGGAGAAACACTTTAAGCCCAAGGTCGGGGCTTCTTGGGGTGGTTTGGGGGTTGTTTAGGGTTTGGGGTTTAGGGTTTGGGGTTTAGGGTTTGGGGTTTAGGGTTTGGGGTTTAGGGTTTGGGGTTTAGGGTTTAGGGTTTGGGGTTTGTGGTTTAGGATTTGGGGTTTAGGGTCTGGGGTTTAGGGCTTCGAAAAACATCAGGGTCGGCTTCCTTCTTCGCTTTCATGTTCAGTCCCTTCCTACCACACGACACCAAAGAGGACTGCGAGCCATTCCCTTGAGCCCCGGGATGCTGCGTTTAGGGTTTAGGGCTAGAGTTTAGGGTTTAGGGTTTAGGATTTAGGGTTTAGGGTTTGGGGAAACTATGTAAGCCAAGTAGAGAGACAGAAAACCTAGCGTGCTAGCATCTTAGAATCGTTGGGCGCAGGGCTTTGGGGGATTTAGATCCTACAAACCCTAAACCCGAAAATGTTGGACCCAAAGCCTCAACCAACCCCTAAACCCCGAAGCAAACACCCCAAGGTTGCGAGAGAAAAGGCTCGCACTCCGGAACTCCCCTCCCCCTCTCCCCCAAAATTCCAAAACCTCGAGAAAACCTTAAAGCCTGAACCATCCTAAACCCAAACACGAACCCTCAACCCTAAACCAAACCTCCAGCGCACATCCGAGTTCCTTGACAGGAGGCCGGGCTGCGCTCTTGAGTGCTTGGGATGGCCATCGCGGCTTGGCTCGGTGTGTCTATGTCGAGGGTTTTCTACTAAAAGCTTAAGAACCCCCCCCCCAAAAAAAAAAACAAAAAATCAGAATATCCCTATATCTGAAGCGATTGGGAGTTTAGGGGGGCTTTAGGGCTTAGGGCTTAGGGCTTAGGGGTTGGTGTTTTGCAGTGCTGCTGTACTTAGCCATTACTGGCCACTGGAAGATACTTAGAAGCAAGCTACATCTTTGAAGGAGATTGCTGAACTAAACAAGGCCTGCGCCGCCACGATGTGCTGTCGTCTCCAACAACTCGGGGGTTGATTGGGAAGATTTTGATGAAGGTGGGCTCTAGTACCCAGAAAGGCTTGCCTCAAGTGGAAGTTTGAGTGTTTATTCCCCCCCAAACCCACCCAAGGGAACTGCTTAGGTTTTGGGGTGTGGCTACGTCTACTGTTCACAGAGGTTAGGTCTTGACAGCGACCGCTCAAACGCCTGACAAGCTGACAGTGCCCTTATACCCCTCTTTGAAGCCTTACATGAGGCGCTGTACCCGGGAACTCCCCTCCTCCTGCTAGAGCTTCTGGGGCTCGAAGGTTGTTGGGGGTTCAGATGGAGAAAACCAGAGGAGCCCCCAAGAATCACTTTAGGATTGGCTTTCTTCCGCGGGAACCCCGAAGCCTGAGCCCTGAAGCCAACATCGAAACCGAGGCATCGTGATCGCCTCTCTGGCCCCCGAATCTTCAGGCGTGTGGCGCCTTCATCGCCGCCCCTGGGCGAAGTTTTGGGCATTCTACATAACCTGGCCTCCAAGCCTCAAAACCCAGGAACCAAAAGAGTCCAGTTTAGGGCTTCGGGCTCAGGACCCCCTAAACCCTTGAAGAAAGCTTTAGGGTTGAGGGCTTAGGGTTTAGGATGGAGCTTTACAATACGCTGTTTGGGGCAGCCTTTTTGGGAGGTCGGCGAACCCCATCAGGTCTAAAACCCTGAACGTCCCTGCCCGGGGAGTCCGATTGTTGGGGCTGGACCATTGCTGCAAGCATACCGCATACCTGTACAGGCCCAAGACTTCTTAGTTGGGCTCCCTGCAATGTGAGAGGCCAGACAGTCCAGAGGAACTAAATGTTACCATGTCACTTAAGGACCTCTGGTGGCCTCTGAAGATTTTGGCAAATCCTTTCATCAGATCGACAGTCACACCCCAAAACCACGACTCATGACAAGCAGAACTGCAACAACAGTTGCAAATTTTGCAAGTGTGAACAGGCACGTACAGTCGCTGCCTAGCCCTCAACCCCAACCCCTAAAACAGCAGAGCCCTCCCGGTAGGCTTAGTTTTGCACACCCATAACCGCCCTTTCTGTGCACATGGAGCCACAGGAGCCCCGCAGCGACCCCCCCAACCTGAACAAAGCCCAGGTTTTGCAGTGCACCAGCCACTGGGCAACTGTACCGAGGCGGGACCCTGAACTGAGACCTGGGTAGGCCCCTGGGATATGTTACATTTTCCCATACTGGGTTCAAGAGGATCATATTCAGGAGTATGTTTCAGAGGGTTTTTCTGGGCCATCCCAGAGACTTCACGCTTCAAAACGTTTGGGGCTTCAGGGCTTTGGGGCGACATGGCTGTGCAAAGACTCTAGGGGCTTGCGGGGTGTAGGTTTAGGGTTTTGGGGACGCAGTTTAGGTGTCCAGGGCCGGTGTCTTTCTCTCCGCTTGACTCCACCTCAAACTCGTGGGCAATTCCTGGTGAACGAAACTATTCCTTGCAAGGATCCAGCAAAGCTTAAGCCCGAATTTGTTGCTTTGTCCATTTTGTCCATCTGCCTTGACAGGGCCTATGGCGTATATGTGACCCAATTTTCAGGTACATGTGATGTGTGATCAGTTCTCTGCATGATGGTTCCTTTGATATTGAGGTCCGTATGGTCCTAGGAACCCCTAAACCCTAAACCCTACATGTACGGTCCTAGGCAAACTGAAACACAGAGAGCTGACCATGGATGGGGGCTCGGGGGATATTTAGGGTTTAGGGTTTAGGGTTTAGGGTTCAGGTTTAAGACGGTAAGCTTGACTTGATAGATGACCCCTGGAACAGTTGCGGGATCCATCACGACCCTCTTTACACCAGCAAACTGTAAAGAGTGGCCCAAACAACACCGGGTCCCACACTGGCCCAAGCTATTGTTGGGCAGTAACTAAAAACTTCAGTTCCCCCATATAGGAAAGAGGTCAAGTAAGGTTTAGTGTTTGGAGTGTCGGGGCTAGGGCTAGGGCTTGGGCAGGGCGTGAAGGTTGTTTTTGTTCGGAGCTCTCGACCCTAAATTGTCGAAGGCGTTGAATGCCATAAACAATCCACATGGTCACTTCTCTAAATTATGGTCCCTCTTGGGGTTGCTATCCCCGAATATCTAGAGTACCCCAAAATGGGACCACCATTTTGAGAACTGACCACATAAACTGGCTAAGCTCCCAAGCCAGGAGGCTGTAGGTTTGAGGGCTTGAGGCTCTCAACCCTAGACCCTAAACCCAAAAGGATATACCCCACTAGAATAGCCATCCTGCGGTGCCCTGGCCCAGGTCTCTAAGGCAATTTCACAGCTCCTTCGCTCACCTTCGAACGCTGAAGCCAAACCCTACTACACCCCAATCTTGTGAGCGCTGCACTACCTGCTTCTGAGTACGGAATGAGAGAATTAGGTACCCTATATTCGCCTATATATATATATATATATATGTATGTATATACACCCGGGACTGTAGACCCTACTCAGCACCACTAGGTAAAACCCTGCTAATCCCTCACAAAACCCTACTCAAGCCCTGAAGTCGTTCAGGGTTTAGGGTTTGGGGGTTCAGGGTTTAGGGTTTAGGGTTTCAGGGTTCAGGGGCTCAGGGTTTAGGGTTTCAGGGTTCAGGGTTTAGGGTTTAGGGTTTGGGGTTTAGGGCTTAGCCGAAAGGAGGGCCCAGCCGTCACCGACGGAAGCGGGGAGCCCGCGCCAGGCGGGGCGTCCTGTCGGGTTGCTGTGAAGGATCGAAGAGGGTTCTAGGGGTTTATAGAGGTTTAGGGGTTTCTTGTTCGGTGTTTTGGGGGTTTATAGAGGTTTAGGGGGTTTAGGGGGTTATTGTTAAGGGTTTGAGGCTTCAGAGTTTTGGGGGTTCGGGGTTTTAGGGTTGTAGGGGTTTTAGGGTTGTAGGGTTTCAGGGCTTTAGGGTTGAGGGTTCAGAGGTAAAGGCAGATGTAGAATGGATAGACAGCAAATGATGTAGTTTCCTTTTTCTTATTGCCGATTCTGAGTTCTTGATTGGAGGCGGCAGCGCAGTATTCTACAGCGACTGGCGTTGGTTTGTTCCTGGTTTCAATCCCCCCCCAACCCGCAATATAAGAATATGTCTGTAGAGCAGTTGCTGGTATCAGCAGGTGCCATCTATCGTTTTGTCAGAACACCCTCTGCCTGAACCCCTTAACCCTCCAAAACCCAAAACCCCAAACCCTAAACCCTAAACCCTAAAACCAACCCTAAACCCTAAACACCACCCTGGGAAGGCAAGGAGGCTGCGGTGCAGGGCCTCTACATCGACACCTCCTCTGGCAGCTGGCCCTGATTAAGGGTTCAGGAATTAAGGGGTTTAGGGTTTAGGGTTTAGGGTTTAGGGTTTAGGGTTTAGGGTAGGGGGGCTTTCAGGGTCTATAGGGCGTGCAACCACAGCCCTCGTTGGGAGTAGCGGTTCCATGAGGGGGCCGTGCCCCAATACCCGCGGCCCACCAGATGCCTTTCTGCAAGCCCTCCACTCGAGACCCAAGCATGGTTTTCGTTTAGGGTTTAGGGTTTAGGGTTTAGGGTTTCGGGTTTCGGGTTAGGGTTTAGGGGTTAGGGTTTAGGGTTACCAAGAGTAAGACCTCCCGTGCAAACCGACATGTTGAGCAACACGAAGTACGCCCCCGGATAGGGGAGGCTTGGGGCAGAAAAACCCGATCTCTGAACGGCAAACCCTGACCTCTGAAAGGCTATAGTTCGACGCCCTACTAAATTCCAAAAAGCCCACGAGAAGAGTCCTAAAACACTGAACCCTAATCTGCGAGTCGGCTTTGCTCTCGAACCCATACCCCTGAGGATGCGAAACCCTGGCCGTTCTCCGCAACTACGCCGGAGATGGTTATGTGGACGGCCGCTCGTCTGTTCAACTCCGCGAACCCAGAGCCATAGACACGAGAGCTTAGGCGCTAGTAGGTTGAGCGATTCTTGGGTCTTGGGTAATAGAGTCCAAGGCTCCCTTAACCGACAGCCCCAAACCACACACCCTAGAGTCCCCAACCCTCAACCCTCAACCCTAAACCCTAAACCCTAAAACCTAAGCCCTGTAAACCCAAACCGTAAACCTCAACCCTTTTTTTTGGGGGCCCTAAACCCCAGGACCCCCAGAAGCAAGGACGTGAGGGCCATGAACTATTAAGCCAGGGGCTGCTGAGCTCGGAACCCGAGAGTTGCTCCCGCCAACCCTCAGTTTCCCAAGGCATTAGGATTAGGGTTTAGGGTTTAGGGTTTAGGGTTTAGGGTTTAGGGTTTGGGGTTTGGGGTTTGGGGTTTGGGGTTTAAGGTTTGTGGTTTGGGGCTTAAAGGGGTTTCAGGTTTGAGAGGGTTTGCATCGGGTTCAGGGTTTGTCAGGCTTCCAAAGGCTGACACCCCCGCCCCCCCCCCCCCCCTGGAGAACTCAGCCAAGAGGAAGGATGGGAGCCTAGAGCCTATACTAGGACCGGGAGTATGCCCTTTTTTCCCTTTTCGTAGGGTTGGGGTTCCCTTATAAGCCCCCTTAAAACCAAAAAACAAGGTACCCGTTTTATTCCTAGGTTACTCCCGGGTCTAGCATAGATCCTAGACTTCAAGCCCTCGACCCCGAGCCACCCTAGAAAACTCACATGGAACCCTCAACATCCTAAAACCTTCACTCACACACACCCTACACCTTGTAAGAAACCCTTAACCTAAAACCCTAAGCCTTAAACCCAAACCTTGTACCCTAAACCTTCAAACCACACGCCTCATGCTTCCCCGGACAGCTTCGCCCGGTAAGAAAAGGCTGGGACCTGGTATCCGGCAAGCACATGGGCTGCCGCTTGGCGGGTTTTGGGGACATTTGTGGCTTCTGGGGTCGGAGGGTGGTCGGAGGGCTGGGCTCTGAGGTGCTGGGGGAGTTTAGGGCCTTTGAGGGTTTTTTTATTGGGGGGGCTGAATTGTAGCGGTATATGTCGGTTCGCAGCGGTTTATAGAGTTTTGGGGTTTGCCTCTTTGCATGCCGGACCTCTCGCTCTCTCTCTCTTTCTTTTCCTTGCGGCTGACTGGCCTGCCAATCTCCAAATGCCATTTTGACAGTCGGATAAGAGCGCCCTAGGGAGTCTTTGCTAAAAAGAGATCTTCCTTAGTTTGGGGACAGGTATCTTGAACAACTACCATATGTGGTCAAACTGGTGAACCATAGATACTCAACCTCCCGTGCGCAAAGCTACTAGAGGACTGACGTCCAGGACCATGAGCCCCAAAACCCTAAACCCTAAACCCCAAACTCAAGCGCCCTAAGCCGTTTTACCATAGCCAGAAGCGCCAGCAACCACACCTGCGATCCAGTTGTCGGCGCCCATAAACTATAAAGGGCACTCCCCCAAGGCTGGAAGATCAGTCCCCAGTCACAATACGGAGCTTTGTGCCACGACGGCGCGAACCTCTTGCTCGCCAGGCAGGATCGAAGGTTTGGGGTTCAGGGTGAAAGGTTGTCTTCTTCGCAGGATTCAGGGTGCAGAAAAAAATCCTGGACCCTAAACTTGAACTCCAAGGTCTTTCTCTTCAACCCGTAAACACTTGTAAGGGTTTGATTGTGTTTCATTCATTTTCACGATTTTTTCTCTGGCCCCACGGCTATGGTTGCAGAATGAGTCTTCTAGGATTTTGGACCCCCTGAATTGCTGTTTAGGTTGAGGTTTGCTGTTGGTTGCGCCACATTGAAGTGTTTTGCAGGCAGGCCGTAGTCTCAAGAATCATGCTGTGTAGCAGGAACCCAAGGCAAGCCTTTCCGCAAATTTGCGTTGCAATGCAGCAACATGCATACCCACATACTGTACATGCTGGACGTACATACCTTTGCACACTTGGATGCATGCATGCGTTCATCCATCCATATATGCATGCGTACATATGTTTGGCTTCGGGGCCTAAGTGGCGACGGTGGCCTGTGCCTCTTTCAAGGCTTGCACTTGGGTTTAGGCTTTTGGGCATAAGGGCTCGAAGTTCGAGATTTTTTTTTTTTTTTTTTTGGGGGGGGGGGGGGGGGTGTTCAGAGTTGAGAGTGTCATTGAAGAATCGGGGTTATAACTACGTCATGCAGTAGTAGCGTTCGCGCACGCGGCAAGATACAACGGAACTTCAACCCTAAAGCCAATCGGCCCTGGCCCTTGCAGCAGTGAACATTAAAAAAAGTACTTATCAGTCTTATGTACCCTTATAATTGTGCTCGTTATTGCTCATGTGATTATCATTTTTGCTACTATTGTTATTACCATTAGATTGTTACTCTTCGTATTGATGATTCTTATCATCGACTGTTATTATTGTTACCATCATGATTGCTACAATTGTGACTGCTACTATTGTTGCTATTTCTCTCATCATTACTCATGCTTCCAGAATGTTTATGGGGTATACGACAATAGGGGACCCCTAATATGGTCCCCCAAATAGTAGGATTCCCTTGTAGCAAGGACCCCAAAATGGTACCCCAAATTTCGGAACCCTAAAGCCTAAACCCTAAACCCTAAACCCTAAACCCTAAACCCTAAACCCTAAACCCTAAACCCTAAACCCTAAACCCTAAATCCTGACTTTACGAGCCCCCTTGATCTGAACAAGAGCCCCTGGGCATGCAGGCAGAGCTCGGAAGGACCGGTCCTGGCGACTCGGCTGTTCCAGCGCTTGGGGAGTCTTTTTGGGGTGGGGCTCCGTTGGGGTGGGCCCTTGTACTTGGGGTTTAGGGTTTAGGGTTTAGGGTTTGGGGTTTAGGGTTTAGGGTTTAGGGTTTAGGGTTTAGGGTTTAGGGTCTAGGGCTACTTGGGGTCCTAGAACATCGAAGCGCTGTCTGTTCGTGGTCCAAAGTGTCGAGGCGATTCCCTGCGCGACGTAGACTTCTGGCTGGTTCTTAGTAGGGAATGCGGGAATGAGGTGTGTTTTCCCTTAACGGGTACATGTAGGGCCCTAATTCCCTCATTCCCCACTAAGAACAGGGGGACTTTCAGAGGTCAGAGCCCACGGAACTAAGGCTAGGTTAGGTTGCGGACTCCTCACCTTTCTAAGGTCCGGATAGTTTCATGGGCCCTTAATTCTGGTCCCCTACCTTCCGCAAAGGGTTTTCATGTATGAAGCCACGCAGAGTGCGTTCAGGGGTGTAAGGTTTAAGTTTGAAGTGCTGGTTCTTCGCTGTTGGCTTAGGCCCGAACCCTAAACCCTAAACCCTAAAGGGGGTTATCCTGACGGCTCTCTGTACTGAGGAGAGCACTCTTCTCCCAAAGAACTTCGCGCAGTGTCAGAAGAGTGCCTTGGCGTGCCCTAGGAAGCCTGCTTGCGGGTTTAGGGTTGAGGGTTAGGGGTTTGGGATTTAGGGTTTTGGGTTTGGATTAGGGTTTAGGCCCTGAGCCTTCGAAGCCCTAAACTCTAAATCCCAGATTGCAGTGGCCCCCAAACCTGGAACCCCCACCCCACCCCGCCTCCAGGAGCTTACGATCTTTGTGCAGAATCAGCTTATGGGGTGCTGTGTATAGGGTTGACTCGGTTTAGGGGTGCGGGCTGGGGTTTAGGGTGCAGGATTCGTAGGGTTTTTTATAGTTTGTTTGGAAGCTTCATATGGCCATACCCCATTGCTTGAAAGCTGTTATCTCTAATTTTGGAAAGGCCAGGAACTGTCTCATTTTGCACTCCTGTTCTTCTTTTTTCCAGGCTCTACAGTATCGGTCCTTCCTCGGGTCTCCAGTAAACGCATACTTCTTCAGGGTTGTGCTGCCAACATGGGCTCGTTGAGCTCAACTTTCACCGTGAACCCTAAACCCTAAACCCGCTTAAACCCTGATTGTGCCATGGTTCAGGGTTCAGTAGCTTGCCAGTGCAGCTCCCCAACCTGTACAAAGCGTTTTCATGGGCTCACAGGACCCTGAGCCCTAAACCCTAAACCCCAAATCCTACACCCCAAGCCCTAAACCCTAAACGTCGAAGCCCAGTGTCCACCGTAGACCCTGACTCCCGGGGAGTGACCCTGCACCTGGATTTCTGGACCAAGCCTGCATTAGTTGATGGGTTTAGCCATAGGGTTTAGGGTCTAGGGCTTGTTTGGGTGGGGGGGGGGGGTATATGTTTCTATGAGGGCTTCCTAACATGGGGGGTCACCACTTCGGGGGTCTAGTTAGGGGCTGTCCCACAGTGAGGTTCCGAGCATGTTGGGCGAACGGTTAGGGCCCCCGACAAGTTCACCTCGAAGGTCCGAGCGCTGCTCGCTTCACCGTTCAGGCGCTTTGCCCGTGGTAGCCTGGGCGGGGGAAAGGTGTAGGGCTTAGGCCTTCCCAGGGCACAGGTGTGATTTCTTACTGCTTTCTTGGGGGGGGGGGAGGAGGGGCAGGTTCAAGGCTGAAGGCGCTGTAGATGAAGCTGCGAGCCATGTAGGGGTCTGGTTTAGAGTTTAGAGGGTTTAGGCTTCGGGGTCTCGGAACCCAAGTCCCGTACCCAGAGCGCAGGATTAACTACCAGGATAAAGCAACTCGGACACCCCCCAAGTCCTCTCCCCCCTTGGCCAACGCCGATGGGCTGAGGGATGTCAAATCCATGCCCGCTGCCGCATGTCGGGATCATCGATTGCCCCCTTCTGCGTTCGCAAGACATTGTTGAGCTCGAAGGTGCATCTTGTGTAGAGAGCTTCTTGGCTCAACCTGGGGTCTGTTATCTGGTCTCCTGGAACATACATACCTTGAACCCTACACCCCAGATCCGAAACCCAAACCTCAGACCCGCGCCTTTTGGGAGTCGACTCAAGACGTTTGTGCAGGGGGCACTTCGATCCACGATGGTGTAGTTGCGGACAGCCTCCTGCCCATCCTCGCGCCGATGTGCAGGCTCCTTGGGTGCTCTTGAGTGTGGACGTGGAACCCGAAACACCGAGCCCTACAGCAAACACTACAGCAAACCCCAATAAGCCCCAATACACCCCAATTTAAACCCCTAAACCCGCTTGACCTTGTGGATCCGAATAAGCCCTGAAAACCCTTATGCAATCCTTGCCATAAGGGTTTGGGTTTTGGGCTTTTGGTATTTGTTGAAGCTGTGGTTGCTTCATTGCACTAGGGATATAGCCTTCCAAGATCAGTTAGGTCATGGAAACGACCCCAAAAGGTCGGAACAAACGGGTGGGGGGCGGGGGGGTCCTGGCGGGACGGCGGGACTTCTGGTTCGCCAAGGGGACGTGGAGCAACTTCTCCAGGTTTGAAAGAAACAACTTGAGGTTGGGTTCATGTAGAGCTAGTATCCTCGCAAGTGTTCGGGTTCACGCTTCGAGGTTTAAGGCTTCAGGCTCGATACTGTATCTAAGAATAGCCTCCCGCAGTTTTGCATGACATCGAAAGCAGCGTGGCGCGAGGTGGCAGCGAATTGGCCCAGCGGCCGGGGCGTTGCCCAAGCAATCTGCAGCACTTCGGGGGTCTCCCATTAACCCTACAAAACGCCCTAAACTGGAACCGCCTGCAAAAAAGCCCTAAACCGGAACCCAAGTCTTGTGTAGATTTCCGCACCTCAACACAACCAACCCCAAGTCCTCTTCCCCAAGCCCTAAAAGCGCTATAGACCCTAAATCCTAAACCCCCCTCCCAAACCTGACCTCGCAGCCGATAAGCTGTGTCCAGCCACTGTCAAGCCCAGCCCTCTAACCCTAAACCCTTTATAAACTTTGTAACCCTAAACCCTAAACCCTAGCCCTAAACCCTCAACCCTAAACCCTAAACCCTAAACTCAGCAACCCTAAACTTTAGCAGCCCTGAGCTGTGCTCCTTCCGTCTCACTTGGAGAAGACGCTCACTGCAGTTCAGAAGCCGGGGGCACCCCTCTTGGAACCCCAAAGACCCTATAGACCCTACGGACCCCACAAGGAGGGCCCCCCCCTAGTTATAAGTAGAGTCTCTACAGTAGAGTTCTAAGGACCCTAGATTGGGTTGTACTTAAGGATCCTAACTTAGGTTACAAGTCCCTTAAATTAGTGTAGTAAGGGGGCCCCTTCCTTGTATATACCCGACCTCTGGTAGTGGGGCCCTCACGTTGAGAACTGCCCGGCTAAGAGAGTGTCCTCTCCTCTGCACCACATGAGGTGTCGGATCGGCTCCACACACCCTTATGCCAGGATGCCAATGAGAAGGGCTTCTTTGAGGGCTTTGTTGAGGCTTCAAGTGCTTTCGTCAAGGTTTTTTTAGGGTTTTTCTAAGGGTTTAGGGGTTTGGGGCTTTAGAGGTGTAGGGGTGCGCCTTATTCCCCTTTGCCAGGGTTTGGGGCCGGTTTAGGATTCGAAGAGCGACCTGATCACATTTCCCCCTTCTACTAAGCCTTGAGCAAAAAGGATTTTTCTGGCTTTAGTGTTTAGGGTTTGGGAAGGGGCGCATGCTGGACTTACCGGGGCTTAACTCGAATTACAATGGTTATATTTTCGGCAGCTACCACTGTGATGGCAGCAGGATGGGCATCGCGTTTGAATATCTCTGGCCCACTAAATTTAATCTATTGCCCCTCATGTTACCCTCCCCCCTACCCCCTTCAACATTCCCATACTCCATGATGGGCCTGTAATGGGAGTATTTCATACTAGGGCAGGGTCTGTTCCGCGCATCTTATGTGGAGCTCCCAGATCACAGATGGTGAGCTGGCTTTACAGACAGGACTGGAAGTTTGCTTGTGGACGCGGTTAGGTAAGGTCGGCTTTGGCATGTTGAGCTTTTCGGGTGTCCCCAAACCCCGAACCCTAAACCCTATGATTCCGCACTTCTAGTACCTTCGAGGACGAATGTAAAGGTCGAAGCATCGGCTAGAGTTGCAAAGCGGCTGTGTATGAGGTTTACAGGGTTTAGGGTTTAGGGTTTAGGGACCTCAGACCACCTTGGAAGCCGTAGTGCCGCGTGCGGTTGGTGTTCGCGTTCCCCTGCGTTCGCGTTCGCACTCGGGAACCGGTTGGCTTCTTTGTGATGACCGGAGGGTTTTTGGGACACCGTCTTAGGATGGTTGGACAGGGTTACAGAAAGGGGCCCCCCTAGTTCTCAGTAGAGCTACAAGGACCCTAAATCGGGTTATAAGGATCCTAACTTAGCTTTACAAGTCCGTTAACTGTAGGTAGCACAGTAAGGGGGGGCCCCTCCTTGTAGGGATGTGGGCTGCTGGACAGTGCCCCAAGACAGCCCTAAATGCCTAAACTCTTGAAATTTCGTAACCCTAAACCCGAAACCCTAAACCTTAAACCCAAAATCACCAAAACTCTTGTACTTCGCTTCTTGGTTTGATTTGTTGTTTGGCTTCTTCGGGGGTGGTCGGCTGGAGTCTGAACCCTTTAGGAGTAGAATAGGTAGCCTTTACCCTTGTTGGATATATTATATTCCCCTTTCCCAAAGGCTATAACCTTTACTTACCCCAGCATACTGGACAACTATGTCTCAAATTCGCACCCAGTCCCTAAACCAGTGTGGACTTCAAAGTATAAACTCATCAGCGACGCGACCAAGCTTTAGCCTACCTTCATTCACGTTGTAGAGTCCCCCGGCTCAGCACAACATTTAGGGACTTCAGGGCATCTGAGGCGAGATAGAGTTTTTGGGGTTTAGGGTTGAGGGTTTTCTACTTTCCGGTTGAAGACTTAGGTTTGGAATAAGCAGCGGCTGCAAGCTTCAAAGATCCCAAATACGAGAACAGTCCTGTCAGTCGATATACTTTTTTCATTGTTAATGCCAGATTCAAGGAGCGGCGCGCGTGCGAGCATAAATTGGAAGCTGCTGAGCAATTTCAGTTCTCCAGTTTAATTGTTGATGGCCCACCCTACACCCTAAACCCGAAACCTTACGTAGGCCCCAGACCCAGTGCTTATTTGTCTATAGGGTTTCTCTTCTTGGCTGCCGGTTAAACAATTTCACGACTGAGATTTTACGAAGCTTCTTGAGGTCACACGGGTACAAGCCTTAAGAACACTAAGCCCATTTGCCGCCTGTGGTCAGCTAGGGAGACTTATGGGCGGACTCTTTCGTTCATCAGTTTCATGTTGTTGCTTTGGCATATCATGGGACTCTACCTTGGACCCCGAAGGTTGTACCCTTGGGTTTGGGGACCCTTCGTTAAGAGCCTCTGAAGCAGTATAAGTGCCGTGTCAGGAGTATCTTCAGAGAACTTCTTAGGGGTACTAAACCCTAAACCCTAAACCCTAAAACCCTAAACTGCTTCCGTGGGGTTTAGTTCAAGGTTTGGCTCTTGAAGCCCGAGGCTGTAGGACTCTCAGCCGCGCCTCGCGAATCTTGGGTTTAGGGGTTCAGGGCTCTAGGGCTTTCGGGTTTAGGGGTGTAGGGGTTTAGGGTTTAGGGTTTAGAGGGTAGAGGGTTTAGGGTTTAGGGTATAGGGTTTAGGGTTTAGGGTTTAAGTTATCAGGGCGTTGTTGATTGCTTTGTCGTGGGAGAGGTGCTGCTGCGGCAGCCTTTGTTTATGTTCTTCCTCCCAAAAACTCCGACAACTTTCCGCCCCGAACCCTAAAGCCTGAGTTCTAACCCTAATACTCCTGAAAGAGAGTTGGGAATTCGGCCTTTTTGGCCTGACCCTTCTTTGGCTCGAGCGAACTTCAATTAGGAAGAGGAAGGGAGGGGGCGGCGACGGCAGGACGAAAGATGGCGCCCGTCTCTCAGCACGTCGCAGCTTTGCGTGCTGTAGTATTGCACGTTGTGAGAATCAGAAAGAAACTTCGCGTTGCAGGTGCGATTCTGATTCTTCCGATTCTTGCGATTATGGTGACTTATGTCTACTCCGGTTCTGCTCCTGTGTCCTATTACGTCCTGAAAAGATCGGCATCCTTGCGTCCGTAGGAGGAGGAACTTTCCTTTTGGCCTTCACCTTTCTACATGCGAACCTAAACCCTACACCCTGAGCCCGGCTCCTAGAACATTTTTGCCGAAACCCCAAGCCGTCAGAAGGCCTAAGCCCCCCCGCCACGAACCCAAACCTCCCCCTAAACCCAGCCCTAAACCCTAAACCCTCTACACCCTAAGCTCCATAAACCCTGAACCTAGACCCTCAACCGTAAACTCCCTAACCCCTAAACCCTAAACCCTAAACCCTAAACCCTGAACCCTAAACCCTAAACCCTAAACCCGAAGCAGCCGAGGCTCTCCGCCTCCGCCTCCGCCCCGGACCTCCGGCGACCAGGTGGAGAGCCCGGCTTCGGACCTTTGAGGGCTTAGGGTTTAGGGTTTAGGATCAGGGTGAGGATTTAGGGTTTAGGGTTTAGGGTTCAGGGTTAGGGTTTAGGGTTTAGGGTTTAGGGTCTATCTTACTGCTGTTTCGATTAGTACTCAGATTACCAGTGCTTACAAGCACTATGCTTACTACTCAGAATATCACTGTTGGTACGATTTCTCTACCTGGTACCTCTATCTTGCTGTTATTGTTGTTATTGCTGCTATTCTTGCTATTACAGCTACTGCGCTTTTTCATTTCCATGACTGCTATCATTGTTCCTAGGGCTCCTACGGTTACTACTGACTGCTACTATTGTCATTGCCGTTATGCCTGTCATAGCTGTTGCTCATGTTAGCTAATGATAGTCTTCCGGGTGTGTTTTGGCGCACAGTTCGGATCTTGAAGGACAGAGAGCCACCTGGAAGCCTCAGTCCTCAGCTAGCTGCGACCTTTCTCGTCTAAAGCCCCCCCAATGCAAGACCCTATCAACCCGAGATCTCGAGCCCCAGCTCGCGGGACTCTCTTCGGGTTAGGGTTTGGGGTTGAGGGTTTGGGGTTTAGGGTTGGGGGTTTGGGGTTTGGGGTTTGGGGTTTGGGGTTAAGAACCAGGAGTATATTTAATCGCCCTCTTGTTTAGGAAGGGGGAGAAGAGGCACCCTTTGCATTGTTAGGTACCGGGGCCTTGACCCCTACCCCCACACCCTATAACCCTGACCCTTGAACCCTGAACCCGCTAAGCCGAACCAGAAAGTCTTGGATCCTGCTGAGGTTCAGGGTCTGACAGCCTCCGAAAGGCCACGAGGGACGCTGGCCATCAGGGGGCAGGGGTTCGGGGGTGCAGGGGGTTTAGGGCCTGGGGTGTCTTAGGGTCTAGGGTTTATGGTTTAGGGCTCGTGGCCGAGAGTTTGTGGATTGGGGAGATGCTCGAGCATTCTAGCCCAGTTTGCCCTGCCGTCTTTCGACTTCCCAGACTTGAGCCATCATCGTCATGGAGCACATTCCAGCGCATCATCTCTAAAGCCCGACGTCCTCAAGCCGGATCCCTAGACCTAGAATCCTATGATCCCTAAACCTGGAAGCCTCTGGTCCCTAACCCTGGAATCCTACGATCCCTAAAACGCCCTTCCCTATGGCTCCGAAGCTCCACCCCATGTGCGGCCTTGAGATTTCTTGGGCCGCCAGGCGGGCGCCGCCGCGCTGGCAGGCCGCGGTCCTGTCACCGTACAAGAGCTTCAACACGAGATGTTGGGATGTTCCCCCTTCTACTCACAGTCCTTAAAGGGATTTTAGTGGGGGCTACTATAATCCCTAAGTATGAAGGAAAGTTAATATGAGGGGGAACATCCGAAACAAGATGGTTTAGGATTCAGGACTTTGAGTTTAGGGGCTAGCCTGACCCCAACCGAGCCTGTAACCCTGATGATGTAGATCGCACATCTCGGTCTTTTCCGGTGACATGTTAGGGGAAGTGGGTTCCGAGCTGCATTTCGCAAGGATCCTCCGGGACTAGTTCGCCAGTGGCTGTTGTTTTTCTTTACAGGAAGGGCTACGCCGGGGCACCTTATACCACCAGCCATCTCAAGGCATGATGGGATCCCATACCCTTGCCAGGCGTGTGGCAGAAGTGGAAACATGTTATTTTGCTCGTTGTGGAATCCGAAGCGGCAAAATATGCCGAACCCAAAATTGAAGTAGGGTGTCAGTTCCTCCATCCCACACCTTTCTCGCTCAAAAGAAAGCGCCTTTGGAGCACAAGGGTAGCTTTCCTGAAGGTTCGCCTAGCACACAGAGCCTGACCACGACGCTCTATGAGCAGATGAAGGACAAGGCGCGTCGCGCAGCAATGCCGAAACCACTAGGGTTCAGGGTTTCGGGGTTGCATGCGTCGCCAGGGCCTCTTCAAAAATCACTTTCCGAACATCCCGCCGGCGGGGAAGTCGATCAACGTCCCCTTAGCTGTGCCCTGGCAGAAGTTGGACACAGAGCTTGGGTTGACGGACCCTTCTCGTACGCTTCCGGTTAAGGCTTTATGGGAATCTACAGCAGAGGCTCCCCTCAGTGCAAGCACGCAAGAGAGAGAGAGCTATAGTTCAGCATATATTGCCCAACAGCGCCAAAGCTCCTACCCCAGCCAGCCCGGTATGTCTTAGACCCCACACGGCAAGCCTTCAGTTAGAAACCACACACCTGCAGTTCGAAACTCAAACTCAATATCTTTCTCCAAAGGAAGTAGCTGAGCCAGAGCTGCCCAGCTGTCTCACTTGATCATTTGTCAAGCTTCAGCAGTTCGGGGCTGGTTTCCTCTGGTGGTGGCACTTCGACCCTAAACCCTATAAACCCTAAACCCTGAACCCTGATTTCAAAGCCCAGGTTAGACCCAGGTTGCAACTCAGATTAAAACCCAGGTTGTGAACCCAGGGTTCAACATGTTGACGGACATGCTCAGCACAGCTCAAGTTAAGATGGTAATGAACTACGTCGCCACCCGCACTTGCAATGAGATATGAGATTTGAAGGGGGATGACCGCATGGATGAGCGATGAATTGGCACACTGGCAAGCCATGACAATGCGGCAAGCTCCTGTCTGCGACCATGCACAAGCAGATGAAGCAGATGAGAACTGGCCATGACAATCCGCTGCTGACCACGGCGTTGCTATCTCGCACGCTTTCAACCTTTTGATGACTTGCGACACAAAACCCTAAACTCCAACCCTCAACCCTAAACGCTAAACCCTAAACCCTAAACCCTAAGCCCTAAACCCTAAACCCTAAACCCTAAACCCCAAACCCCAAACCCTAAACCCGAACCGTAAACCGAGCGGCGCCAAGTCTTGGGGGGTGGTTCACTTCTGGAGGATGATTGCCCGTCCCGCCTTTGATGCCAGGTAAACATAGAAAGAAAACGCCCTGAACCCGAAACCCGAAACCCTAAACCCTAAACCCTTGGAGTTTCGGCTTAGGGTTGGGCTATCTTGACGGGGTTTGATAGCGCAGCCGCCCTGGATCTCCTGGACCTAGATCCCCTAAATCCTAAATCCCCCCTACATCTCCTTATGACCCTACACTCTCCTTTAGGGTTTAGGGTTCCGGGTTTACTGTAAGTCCTGTAAGATTTGCAGCCCTAGAAACCGTAAACCCCAAAGCCCGAAACCCCTTACAAACCCCGAGCCGTCTTCATCCCCCTCAGAAGCGCCACCTTTGGGACCCCTTAGTGACTGCCTTAGTGTGCCTCATGCCCTATAAGAGGACCCCCTCAACGCTCAACTCACTCAACGCTCATCTCACTCAAGCCCTCTACCCTGAAGCCGCAAGCCTAAACCCTAACCCTAAACGCTAAACCCGAATTAAACCCAAAACCTTAAACCCCTAAACCCTATACCCTAAACCGTAAACCCTAAACCCTAAAGCTTCAGAGGACTCCACAGAGCGAGATCTGCAGCCAGAAGTTTACTTCCCCCTGCCGCAGACTCCGGTCCGGACCCTGGTAGATCTTGGGGGCCTTTTCGGGTTTCGGGTTTAGGGTTTACGCTTTAGGGTTTAGGGGTTTTCGGGTTTAGAGGTTTATAAGGGTTTGGGGGTTTCGGGGTTTAGGGTTTCGGTTTAGCCGTTCTTGGGGAGTGAGGCTTCTTGTTGAGTTCATATCCTCGGGCTTTGGTGTTCTCAATGATGCCTTCGGCTTCGGAGGAAGGTGCCAGCTGATCCCGGTGCGTGGGAGATCTTGGGGCTGTGGGTTTTCACGGTTTTGACATATAAAATGACCCTAACCCTGGGCTAAAGACTGCTTGAATTTATATGCGAGTTCCCAGTAGCTGTAGGGAGTTAGGGTCTTGGGTGCTTACCCTCCCTCTCTTGAAGGAGCTATAGAGGAAGCCGAATTTCCCTATGCCCTACCTACCAAGAACCAGATAGCAGTAGAGGGATTAGTATCTCGTGCTTTCTTTTATAGTTCAAGGTTTGAGAAGAAGTCTTTTGTTGAGGGTTCAGGGTTTAATGGGAGCTTCCGTAACCCTCAGCCCACTCAACCCCAAAGTTAGCAACCCTCAGCTCTATCCCCCGAACCCAATACTTGATTGGGGTTCAACAGGGTCAGGGTGTCCACTGGGTGGGGGGAGTCCGGTGTTGGCATTCAAGCATGATAGGGCTGCAAGGTCTGGTTAAGCACACAACTTCTGTTGAGACTTTTGCCTTGATCTCGCTCTCGCGCGCTCTCTCTCTCTCTCTCCCTCTCTCTCTGTCTTTCCCCTTTTTTTCTCTGTGTCGGCATGCATGCCTATATTGTTTAAGTCTATATATACATATATATGTGTGTGTAGATGTGTATATTATGTACAGCATACGTTAAGCGCATATTTCAAATTCCAACTATGACTATGCATCTTGTAAGCTTTCAACCTTATCCTTTGCATGAGTCGAGCATGCTCGCGAACGCAGTGTATTCATCGCATGTTGCAACAAAATGAGTCCCAGCTTTCCTGAATTCCGTTGTCCCACAGCCTCAATATGCCTGAGTACTGTATTGGATTTGGCATAGAATTTGTTTTGCAGGTTCTCAAAGAGCAACATATATTTTCTGATGCAACAAAGAAGCTTATGTCGCCGTGGACATCGCAGGCGCGATGTAATTGCCCCACATTCCCTACGCAAGGCCTCCATATGCACTCTTACACCCCCCTTCCCTGGTTGCTTATGACAAGTAGTGAGGGTGTAGGGATCAGGGTAATTTAGGGCTTTAGGGTTTAGGTTGTAGGGTTTAGGGATGTTTAGGGGAAAACCCGACCATCCTGCAAAGCTGGGCCCAGGTGAACGAGCGGAAGTACAGAAGGACAGCGACTTTTTGTCTGCCGTTTTGGGCGTGTCGGTTCTCTTACAAAGCTCACATGGGAGCAAAGATCTTCGGCCCTTTCTGGGCAGCCAGGCTTCGACGGACAGTTAGAGTGCTCTGCTCGGGACCAGGCTTCGAGGGACTGCAGGGTTTCGGGCTTTAAGGGTTTAGGGATGTACAAGGAGGGGCCCCCTAGTTATAAGTAGAGTTTATAAGAACCCTGAATTGGGTCATAAGGATCCTAAATTAGGTTACAAGTCCCTTAACTACAGTTAGTATAGTAAGGGGGCCCCTCCTTGTAGGGTTTTGGGGTGTGGGATTTAGGGTGCCACCTCTGATGTAAGGCTTAGGGTTTTCGCACGCCAGGATCTCGCACCAGCCTGGTGAAATCTACGCGCGGCCCTCACGTGTCGAAGAGCCCTCTGAAGACTTGGGGTTGGGCGGGACGAGCTGGTGTTGCTGCGGGCGCGTTCCTAGCTGCTCGATGTCATCGGTTTGCTGAGCGCAGCTACCCGAAGCCCTGAACCCCAAACCCTAAACCCTATAAGCCCTATCAGCCCTAAACAAGAAGCCCTACAAGCCCTATGAGCCCTAAATCCCCAATGAGGTTTGAAGGCTTCTGTGGGACTCCTGGGTAGCTGCCAAGGTGCACCATGGCTTGAAAGACCAGAAGCTTCCTTCAGAGGCCGGGCGGTGTAGAGTTGAGGGTTGAGGGTTGAGGGTTGAGGGTTTAGGGCTTAGGGTTTGGGGTTTAGGGTTTAGGATTTAGGGTTTAGGGTTTAGGGTTTAGGGTTTAGCCTCACAGACCGAAAGGGTGGTTTATAGGGTTTAGGGTATAGGGTTTAGGGTTTGCAGGGTTTTGGGCTTACAGGGTGTACGGGGTTTGTGGACTGAGCTTACCGGGTGTACAGGGTTTATAAGCTTTATAAGGTTTGGCAGGTTGGTGGGGTTGAAAGGGTTGTAGGGATGCAAGGGGTTTGGGGTTTTGTTTGGTCTAATAGAGAAGCTTCTGGTAATTCCACAGTTTGGTCATTGGCGCTGGTGCCTCAACTGGACCCTAAGCCCTAAGCCCACTTACGCATGCAACCCAAAAGAAACCCTCAACCCTGGACCCCAAACCGCGACCCCACCTGCGCACTCTAAACCTGCACTGGCAAAGCTCTTTCCGAGCCCTGGCACTAAGTTCGGCCCCACTGTCCCAAACCGCGAGGGTGTAGGGTTTAGGGCTTACGGTTTAGGGTCAAGGCAAAGTTGTGGTGGACCGCATATGTATTCGCGATTGAAGCTGATCCTATAGGATCCGATCCCCCCGTCGAGTCCTAGTGTCGGGGAGACAGTCTCATGTGAGTTTTGCCCACAAGGTTGCTGCCCGCAGGAGCCCCCAGCCCCAAAAAGGCTCAATGCTTCTACGACCTACAAGCCCCTTATAAGCCCTACAAGCCCTGTAGTCACTGGTTTGATCATTCCACAGCAATCTTTTTTACTTGTTTCATGTTTTCATGGAAACTTCTTTGGTCTTGTAACGTTTTGTCAAAACACACAAACACGTAAAACCCTATGCGCTGCACAACACCCTCGTCTCTGAGGACTTCCGCTACGGCATCCGGGGACAGAAGGGAGCCAGTACTGAGGATACGATGAAGGCCACCTTGAGGGCGCGGGAGTTTGCGCTTGAGAGTTTTGGGTGTATTCTCTAAGGTTCAGGATGTAGGGTTTAGGGGTTTGTTGTTGTGTTTAGGATTGTGGGCTTACAAGGCTTGTTTGTTGGGATTGTAGACTTTTCGCACAGGGTCTTGCTTTCAGTTTTTCTGCACTTTGAAAGAGGGGTTGTTAGATGTTAAGTCAACTGCTTTTGGATGTTCCCCCTTCTATTATAATGATACTAGAACCACCCCCAAAAAAACAAAAAAAAAACGAATGACTCAGGCCCCTATAGTTAGGGATTTAGAATGATTAAGGCCCTTATATGGCACTCTGAGAGGGCTGCTGGCTCTCTTGTGAGTTTTTGGAGTTTGAAGGCTTGGGGTTTGCGTTTTAAGGCTTTTAGGAGTTTAGGGGGGAGGCTCAAGGGCTTGTTTAGGGTGTTTACGGCTTTAGGGGCTTGAGTTTCAAGGGCTTTTGGGGTTCTTAGCTTCAAGTCCTGGTTCTCTGGGCTCTCGGCTGCTGCGCAGGCAGGGCTGCTCATGGGCGTTGCTGCCTATCAGACACTTGGGCTCCCTTCAGCACATGTTCAGACTGGAGGGTTTAATTCGCGTTTAACCCTAAACCCTAGCCCTAAATCCCCAAACCCTTAAAGCCCAAATGTTGGGTTTCAGGGTTTAGGAGTTTAGGGGTTTTAAGAAGGCTTTGTTTAGGGTATGCACATGCTTAAGAGCTTTAAGGTGGGGAGTCTCAACCACAATGCATCCCTCGTATCGCCTTGTGTAATCCTTAGTATCCTTGTATACACCCGAGGTCCTGAACTAACCCGAAATCCTAGATACCCCTTACTCGCGTCTTACAAAGGAGAAGCGGCCTTAAAGCGCAGGTACAGGTGCGCAGTTGCCGCGCATATACGCCTCTTCTCAGCGGTGCTAGGGTGCATATACGCCTCTTTATAAGACTCGTCCTTATGGAAAGTCAAGCCTGGACCCCCCAAAGCACACTCACTCTGGGACTTAACACCCTTGAGCTTCAGGAACGAGTGCGCTGAGAGCATCTACGAGTCGCGGAAGAAGGAGCCCCTAGGCGTGGGTCGAAGCTGTTTCTTTGGCGCAAACCGCACAACTTCCACCCCCCAGCCCCAAACACTTGCAGGAACCTCAAGATTTGGTTTTCAGGCGTAGAGTTGCGCGCATACACTCATAGTCTTGTAGATTGTATTTCTTATAATTATAATACATGCATGTGCTGTTTGTTAATTGCATATTTATGTGCATGCAAAGGAAAAGGCTCATGAATTGAAACGTAAGCGCAGCATGAAGGGCAGCAAGGGTCTTTAAGAATAAAAGTCCTGCACCCTAAACCCTAAACCCTAAACCCTAAACCCTGTCAGAGCTGTTAGCAGGGTCAGTGCTTAGGTGCTTGGGCCTTGGGTCCACGTTCTTGTTTCGACTCCGAGTCTTCCTTTTTCTTTAACTGTTGGGGTTAAGGTTTAGGGCTTAGGCGTCTGGGGTCTGCCAGCGCCCCCCGCCCCCCCCCACCCCCCAGCCCCCCTCTGAATAAGGGCGCTGATTTGGATGATTTGGACTTAACTTCCAATTTCAGTGCCCGATTGGCTCTAAGGCGTATAGAACTTCGATGTTGAAAGGGTCCCCCACATGAAAAAGGGAACCTGATCACGGCATTCTATAGAGGCTGAAGTCGATGGACGTTTGAGGGGCCCGAGATGTCACTCCCCAGAGCCAGCCTGCATGCAGATGTACTGGTTTGACCAAGCATTGCCAGTGGAAGACGCGAAGATGAAGGCTGCAAGGGCCCCGGCTCTCAAAACGGTCACGCTACCGGGGCCCGTACACGGAGTCGCTGGGAAGCATGTCAAGCGCCTTGTGGACGGTTGCGATGTCGGTCCTGCATCGGGTCGAGTATGGGACAGCAAAGCCAGGTGCCGCGAACAGGTCGCGTGCTGGTGTGGTCCCTCACAACGCTAAGAAGTGCTCATAGAGTGCTTGCATGTGCTTGCAGGGTTTAGGGATTAGGGTTTGGGTTGGAACCGAGAATCGGCACCATCGATATTGGAACTAGCATGTGTTTTCTGGCAGGCAAGCCTTTTCACCGAGGGCACTCGTGACCCCGGCTGCTATTGCTGGCACACGCAGGGGGAGGGTTTAGGATTTAGAGTTTAGGGGGTTTGTGTTGCTGCCAAGTATAATTTCACAGTTAATTGCACGTACTATCTCCTGAGACCTTTAATCTTGAGTCCAAACTGAGGTGCGAGCGAGGTTGGTTTGATGTCTGAGCATCTGTGCGGGTCTCAAGCTATCGGCTTTCTCTGTAACCTGCCGCTAAGGGCTGGATCGACCCCAGCCCTTTTGGGGACTACTGATAAATCTGCTCAATCTTGGGCAAGGGCGCGGTGGCACTGAAGTAAGAAGGGGACAGGAGCCCTAACAGCCCCAACGTTACCTAGTCTTTGTTGAGGACCCTCATCTAAGCCTTGCTGTTGCCCTAAGTAGGGTTTAGGGTTTAGGGTTTAGGGTTCAGGGATGAGGATTTAGGGCTAGCCTTTGGAAGCCTTGCTGTGACAAGTAGGGTTAGGGTTTAGGGTCGAGGGCCTCTGGAAGGACAAGAACCCTAGACCCCCTTATAATAGCAGTCCTGAATGGGGGGGGGGGGGGGTTGGGGCCGGGGTACTATAATCCCCTATCAAGGATTGTTAGTACAAGGGGGAACATCCCAACTCTAACCCTTAAACTGTAACCCTAACCCCTAAACCCTACTTAGGGCTACAGCAGGGCTTACACCCTCGTGGCCAGGCTTAAGATGCTGCCCGAGGGCTTCGGCAACCCGAGTCGGGGGCCTCAGGAGAAAGAGGGTTTAGGGTTTAGGGTTTAGGGTATAGGGTTTAGGGTTTAGGGTTTAGGGTGATCAGCTTGAAGTTGAGGTCTCGGATGAGTGCTGCAGGGCTCATGTGTCGTCTCCTTTTTTCGAGGCTTTGATTGGGGTTTAACCCTAAACCCTAATCCCCAAACCCCAAACCCTAAACCCTAAACCTTGGCTTCGTTTTGTGTTGTTTTTGGTTTAAAGATGTTGAGGGTTCGTTCTTTTTGTTTTCGTCTCCAGGGTTTTGGGGTGCAAGATGTTTAGGGGGCGTTGAGGCTTTTTAGTGCGTCTAAGGTGGTCATGCTTCAGGACACTCGGGTTTCAGGGGCTGAGGGCTTTTAGGTTTTAGGGATTTTGGGCTTGATGAGGGCTTCTGTGGAGGGAAGGGCTCGGCAGATGCAAATATTATAGTTGGTGCCGCTCAGTTTCGTTTCAAAGGGCCAAAGACAGTAAGCTCAGAATGGTTCCGCAGTTCATTGATGACGACTTATAAAACAATAAGTATGCTTTCTACAGTAATGTGGGCTTACTTCGATGCCTCCACCACAGTTTACAACCACCCCTTCTGCAATCGCAGCATATTTCGAGCGCTTTCATTGCTCTGCAGTGCGAGCCAGCTTTGCTTCAAGGAAAGAAATTGCCAACGTGGGCAGCAAAGGTATGACTACTACGTCATGTGAAGACTCCGTTAAGACCACCACAGGGTAATCAGGCTTCAGCGCTACTCATGACCACCTGCGACATTTGACATTGTAAGCAGATAAATAATAAAGTTGCGGATTTCGAAGCTCTTCGCAATGACGTGCAGAGGCAGAAAGGCTGCGCCCGGCAAGGCCTGGAAGCTATGTTGCTTCGCTCTGACGAGCGCAATCCTTTCGAGCCTGACAATGGTCAAACAGAGTATATCTTTTCAGCATGTGCAACAAATGGATGTTTCCAGACGCAAGCATCTCCTCCTACCTTTGCTGGGTGCAGTTGGTGCTGGTGTGCCAAAGCCAGCCCGGGCATTGGTTGGATCAACCCTGTCACCTGAAATTGAGGAGGTGGTCAGGGTGGAGCCAAAAGGTACCGACTTTCAGACCCTACCAAGTGGCCTTCGCATCTTAGACTTGGTGGTGGGTAAGGGAGATGAGTGTTGCAAGGAGGGCGACACGGTCTTGGTGGATTGGAGTCTCAGAAAAAGCAATGGCTACTTCGTTGATGCCTCCTTTGGGTTCGATCCAGGCCGCGCCATTGATGAAAAGTTCGGTGTTGGCTCACCAGAGCTTCGCTTTACTCCTCTTGGAGACTTGGTAGCCCAGTGGTACCCTTTTTGCATGTTTTTTGGTTGGATTCGAGGTTCCCTTTTGAAAGTAAGCAACCCAAAAAACAAGGGCACGCTTGTGATAGTACTGGGCTTCCAAGGAGATAAGGGGGACAAAGTGATCGAGGGTGTCAGGAAGGCGCTCATCGGGATGCACGTCGGTGGCACTCGAAGGATAATTGTGCCACCGAATCTGGGCTATGTGTCAGATGATCTCGCTCCGAAACCTGTGGATTGGGGACGACAGACCCAGATCCAGCGAGCCAAGAACAAGAACTTTGTGGTTGAGCTTCGCTTGAAAGCACTCCGGCAGTAGGAATTTCATCCACCACTTCGGGCCACTGAGGTCAGAAGAAAGGTTCTCGCGACTTTGGGAAGTGACTGTGGAGAAAGTAAACGGAGTTGCAGCAGAAGTGGAAATCCGAAGCATATCAACATTTGAAGCATGTTTAAGTCTTTCTGCGCCGTGATGCCAAGTGCACGGCAGCTTAGACTGTTGACCTCTCGGGCACGGGCTGTTTCTTTGCTTAGAGCTCTCTAACATACAACGCTGCTCAGATGCATTTAGTTGGAGCATGAATTTGCCCTTGCTCATGCCTGTACCCTCACTTGCACAGTAGAGTTGCCCTGCACAGCGATTGCCTGAACATCCGTGAATGATCTTATTCCCCCCTACCGAAGCAGAAGTTGCAAAAGTCATATCATCAACGCCTGCTTTATCAGAAGCAGCATTCAACAACAATAGGTTCTTTCCAATAGCCCCTCCTAGAAGGTCGCACGTGGGCCGACCAAGTCTTTCCGAAGCCTCCTATGGCTCGCCATATGCATCGGACTCCAGCGCGGGACAAAAAGTGCGACTGGATTCCAAATTGCTGAGTCCCTAAACCCTAAACCCTAAACCCTAAGCCCTAAACCCTAAACCCTAAACCCTAAACCCTAAACCAAGGGCTTGAAGGTGGTTAAGGGCATAGATTTTACCGTAAAGTGTGACTGTACGGTAAAGAATGTGGTTTCCATTTTCTGGTATCTGACATCAAGCTCCTTAACATCAACCCAGCTTTTCAGATCTAGCTGTAGTTGGGCTTACTGGTGGGATGTAGGGCTTCAGGTTTAGGATCTTAGGGTTTAGGCTCTAGGGTTTAGGGTTTAGGGGGGGATTAAGATTTCCAAGCCTTCAACCTCGCCGCAGCAACGAAGCTGAAGAGGTGGCGTGCCCATCGCCGGCAAGGATGTGATTTACGCAGCCGCGGGCTTTGCCTTGTCTAGTATAGGGGTCGGAAGAATTACAAATAGTATTCTGTAAAACCCCCCCCCCCCCCAAAAAAAAAACGCGTATTCTTTTTTCAGGCCCCTATATATGACCCTAAGCCCTAGACCCTTGAAACCATAAACCTCCAATGCCAAGCATCTAGCCCTCAGGTTTTGTCAATCTTCTTCAGACTTGGTCCCTACAGCCTATCCCAACAGGGGACCCCATGTTGGAAAGCCCCTGCACACGAATACTCCTTGAAGGAGGATTGTAGGCAAACTGCCCTCGAGTCCTCTACCTGGCCGGTTGTAAGTTGAGGTCCCTTGCTTGGTTAGCGTTCGGGTTTTCGGGTTCAGTGTCATAAAACGGTTTGGGGTTTAGGGTTTTGGGGTAGACACAAACATCGAAACCGACCTGAAACGCTTGTGAAATGCTGTGATAACTCCACCTCACACCAGGGTACGCCAAGACGGGACCGTAATTTCGCCAGGTGGGCATGAGCTGTATTTCCCTGATTGGGGGTCAGGGGATCATCCTAAACCGTAAACCTGAAAGCGTAAAGGGTTAGCCTTTCAGCCTTGTCGCTCCTAGGAACGAGGACATTAAAAAAACTTGTGCAGTTCCCCCAGCCCCAAGCCCACTGCTAAACTAGAATCTCCAGGGGTGCCTCTCAGATCCCTTTTCCCGACGACAGGCGTGGGAGATTATTTGGTTTGGTAGGGCCTCAGAAAATAAACCATAGCCCCTAATCCCCGAAGCCCTAAACCGTAAACCCCCAACCCCAAATGCCAAGCCCAGCCGACCTAACACCAACTTAAAGCGGCCAGTTTTTCGGGCACCTAGCCTCGCATGAAGCTATACCCGCCATATGCTGCACATCCAAAATGTGATATGAAACTGGGGAGTCTAACATAACTTCCACTCCACCCTAAACCTTAGACCTTAGACCTCAACTCTAAACCCTAAACCCTAAACCCGCAACCCTAAACCTGGCCAAGGTGGGCCTGGAGCCTGATAAGGAGGAGCCCTGCCAGCGGGCGGAAACACAACCGAGTAGCGGTAACCTCTTGGGGATTGTAGGGTTTAGGGTTTAAAGTTTGGGGTTTAGGGTTTAGGGTTTAAAGGTGTAGGGTTTAGGGTTTAGGGGGGTCTATCGCTAGGGACTAAAGGGTTGTCTTAAGGGTCTGGAGGTTCGACGCCTCAGTGCCTATAGGGATTTAAAATCGGTTTCGGGCCTTTGGTCGATGATTTGTTGTCAGCATTCTTGCTAGCGAATGCGGCAGACTCCCGAAAGTTAATACAGAATCTTCCCTAACAAGCTTGACAAGCACGGAAGTTGTAACCACGGTTGGAGTCTTGGAGGGTCCACATGGCTTTAGGCCTAAGGGTTGTAGGGTTTAGGGTTGTAGTCAGGGTTTCCAAAATCCCAAGTTTTCCGGGTTGGGCAGGCGTTTGGGGTTCTCCAGCTCAGGGGAGAGAGTTGGCATTTTGTTCAGCTTGTTCTAAATTATTTATGGGGTCTCCATTACGGTGTACTTCTTCTATGTCTAAGTTTAGGGTACCAAAACGGCCCAGAGTTTTGAGCCGCAACACTGGGCTGCAGGCGAGGCTCAAAGCTTTGCGACCCAATGACACTTGTAGGCATCTCCTACTGAAAGCCCTTCACGTCCGCTGATATGGGGTTACAGTAGTGTTTAGGGTTTATAGGCTTATGATTTGTAGTCATGGTTGGCGTTTAAGCCTTAAAGATCCCAAAGCCCACATCAACCTCCGGCGGGCGAAAGGGGTCTCTTGGCACCATGGCTTTCTAAGACACCAGGAGCACCGTCAGATGTACAGATACACGCCCTGCCCTCAGCAAGCCGGCACCGTCCGCTCTGAGTCTACAAAGGCCCGTGGCTGAGGCTTTAGGGTTCATTATAGGGTTTAGGACTTAGGGTTTAGAGTTTCGGGTTTAGGTTTTAGGTTTCAGGGTGACGGGCACGCAAGCAAGCTTCTGCGAAGTCCACTAAGCACCATTCATGAAAACCCTAAACCCTAAACCCCCAAGCCTGAACCCCAAACCCTCAACCCTCAGCCCTCAGCCCTAAGCCCTACCAACCCAAACCAGGCACAACAACTTCAATCCTGGAGAGCGACGCTTGATCGCAATTTGCTGTCAGGGTGCAGTGCTGTGGGGCAGACACACCCTAAACCCTAAGCCCTAAATCCTAAACCCCAAACCCTAAAACACCCTAACCCCTAAACCCTCGGCCTCGACTTTCACAATTCCTAAAGACTTCAGACTTGAGCCGTGGCCCCCCACTTAGGGTTTCGGGTTTAGGGTTGAGATAGAGTTTAGTAAGATGTCTTGGATCGAGGAATTATCTAGCTGAGGGCTGAGGTTTCCCTAACACACACAGACACACACACACACAGACACACACACACACACACACCCACACACCCACACACCCACACACCCACACACCCACACACCCACACACCCACACCCACACGCACACGCACACGCACACGCACACACACACACAGAGATAGGCAGAGAGACAGAGAGAGGGAGAGACAGAGAGATGGAGAGACCGAGAGACCGAGAGACAGAGAGACAGAGACACAGAGACACAGAGACAGAGAGACACAGAGACACAGAGACACAGAGACACAGAGACACAGAGACACAGAGACACAGAGACACAGAGACACAGAGAGGCAGAGAGGCAGAGAGGCAGAGAGGCAGAGAGACAACGAGACAGAGAGACAAAAAGACAGAGGGGCAGAGAGACACAGAGACACAGAGACACACAGAGACACGCAGAGACACACAGAGACACACAGAGACGCACAGAGATAAGAGACACAGACAGACAGACAGGCAGGCAGGCAGGCAGGCATCAGGCAGACAGGCAGACACACACACACACACACACACACACACACACACACACACGTGTACAAATAGACACACACACACACCTGAAAACACTCACTCGCCCTGCTGCGCAAGAAATAATCTAAGGCGTACAAGCCTCCAAGCCTATGCCCATGCTCCCAGCAGACGAGTCAGTCGATCAACTTGTTGCTTTCTAGTTTCACGGTTTCGGAGTCGAGCAAGCAATTGACCTGTTCCACCCAAAGCCAACCTTGAGTCCCCCACTCGAGGCAGGCTTGGAAGATTTGGCGAGAGAGAGAGAGAGAGGGAGAGAGACACATGTGCTGTTAGTGTAGGTTCCCGCACCACTAAGGGGCGTTATGAGTTTAAACAATAGAACCAAAGATGCGCAGGTTTGGGGTTCCCTGCCTCGCTTCCATGAACCCTCCTCGCAACTGGCGCTGCGTGTGATCAGCGGTCTTGTTTTTCCATATTGAGTTCTAGTGACTCCTACCACTGTTGACAATAACCCGAAGGCCCTGAACCCTTAAAGATCCCTCAAGCAGAAGAAACCCTAAGCTCGTCCCAGGAATCGCGCGAAACTATCGCTGGCCCGAGGAGACGAATGCCACTTTGTCGGATCGAGAATCTCAAAAAGAACACTGATGGACTAGGCCTAGATCCTAAACTCAGATTTGCCCAAATATCTTTTAGCATCCCGTCAAAGTTTTTGTGGGACCCGCCTCTATTACTTGTATTTCCACTTTTCCTGTACTTTTGACTTGAAGGTTCGCGGAGTGGAGGTTACGATACGTCCTGTCGGAAGTGGTTTTTGAAGGGTTACAGGGCTTACAGTAGTTAATGTTTAGGGTTTGGGGCTGTAGGGTATACGGGGTGTATTATAGGGGTACAGGGATTACATCGCAGGATCGAAGGCTGTTATAGAGGGTTTATCGGGCTTTTCGGGTCGTTTGTCAGGGGTTTGTTTGCAGATTTTCAAGTTCTATATGGGCCCTATGTCCTTGTTCTAAACGCGCTCTGCACCAATTTTTTAGGTTCTGCGCACTGCACGTTTGTTAGAATGGCGTTGTTTGTTGCCCCGAGGAATGGTTTGGGCAGAAACAAAAGAACGGCCATTTTGGCAGATTGAGCGCAAGAGAAGATCAACAATTTCGACCAACACTATTACCTATGAAACGTGTGCAGTGTCACAATAGACCTGTAACCCTACACTGCTCATCGACATGTGCTTTTTACAAGGCCCCCAAACGCCCCCCCAGCTACCCTAAACCGAGCCTTTTAAATCCAGACACCTGTTACGAACCCAAATTCAGCCAAGCTTTAAAGTATGGGCCCTTGAGCCGTTTTGGGGCAGAGAAGATGAGAACCCTTGAAAAGGGTATTGCGGGCCCATACTGGGAAGCCATCTCCAACCTCCAAACCCCAATACCCCCATTACCCCAAAACTGCAGCCTTAAAGCCTCAACGCCTAGTCCCGAAACCCGAAACCCGAAACCCGAAACCCGAAACCCGAAACCCTAAACCCTAAGCCCTAAGCCCTAAGCCCTAAGCCCTCGCCCAGAGCGACAAGTTCCGCTTTGGTCTTGGCCAGGGTCAGGCGCAGGCGACGCGGGAGTGGGTGGGCATCGGGGGAGGGGGGGGTTAGGGTTTAGGGTTTAGGGTTTAGGGTTCAGGGTTTAGGGTTGAGGGTTTAGGGTTTAGGGTTTTGGGTTCGGCTTTTGTGGGTTGGGGGGTCAGTGGGTTTAGGGCTTGGAGAGGGGGGGGGGGGGGTTAGGCTTTCAGGCAGACGGAGACCTCGGATGTCTTGAAGGCAGGTTTCTCTCTATGAGGCGTTCACCATTGAGGATGCTCTAAGTCCTCAGCCACCACAAGTTGCGTAAGTACTTACTAGTCGAGTAGTAGGTGGCCTTCAACGCTTTTTTGGTTACAGTTCCCACAACTCGAAACCCTGGTCGTCAGAAAGCTGGTATGCTCGCTCCTGAAATGGGCCTTCCCAAGGAAAGGGGTGCCCCTCAATATGCCCAAGATAGCGATTGGAACCCGCGAATTGGGTGCCCAGACTTTTCGGAAACCCCAACTTACCCCCAAACCCCTGAATCTAAAGTACGCTTTAACCCTGAACCCTAAACCCTAACCCTATAAACCCAAAACCCCAAGACTGGGTCACTTAAGGGCGAAGTGCTCCATGTCCCAGGAAGGTGCCGGCGCGAAGGCCGCCGAAAGCTCAGCGTCTACCGTGCTCTAGGGCTGGGGGTGTTAGGCCTCATGGTTAGGGATTTTGCTGGGTTTTGAGTTCGGGGTTTAGGGTTTTGGGTTAGGGGTAAGGGTCTAGGGTTTAGGGTTTGGGGTTCGATCTGTCTGATGTCATCAGGGCAAAGCAGGCTATAAGCCCTAAACTTCCCATTTCTAATACTAAAACCCGATCGGCCCCACACACCTCAGCTGGCAGCATTGACTCTGCACCCTGCGCTGTTTCTAAGACCTTCACCTGTGAATTCTTGGGAATCGCTTTTTTTGTCCTAAGAAGCAGCTTAAATCATGTTGTTCCTAGGGTTCCAAGTTCAGCATAGTTCAATGTTTGCCACTTGCAGAGGTCCTGAATTGGGATGTCGAAGACGACGGCTGCTCGGCTTTGGAATCGGGTGCATCGGGTGCTTTAAAACATAAACCCTACAGACCCTATAAACCCTACAAGCTCGAAAGCAGAAACTCTAATAGAAAGCCTAAAGGCCCCGTAAGCCCCGTCAACTAGCACCTCTGGCTGTTGCGGTGGTTGAGGGCTCCATGCGCTGGAACCCCCCCCCCCAAGTCTGAACCTTTTTGGGGCGTATGCTAGGGTTTATTGAGGTTTTAGGGCTTTTTTGTAGGGTTCATCGGCTTGTTTAATGGGGCTTAGCAGTCCCCGGAATCCTGTCGCCCGCCTGCCGAGGCACCGTGAAAAAGACCCGCATCGTGCAAAAGAACCTCCAGGCCCGTTCGAGGGGTCCGAAGCCCCCCCCCTCGGTTCAGGGTTTATGGGGCTGGGATGTTCCCCCTTATACTAACAGTCCTTAATAGGGATCATAATAGGGGTGCTTTAATCCCTATTAAGGACTGTGAGCATAAGGGGTAACATCCCAATTTATGGGCGTTGATGGGGCTGATCAAGGTTTATAGGGTGTTTACGGGGCGTTGAGGGTTAGCTTTTCATCTTCCCCGTTCCCCTTTTGCTTGGGGTGCTGGAGCCCTGGCTGCATGAATTTGGTGTGGGTTGAGAGGTGTTGCACCTCAACGTTTGTAAAGGCCTTATATAAACCTTGTGGACCTTGTAGCGTAGGTAACCTTCAGCCTTCTTTGGGTGCGCATCATCCCCATGTAATCCCAAAGGATATACCTTACTCCGTTAACGGATCTTAGGAAGCGGCTGGTTCAGTACGAACCTCTACGACAGACCCTAGAATCGCTAGAAGCCCCGACAGAAAGCCGCAGGATTTGGGACGTTTAGAGATTCCAGCCGAGTTTTAAAGACAGGATGGCAAATGGTTTAGGAATTAGGGGTGACACCGGCCAAGCCTTAAAGGCATTGGGCTCCCTTACAGTGGACCCGACTGGCCGAACGCTCCCATACCTTTGACTTGTGCCCACCTGATACCAGAATTTATGAGCGCCCACATCCCCAAATCCGAAGCCCTAAACCTGATAAACCCTAAACCCCAGGCTTTGCAATGCTTTGCAATAGTATACCGTTGCTGCCCGTCAAGATGGACTCCCTGAACCCTGAAGCCTAACCTGACAAGCCTACTGGCCCCTTGGCACAGGACTACCGGGATGTGCAACATCCGAAGGCCCGCAAGCAGAGCTGGGCTTTGCCCTTGGGTTTAAAAGGTGAACGGTTTGTTTAGGCTGTAGAAATATGGGCTTTAGGCTTCAGGGGTGTAGGATTTAGTAAGCGCTTGCGTGGTTTATTGGTTTGGATTCTACGCCCCGCCTAGCAGGCCTTGCGTGCCGGGTCCCCGCCCCCCTTCCCCCAAAAAAAGAAAACCCTAAAGCCCGCAGCCCCAAACCCATTGAACCAAGTCTGCACTTCAAAATCTTAAAGCTCAAGGTCCCTGAGCATGTATATAACTAGGGTTAATCGTACTCTACATGAGGTTATGTCTGGTTAGAGCCACAGCTCTCCTACTTCTAGCCTATTCAAAGGGTACACTGACAAAGATTAAGTTTAATCGTAGTGAACCCTACTTTCAACGCTTTCTTATAAGTACTCGAATACTGAGGTGTTTTTTTCTACTTGTGACTATACATATAAATAGAAAATGAATGAATAATATGTACATATATATATATATATCCTGCCTATAGCACCACTTCTAAGTGCCTCTGCATCTCCAACCCTCCCAAACCGCCTGGAACCCCCCGACACCCTTGCTGAAGCCCCGGCTTCGATGCACCTAACACTTTAGGGTTCCTACTTAGGGTTTAGGGTTTAGGGTTTAGGGTTTGGGGTTCAGGGAGTTGGGCCCCCTAACCCCCTGCCCCCTTGCTTCATCCGAGATTCAACCTTAGAGTCTTGAAACCCAGAGTCTCTAAAGCCCTACAACCTCAGTAGTCCCGTGACAGATCTACCAGAAGATGCATCAGAAGCAGGGCGAACCTCTGGCGCATTTTGTGCTGCTGGTTTGGAGGGGGACACAGGGCATGGGAAGGATTCGAGGTTTCGGCTTTGAGGCTTTTGGGCAATTGGGCTTTGGGGCTTTCGAGCTTTGGGCTTTTGGGCTTTGGGGCTTTTGGGCTTTGGGGCTTTGGGGCATTGGGGCTAAGGCGAAAAGTTTTGGGATTTGGGTCTGAGTCTGAGTTGTGGGTCACGCATTGACTGGACAACTCAGGGTGGTAGACATGGAGTTTAGGTTAGGGGGTGTCTGCTCGGCTGAGCCCTCCCCCCCATCCTCCCCCGCCCCGACCCACCCAAAGGCGTAATTGGCCTTAGTCCTGCAGGGGGGAAGAAGGGGGCTAAGAGGGAGGGGGGAAGAGATGTAAACAGGATTGAACGAATCGGAAAGCAACCAGTACGTATGACATGTACATGTATACATAGTAGATATGCATATGTATATGTATGTTATACATATGTGCATGTTGGTTTAGGGCTCCGGGCTCAGAGGCTTAGCTATTCAACAGCTCAGCTTGGCCAAGAGAGCGTTGGGGCACCGCCAGGCCAACGGGCCCCCCATCGACCCAGAGTACCGGTTCGGTATCAAGCAGCGCCCTCGAGCCATTTGTTGCAAGGTTTTAGGGCTTAGAAGGGCCGGGATTGGGTTTGATCTTGTCAGTTCTGGAATGGCTCCTTTTTGTGTGTCCCTGCAAGAATACTGTCCCGTGTGCTTGGAGTACTCAAAACTGGACAAACTTGGACAGGGGCTTATTCTCGGAAACACACATGTTCCATGTTCGTTCGAGCGCGGTGGTTGATAGTTTGAGCCAAGGTTGGGTGGTGAGGGGAAGAGAATGCACTACTCTTGTAAAAAAGACCTTGAATTGAAAGACCCTGCAGGGAGTGGGACCAAGCCTTAGTTAAGAGACTTCGAACCTACATAATAAGTTATTATGCTTGTAGCCCCAATAAGCCAATGATAAGGGACCCCTTAGAACTCTACTTATAAGACTGCCTCCTGGTCGAGCGAAGAAAGACGAAGCCCTTGTGAGTCCCTTTTCGGTGCGGAGTCCTTTTGACAAGAGATTCTATTACCAAAAGGCAACTAAACGCGATCCTGGGCCCTAAACCCTCAGCTGATTCTGGAGTACCAGCCCGCCACTTTCTCCCCCTGCGTGTCCTCCAAAAGCCCAGCTACTTCTGAGCTCTTAGTGGCAGCAGAAATGGAGGCAGTGGGTATGCTGGAGCTGTGTGGAAGAAATTGAGTAAGGTACCCTACATGTTTGATTCGAGGGGTCGATAAAGGCAACGGTACCTGGTTCCGTATCCCCGAAACCCTAAACCCTAGATTCCTAGATGTCCCAGCACCTCAGCCCGAAAGCACAAAACCAAGACGACAAGCATCGCCTAGCTGCCCGCGTGTCGAAAAGCCATAAGCGCTTCTGCAAGGTCCGGGATCAGTGACTACACCGCCAAGAGCTGCATCCAGGGGCTTGGAAGCCTAGCATAGCCTGGACCTCCCAAAAGGCTCCTGGGGTTTTAGGGTTAAGCCGTGCATCCCTACTCCCGACAAGCACCTCAGCTGGTTCATGTGGGTTCTCAAATGCTCTCAAAGTACGTGCTGGGCCCCTAGGGCCATTAGTGTTTTTTCATGTCCCGCAGCGGGTTTCACGAGCCATGCTTGTCTGCCAGCCTTGGAGGCTGCACCCGAAGATTAGGTGATACACGCGCATGCCTGCTCTTTCGACGGGTCTGGGGTCGCAGGTCAAAGCCAGGCTTTAGAGTTTAGCATCTGGGGGTTCAGGGTTCAGGGGCCAGGTGTTTGGGTTTTAGGGCTTTTGGTGTTGGGGGTGCAGGCTTACAGGGCCCCAAAAACACGAAGCAGCACCTGAAGCCACCCAGGTACTATAGCTTGGAAGACCAGCTTCCAGACCAGGAGCCAAACTTCCTGCAGTTTAGGATTTGGGGTTGTGGGTAGGCCTTTCCCCCCAACTCCAGCTTCCCTAAACCGTTTCGGTTTTGGAGTTTTGCGGTTCAGGGTTGAGTTTAGGGGCTCATTTTTTTGTTGACTTTTTTTTCGGTTGAGGCTCGTCTACGGGGTGTGTCACTCCGAGTTAAAAGGGAGTGATACAGGTGCCTAACTTGGCCTTAGCTGAATCAGCATACCAAGGGCCCCCTCCTTGCAGAAGCCCCTAAGTCTGGGGATTGTTTTCAGAGGTTTAGGGTGTAGGGTTAGGGTTTGGGTTGTCGGGTTTGGGGTTCTAGGGCTGCCAGGGTTTACGAGGGCAGTCGGGTCTGGCTCCTGCCTGTCTTAGATTTCAAGGCGTGTCCCTAGGCTCTAAGCCCCGGGACCCAGACACCGTAAGCCCCGAGCCCTAAAGCGTGTCAATGCCTCGAGAGGGTTTCCCTAACCAAACCCTAATCCCTAATCCCTAAACCCTAAACCCTCAACCCTAAACCCTAAACCCTAAACCCTAAACCCTAAACCCTAAACCCTAAACCCTAAACCCTGCCTCAGCTTTTGAAGTTCAACTCCTAGCGCCTTGGGCCCATTTGGCTTAGAGTGGGCTTAGGGGTTTAGATTTTAGAGATCAGGGTTGCAGGCTTAACGAATCTAAATGGGCATGGATTTGTGTAGTTCATCATCGTTATAAGGGTTGCGAAGATTTAGTTATGTAGGTGCCGTGGGCCGTTCCACAACGCAAGGCACTTCACGTAAACTCCTACGCCTCTCCTGAACCAACAAGCCGAAACCCTATAGCCCGGACGCCCGAAGCTTAACACGACATCCTAAGCCTAAATCCCATAGCGCCTGGCCCGGAATCCCCCCCCAGCCCTGGACCCTTCGACAAAAACTTGTTGAAACCCATGAACCTGAATCCCCAGTTCGGCCCCTGATGGCCCAAATCCCTCGAATCCCAAAATCATGGAACCTCAAACCCTAGAACCCTAAAACGCCAGAACCTACAACCTTAAGAACCCTAGAATGCCAGAACCTTTAAACCTAAACCCTAAGCCCTAAACCCTAAACCCGAAACCCCAGAACCTCTTTGCCAGGACCTCGGCCGCTGTCTCAAGCCCGGCCGGCGCAATGCAGCGGGCTTTGGAGGGTTCAGGGTTGGGAGGGTTTGGGGTGTAGGGTTTTGGCAGACCTGAACCCTAAACCCTTCGTTATTCATGTTTTAGTAATGATTCGCCTTTTTATGTGTTTGCAAACAACAATTTCAATAGGCCAAAATCGAATGATGATAATTCTTATTGTCATTTTTAATACATGTTTCGTATTGGTAACCGTATATCTTTTACATAAATATTTCAATGATATACTACTAGTTGAAACATTAAATGAAAGTAAGCCATCATGTAAAAACGTATGCAAGAAAAATTGAGCATACTACTAACACTTCCAATGACAGAGATGATGTTTCATGACTTGACAATGGAAGAGATTATGTTCCTCTAGCTGATGATGGAATATATTAGAAACCACCAAATGGTGAAGAGGGAGAATATATATATATATATGCACACATGTATATGTATGTATAATATTTTGAAATAAGTGGTGAGGACCAACTCCGCGCGCGGAAGTCTCAGATGTCACGGGTGAGCACCAGTGATGCATTCACACACAAGAGAAGGTCCCCATAAATCTCCTCACAAACCTTGCTGTGCTGGGGCTGGTCACGACCTATGAGATCGACTCCGAAGTCCACGAGGTGCTCCGGCGTCGCAGCTGCCGTGGCCCAATGCCCTTCAATCTGAGGAGCACTTCAAGATGTGCGTCGACATTGGCTGCGAGATTCTGCAAAGGTGGCACCTTTGTCCAAATCTTTGCTCTTTGGGTCGTGGTGGCTGGTTGGCAGGTTGAGTTGTTGGTTGGTCGCAGCTGGTCTTGTGTGAGCCTGACTGAAACCAATGTGTTGCATGTATGCGTGCGCGCGTGAACGAGTCCAAGGCCAGATCCAAAGGGCTCCCAGAAGGCTCGCGCTGGCAATGCGCTGTTAGGGATGTGTCGCAATGACCCGTTCCATTCCAGGCAGCCTCATACCAACTCATGTGGTTCGCTTGCGCTGGCGACGTCAGAGGAGATGTACACGATCGCAATGCCAGTGGTCCCAAGAACAGATAGTTATTTGTTCTGCGTCCGGGCCTTGACAGTGGTGTCTGGAAATGGGAGCGGGGTGTTTGGAATTGTGGGGGGGCGTCTGGAAACCTAGGCTTTCCAGACACAGGTTTTTTCATCAGCAGTCTGCATTTTCGATTACAGTTGTTCCTAGGAAGATTGACGTTAAAAGCATTTTCGCAATGCGCAACCTCGTAGCATTTTGGTCCCGAGTTCTTGAGTGCCTGTGTTGAAGCACTCAGTGCCAGAAGGGGAACCCGACGTCCAAGTATGTTGTGCCCATCAACCAGGGCAGCGCGACGACGTCGTTGCATCGGCCAGAAGCGGTGCTGGTTGTGCACATGCAGGGGGAGTGGATCGCGTCGGTTTTTATCAGTTAAATGACATTTGGCTTATGGCGTTGGAAGACATGAGAACACCCATGGGTAGTTTCTGCAGATTGCATCCAGCAAATCGAAGCAGCGAGTATCATCATCACAGATCAAAGTGGCCATTGTTTAATACGATGAATACCCCAAACATGGAAAGAACTCAACAAACGATGATTGGTGAATTTCTTGCTGGATTTGAAGAATTTTGTTTCATAATTAGCGGTAAGGACATTACTGTAAAGGCTTGAGAAAAATTCATCCGTTTCTCAGTATGTGGTGATCATTAAGAAGAAGGAGATAACAGCTCCAGAAAACCAAGCATTTGGATTATATAAATTTGAAGCATAAGATATAGCTCTTCCAAGATGAAGGAATATCAGAAGACAGTCAAATTATACACCATTAGAATGAAGATAGCGTAAACACCATCCATAATTTTCTCCAATAAAAAGAAGAGGGAAGTATATTCTGAATTAATGTCTGATGTGTAATGTAAACCTATGAAGACTCCGGTAACCATTTGTAATAAATCCACCAAACAATGATTGATATTGTTTTATGAAAAAACTCAGAAAAGTATCCCTCGTAATATTTTCATGGATACTTTTATTTCAGCAAACATAACTTACTCTCTAACAAAGTATCCCTTTAATATATTCATGGATATTTTTATTTCTCCAAAATATACATGAGATTTGAACATTTTGAACTGTTTATTAATGTATAACTAACAGATGGCAACCTATGCTATAATTATAATATCACAAGATATTAAAGAAGTTTATAAATTTGCTAGGAGAGCCACCAAATAATTATTGATATGGCTTTATTAGACATTTCCCTTTATACTATTATGGTGAGTACTTTTTCATTGTTCTAAAAAGCTCAAACGTGAAATTTCAACATATTGAAAGGTTTATCATGATTCAACTAGCAGGTGGCGACCTACGTTATAACAATAATTCGACCATATAATAACGAACTTTGTGCTGTTGATATGGGAGCCACCAAACGATTATTGATATGGTTTGATGAACAAAATATCCCTTATAATATTATGATGGATAATTTTTAATCTCCAGAAAAAGGAAACTTAAACATATTAAATGGTGTATTCTTATGGAACTAACAGGTGGCAACCTCCTACGCTCTAAGAATCATCTGGCCAGATATCAAGAAATTTGTACTGTCGTTATGAGAGCCACCAAGCAATTATCGATGTGGTTGTATTATATAAAGTATCCCTTATAGTAACATAACGGCTATAAAGAGATTAAATACGTAAGACTATATGTTCACTTTTCATAGATACTGTCGTGGCCGTTTTTATGGCCAAGTTGTTTATTACAAAAAGAGTTGTTGAACCGATTAATAACCATTGTTGATTTGTCAAAGGCACCAATAACTTCTCAAATCTTAGACGTTTTTTTTTAGAATCTATATGGCTAAAGTTAATTCATTACAAAAACAAGATTGACGAACTAGCTAGCATTTAAATCATAAATTTACATAAATCTTTCATAAATCTTTGCTCAACTATTCACAAGCCGTGTTAGGTATGCACGTCTTTCGCTTCCGATCCCGGTGTTCGAGCAAGATGGCGGTAAGGATTTGGCACGAGCCCAGAGTGTCTGCATCGGGGAGCTCATATTATGTTTCATTTTAACATGTTTCTGTATTGGGGAGAGTCAGAAAAACGAAACTCAATTTTTTCGCTCCCCCTCCCCCTAAGGGAGTGGGGATAAGAACGCCCTCCTCCTGTTTGGAGGTCGTGTGCTTGGCAGAAGCTTGGGCGAGGGAGACGCCGAGATCTCCTCAATTGGTTTTGTTTGCGGGGGGGGGGAGGGGGCGGGGCAGGGTACCCTTCTTGATTGCACAGTAGAACAACGGGACCCTTGAGCTTGAGGGTTTAGGGTTTAGTTTGGCTTTTTGGTGCTTAGTGTACAAGGTGTAGGGGTTCAAGGATTCTCTAAAACCCAGGCAACACTTCATCGCATAATATTAATGTGGTCTCCTGATTAGTGTGGAGGGGCCCCCCCCCAAAAAAAAAAAACTAATTCCACCCCAGCAATAGTACTAAAAAGGACCCCCCAAACTAATTTTCGGCCCCGGGCCCCCCCCCGCCGGCTCCTCTTCATTTCCTCTTCCCTCTCCTCGTCCCTCTCCTCTTCCTCTCCTCTTCCTCTCCCTCTCGTCTTCTTTTGCTCTTTTCTTTCCTCATCTTGTTCTCTTTTTTTCTCTCTTCCGACACCCATGCCCAAAAAACTTTTCATTATAGTAGGGGGGGCGGCCTTTTTTGGTCCCCTGAATTATTTTTTGAAAACTTTTCATTGTTGAAGGGGTCCACACTAATCAGGATACGACATTGTTTAACACCCCAAAGGCCGGCATGCGTAGACCTCAAAGAACCCCTTGCACATCACGAGTTTTAGGGTTTGGGGAGTTACCCTTATCCCTAAACCTTAACCACCAGTCGTGAAGAGGGGCCCTCCTTGCAAGCAACCCCTTTCCTTTGAAAAACAGTACGTCGAAAAGACCTTCACCTTGAGGCCTCCCCGGAAATGAGCACGTAACGCAATGAGGGTTCGAGGCAGAGGCAACCCCCCCCCCCAAAAAAAAAAAAATACCAATCATAACAATGACAATAGCAATAATCAAGGAGAACAAAAGAGAAAAAACAATATTTTTACTGGAGATGCTCAGCCTGATTTGATTCTGGGATCCTCACTATCCCGCCTAGGATCCCATAACCTGAGTGAAATTCCACATCATCAAGGTCCGGCAGTTTTCTTGGCAGTGCAAAATGCACTTCAGCCCCGTAAACCCTAAATCCCTGAACCCAAAACCCCAAACCCTAAACCCTAAAACCCTGAGTCCTTAAACCCAAACCCTCAACCCTCAAAAGCCAAGCACATCATTCCACCACACCCCAGGTCACGGTTGCCACACGGGCGCTCTTCGACAGCATTGGCTTCGGCTTAGGGTCTGGTGTTTAGGAATTTTCGGCTAAGGGCCCCAAACCCTGTAAGTATATTCTAGCTTCGGTTACATGTCCCTGAACTCAAGTTGGTATAGCACTCGCGTCCCTCTCCTTCCCGGTTGGGGTTTCTGGTTTTTAGCTGAAGCTTCCAAAGGACTTCAGGCTCCAAAATTTCGTTTCGAGGTTAAGGTATGCTGGTCCGAGAATTCTATTGTTGTGCAATTTGGCTGAGCTGGATCTAAAGTTTGCATTGAACTGGCGTATAGACTGCGCACAGATCAGTTTCAGATCTTAGTTTCAGCCCTGTTTCTGTTCAAAACGTATCATGGTCTTCCGGCACGTGCAGCCTCGGCTGAGCAAGCAGAGCACGCATGTGCGAATGACACCGTGGAGCTCTTTGCAGCTGATTTTTCCGGGAACGTAGGGTATGATGCAGAACTCGCGACGGCCGTTGAGCACTACCAATGCCCTGCAGAGAAGCCGTGGCAGCTTCTGACCTGCTTACAGCACCTGCTAGTGCATGCACATCGAGCCCCAAGGTCCTGGGTAAAATGCTTGGGTTTGCTGCACTAGGAGAGTTTCCGCCCAACACCCAAACCTTTAAATCCCTTGAGCTGCAAAGGCTCTTCTGTGGAAAGTCCCTTGGGCCAGCCTTTGAAACCTTGGCTGTCCAGTGGTACCCACGTTCCCTTTTTGAATGGGTTTGCTTCTCCTATAAATCCCAGTAAGGACAAATACATTGGGGAGCACCCTTGGTATCCATAGGTTCCTCAATGGAACCAGTCAAAGCCCCACGTAAACCTCCAAACGTTCTAAGCATCCTATATAAACCAAGACCCTATACTACGATTTGCTCAAGAAGCCCCCCCCCCCCCCCCCGCCACAAAAAACAAAAAACAAAATGTTGTTCTTTATAAGGGCAACAGGGATGAGCATTCTAATTTCTTGGGGGTTCTTAAGCAAATAGCAGTATAACGTCAGCATCCGTCAGCCTACTGAGCCAAACTTCCAGGTTCGGTGTCCCTTCCGCGAACTGGGCGTGTTTTGGTGCAGCTGCGCAGGGCGACCGAACTCCTTGGTTGCCCTATACACCTTAAACCCCTAAGCTACCCCCGAAACCCTACCAATAACAAGGCCCCCCCAAGAAGAATTGCCAAGAAACATGTTTCCAGCTGTTGTTACCGACAAGAACTCCCAAACCAACAGGCGTCCACAGCGTCCCCCGCCCGAACACTCAACCCTTCCTGCCTCGTCTGGACCTGCAACTCTAAGCCTAATCACGAAAAGCGTTAGAGTCCCGTTAGAGTCGCCATGTGCCTAGCTTCTACAAGACTTCAGGGCTTGAGGTCTTGGGTATGAGTAGAGATGTTCAGGGCCTTCAGCTGGGTTATGAGTTTTGTGCTTGTCTTCTTTAAATCCCTGAGCCGAAGTAAGTATAGTGCAAGGAGCCCTCCTTGTAAGCTGAGCAATCGAGTGAGGGCAGCAGGTTCGGGGGGTGATCGTGGCTTAAAGCTTGATGGCTTCATTCCTTAAGTCATGGCAGGTGCGGACGGACATCCCTGCGCCGCCACCAGGCTGGGGTTCATATTAGGGGCCGATCTGACTCTTGGGTATAAGGGACCCTGCAAGGGGGATTCTGGACAACCATGTTTGTAGAAATCTTTATGTTTATATACTTGGGGCCCCATCGGTTGGGGGCTTAGGGTTAGGAGGCCGCAAGCCTGAACAGAATCTCAAATCTCCTCGCTCGAGTCATTCGACCCCAAAACATGCCTCTATCCGCATGGGGGGGCCAAGAGGAGGCGCTTTGGGCGCTGTCCTGGGTGTGAGAGCTCAGGTTGCAGTGTAGGGTTTAGGGTTCTAAGGTTTAGGGTTTATAGGGCTTAGGGCTTTGAGTTTAGGGTTCAGTCCCTTGACCCTAAAACCCGAACCCTAAACTCTAGGGCGTGGGGTTTGTGGACCGAAACATCCTGGGGGTTAGCAGGGTGTTAGGGTGGAATCTTCGGTTCCAACGCCCGTAGTTCCCCCAGTCCGCCCCCGAGCTCTGGGCCCCCTGCTGCTTTAAACCCCATATGGGCAGTTCTCTACGTTGTTGTTCCTTTTTTGGGGGGGTACCCTTAAGGTAAGGCTCCGTAGTATCATATAGAAGCCCCAAAAAACCATAGTTTAGAGAGCGCCTGCCATAAAACCCTGATCACCGTAAACCGCAGGCGCACGCACGGCGCAGAACCGGAAGCAGAAACAGAGATGTAGAGTCTCAAACCTCGAGCCCTTACACTGTAACGCTTGCTGGTCGTGTAGCTCACCTTCAGATTCCTTGGGCATGGTGAGCTCGCCATCTTGGCCAACAAGGTTATCCAGTTGTTCACCTAAAACTAGACAATGCCAGAGAAGCTTGCTGGGCTCTCCGCGTCTTAAAACAATTTAAACAATTGAGCTCGAAGTCTATCTAGGGTTTTGGGTTTTGGGCCCATGGGTTTGTCATATGTGCTTGAAACAAAGCGGAAGGCCTCCAAACTCTGCACCAGGCAAACGCTCGATTGCGGACAACTGCAGCTACGGTGACGAGTGCAGCGCGGCAGTCCTGCCCTCAAGGAATCGGTGACTGAAGAGTTCAGGTTTAGGGTCGCTTCAAGAAGTTCGTGTTTGTAGTACATTGGTGTAAAAAAACCTGTCCATCCTAAAAGTGGTCAATGTTTAGATCCGCAGCCAATTGGACGAGTATGTTTAGGGTCCGTCACGGCAGTTCAACAAACGCCCTAAATCCTATAAACCCGAAACCACCCGAACCCTACATCGCCTCAACCCTTTTTCTCAGCCACAGTTCTGATGTGGGGGTTTCCGAAATTCAGGTACCTTATTGGGGTTCTTTTTTAAAGGGAATCCTACTTTTTGGGGGTACATATGCGGGGTCCCTTCTTTTCGTAAACCCCCATTGCGAGCACCGGGTTCGGTGTCGGATGCGATTCACGTGAGGGCTCGGGCCGTAAGGTTTGAGGTTTAGGCGGTCCCTCAGGTTCTACCTTTGTCGAATCAATGAAATGGTTTTTTAGTGGGTTTAGGGTGATTCCTAGTACTAGTGAGTTTCGCAGTGAGATGAGCACGAGCCCGTGCGATGGATTCTGAACCCTAAGCCCTAACGCCTACACCCTCAACTTAAAAATTAACCCCTAGTTATAAGTAGAGTTCTAAGACTGTTCTAAGGAACCTAAATTGCGGTACAAGGATCCTAACTTATTAGGTTAGTCCCTTAGCCACAGTTAGTATAGTAAGGGGGCCCTAAACCCTAAACCCTAAACCCTAAACCCTAAACCCTAAACCCTAAACCCTAAACCCTAAACCCTAAACCCTAAACCCTAAACCCTAAACGCCAACCCCCCCCCCCCCCCCGTCCACCTCCAAGGCCTTGCTAAATCCCCAGCGCTTCGAGAACCGCGGCGTGCCAGACCGAGATTTCCTCATCCGCCGGCCCAAGGCAGGTCTTTTGCTTTAGGTTTCGTTTTTTGGGGTTTAGGGCTTAAGGTTTAGTTCGTCTTTTGCTTTAGGTTTTGTTTTTTGGGGGTTTTAGGGCTTAAGGTTATGGGTTTCCAGGGTTCGTCTTTTGCTTTAGGTTTTCTTTTTTTGTTTTTTTTTTTCGGGCTTAAGGTTTAGGGTTTCCAGCGTTCGTCTTTTGTTTTCTGGTTCAGGGTTTTCAGGTTTGGGTTTCTAGGGTTTTAGGTTTTAGGGTTTGGGGTTTTGAGTTGATGGTTTATGGGTTTGGCGGTTTAGGGGTGTCGGGGGGTTTGTCGGTTTTGGGCCCAGGGTCAGTTTTGGTGTGGGGAGGGATTCAGGGTTTTAGCTTATAGGGTGTTAAGGGACTTGGGTTTGGGGGGGAGGAAGCTGGGGATTTGCTGGCTTTGAGGGATTCAAGGGTTTAGGGTTTCGGAGGCTTGGGGTTTCGGGGATTCAGTGGGTTTAGGGTCTTTATCAAGGGACTAAAGGAGGGACCCTCATAAGGGACCTTAAAATTTCTTTAGGGGTGATTTAGGGGCTACTTAGGTGCATAGGGACTATATGCGGTATATATCGGAGCTATAACGGGGGATAGGATGAAGGGTCCCTTTCTAGGGGTCCCTCCTTACGCCCCTTACAATTGCCTGGCTTGTCCCGAGCCTGCCATCCTCACCCTTCATTCTGGGGATCGGAGCCTGCCTCTTGCACAAGTATTGCAAGCATCCCACTGCCACGCCTTTAGGTTTTGTTGGGCTTTGGGGGGTTTAAGGTCAGAGGGCTAAGCTTCGGAAACCTGGATTTGGAAGGGGATTTCGGCGGCGGTTTTGAAGAATTGAGGCTGAGGATTGGTGTGTTTGGGTTCTGGATCACTGGTGGATTCAGATCGTTGGGGTTCGAATGTGGGGCAGGAGTTTTTGCAGCAGTTAGCCAACGAACCCTTAACTTATTGACACCTTCCTGGCCCGTAGCCGTCGTCAGTCTTAATCATCAGATTCTTCTTCGCCACCATCATTTTTATCTGCTTCTTCACCACTAGCATCATCACCGTCATCGTCATCCTCATCGACATCGCCCTCGTCGTCGCCATCGTCAGCATCATCGTCCTGCATTGAGAGCCCAATACTGTTCCAGCTACGGGCTTTGATACATAACACATAACATATTGCTGTAAGAAGGCCGCTTGCTAGTGCAGCAGTTCATGCCATCATTTTGTCGTCTTCCTCATCATAACACAGGTGCCTACATCCTAAACTCTATAAACCCTAGGCGCTTTATCATCATAACACAGAGGTGCCTACACCCGAAACTCTATAAACCCTAAGCCCTTTATCATCATACAGAGGTGCCTACACCCTAAACTCTCTAAACACTTAAGCCCTTTATCATCTGCAGGACGAGCTGCGCGAACTGGCGTGTGCGTGCAACGTCGAGGGGGTGCTGCACTCAGTCACGGTCCGGCGAAGCCCAGAGAAGCCCGGAATCCCGTTCAGGGTGTAGGGTTTAGGGTTGGGGTTCCATCAAGGGTTTAAGGGCCTAGGGTTAGGGCATGGGGTACCTATAGAAGCAGTGTTATAGAATGCGGGGTCAAGTGTAGTTGCGGCTGAGAAGCTTCATCAGGCTATTGCAAGGCCTCTTATGAGGACCCATGAACCTCCAAGCCTCCAAGTAGGGTCCCTTTGAACTGCTCCCTCCCTCGACGATGAGTTAAGATCGGTCTTGGTCAGGTTTTCAGGGTTCAGGGTTTGGGGCTGAACCCTAAGCCCCGAAACCCTAACCTAAGCCCTGTGAACCCTGTAAAACGCCAATGCCCTAAAAAACTCATCTCCGAGCCCTGTCACCCCGATTCAATCCCTAAAGGGCTTCGGGATCAGGGTTTACAGGGTTTAGAGGCTTTAGAGGGGGTTTAGAGGGTTTGCAGGGTTTGCAGCATTTACATGATTGAGGGTATGAAGGGTTTTCAGGATGATGACGTGTAGGTTGGCGGAGCAGCACTCGTAGGTCTTGCTGCCCAACCGGCGGTTCAGTCAGTTGCAACTTACTTGAGCAGTGGGGTTCAGGTTAGGTTTTACGGTTTTGCGGCTTTGTTTCGGAATGCAGGGTTTAGGGTATCGTTGTTCAGTTCTGGGGTCTAGCGTTTTGGGCATTTCTACTCAGCACAGAATCTGCAGAGCTGAGCGTGCGCTGGAAGGGCCTAAGCCCAACACGCCAGACCCTAAACCCTAAACCGCACGCCCAGTTGGACTTCGAGGACGTATGGGCCGAGCGCGGACCTTGGGTACATGCAGCCGTATTGAAAGAGCACAGGCATTTTTATGTCGGCTTAGGGTTGATAGGAATGAGGGCCTAGGGCTTAGGGCTTCCGGCGTAGGAGACCATCCTTTGTTTTTGACTCCCTTGCAGAAGGCCTTGTATCGAGCACTACCTAGGAAGTCACTTCCTGGAGCTGCCATTTAAGTTTGGTGCCCAGGGTCGCCTATTGGGTTTGTTGGCCTGCGGCAAAGCCCTTGGATTGCCGAAGCCTCTCCAGTTTCTGCATTTTTGAGAGCCCTAAAACTCTGAACCCTAAAGCCGAAAAAACTCAAACAACAGCCCTCAACGAAACCCTCCCTGCGCTCGGATCCAGCACGAACGGGGTCCTGTTCGGGACGTGGTCCTGAGCTTTGCGGGTTGAGAGCTTCAGATAGGGTTTAGGGTTCATTACAGTTGCAGAACCCTTCAAGTCAGACCTCTGCGCAAAGAAGCCTTAAGACCTAACCTTGCTGCCCGTATATACTCAAATCCCCCATGAAACAGTTGCAGAACCCTTCAAGTCAGACCTCAAGCCTTAAGACCTAACCTTGCTGCCCGTAAACACTCAAACCCCCCCATGAAACCCGAATCCTTGGACCTTCATGAACCTCAGACTTCGAATCCCATATCCTATAGACCCTAAAACCCAAAACCCCAAAGCCATCTAGGCCCTAAATCCTAAAATTCTAAAGCCCTAAAACCCAAAAACCCTAAACCCCCTAAACCCCCCAAAAAACCCTAAACCCCCTAAAACCCTAAAGCCGCAAACCGTAAAACCCTAAACCCTGAGCCCTAAACCCTGAATCCGAAGCCGCAGGTGCGTGAGCCTCTTCGACGATGGCAGGCCCCTCGTCTCGCTCGACGCCATGCCGGGAGCTTGGCGTTGGGTTGGGGGGGCTTAGGGTTTAGGGTTCAGGGTTTAGGGCTTAGGGTTTAGGGTTTAGGGTTTAAGGTTTAGGGTTAGAGTTGAGACGGTTTAGGGTTTACGGTTGGACTAGTTTGTGGCTTAGAGTTTCCCCAACCCTTAACCCGACCCAGTCGTTGTCTTCTGTTCCTTCGCCGCAATGCCCTTTGGGCCTTTACCATGATTGATATTTACAAGAACATCATTATAATATAGGATATATATATACTCTAATCCCCAACACCCATCAACCTAAAACTCAAGACCTTTTGGACAAGCATTGTCCGAGGCTCTATGTGCACACCAAGAGGATCGAGGATCGAGCCTGGCCCTTGTTGCTTACCAGTCAGGGCTTAGGGTGCAGGGCTTAGGGTTTAGGGTTTAGGGTGTTTCTGGAGGTTATAGTTGTCTTGTTTTTTACCCGAAACTGCACTTGGGTGTTTAGGTCACCCTTAAATTAAACATTCCTGGGGCAGAGCCACCCTCAACCCTAAACTTGAGTTTCCTGTTGAGAGAAGGGAGGCTTTGAAAGCGCTCCATAAACCCGAGAGCCCCCTGGGGCAACCCGTAAGTGCTACACAAAGCGCTTGGCCTTCCGACTTTTCAAAGCTGCCGAACCCCTGGCCCTAGATTCAGGGGTTGGGGGTTTGGGGCTTGTGGTTTCGGGTTAGGGTTTAGGGTTTGGCCCGGTTTGGCCTTACACAAGGGTCTCAACTTCATCAAGCGCAGTTCGGACAACTGTCCTGGGCTTGCGTGATGGAGGCTGGTAAGCGAGGGTATAGGGTACAGTTTTTCTATGCCCTGCATTTCTCCACCCTGAACCCTGAACTCTGAACCCCGAACCAAACTCTATCCACTCGCAACTTAACCCTGAACCCACTTAACCCTTGCCCCTTGACCCTCTCAACACCTTAACCCTAACCCTGAACCCCAACCTTTAAACATTAACCCTGACTGAGTCCTGAACCCTGAACCCCCTAAACCCTAAAACCCCACACCCAGGTGGCAGCGCTCCACACTGGGTCTGGACCAGGCCTTGCTGCGTACAAGGGTGCCGGGGGCCCTACATGTGTACAAGGGATGGGTTTAGGGTTTAGGGTTTAGGGTTTCTACCAGGATGGGCTATTGGACCCTATACCCCCTTAAAAAAGGGGCCTTTATGGGGCTGTTTCTGGGGGTTATAGGGCCTAAGAGCCCATCCTGGTAGGGCCCATGAGTGAGGGGTCTTGGGTTCAGGGTTCCTCGCTCCAAACCCGCCTGAACCCTAAACTTAAACTAAACGTTCAGGGGAGCTAGGGATCGCGGGGACAGGGGGCCCTTCCCTCCTCCTCCCTCCCCTCCCCCCTTCAAAGCCCCAAAACAAGAAACAGAAAGAATGAGCGAGAGAGAGAGAGAGAGAGAGAACCAGCCCGGCTTAAGCTTCAAGTTTTCAGGAGCCTGGTGAACTTATTCCGCGAAGAGGTCAGAAGAGGTCCCGAATACCTCCCCCCCGATCAACCTTTCTTGACTTGGGGTTGGTGAGGGTTGAGGGGCCAGAGGGTGGGGTCTCTGGCAGAACCCTAAATCCAAAACCATCCCCGTGAACCGAACACATACGGGGTTTGGGGATTTGAGGCACTGGGGATGGCCCTGACACGGTTTTCTTGGGGCCCTTGCATGGAGTTGAAGGCTGTTGGAGGATGGGTTGCGGGTTAAGGGTTTAGGGAGCAGCACTTGGAGGTTCGGGGTGATAAGCTGGGTTTGAAGCAGGAAAGCTTCAGTTAGAGCTAGCCACAACTTCCTTCCCTGAGTTGGGACGTTTGTGACCCGACCCTGCATCTACGCACATCTGAACCCAATCGCCCCGAGGTAAGGAATCTTCCTCGACTCGTAGCAGGTACCCTCAACCCTCAACCCTAAACCCTGGATCCAAGGGCCTTTGCAGTCTCTGGGTACCTCCAATTGGTCCTCCTAAGCTATTGCAGGAGCGAATATATAGAATCTTCATAGTTATAGTATAGACTGCCCACAATGCCCACTCCATTTTAGTCTAGGTATGGGGTTTGTGGGTTCTAGTCCTAACACGTCGGCTGCCACAGCAACGCTTTCGAGAACAACGGTCCTAAACCTGAAGCCTTAACCCCAAACCCGAAGCCCCAAACCCTAAACCCGAAACCCTAAACCTCACTTTGAGAAACCCGGGCTCGGTTGCACTCAAGATGTTTGAGCTTAGATCCCGAAGCCATATGCCTCGGTTTCCTGTTTACAAGGGGTATGTACTGGTCCCCCCATTTCAGGAGTTTTCACTGTAGTATGTAGAGATATACCCGAGTTCCTGAGCCCATTGGGGTATATAAGGGGTATATAAGGCCTGCCAATTTGTTAAAGGTATAGAGTATAGTATGTAGAGGTATTACAGTGTGTATAGTCCGTTATATCAGGCTTCCCAACTCAGGGCCCATATCGTGCGGCCACGTAACGACCCTAAGAAACTTTTGGCAGACTCTATTAAACACCCGCAAGCGAAGTGAGGCTCTCTGACCCAATGCTCTGCCGATGGGCAAGGTGCGACGTGTGACGCGTTCAGGGCTAGTTTTTTCAAGAGTCCCCAGGGTCTTTTGACTGCACGGATCTTCATGCTGTTATGGAATTTCGGGAAGGTAAGGACTGATTTGCCAAAGATGAGCCCCAAGCCCCATTTTAAGATCAAGCTGTTTATTCGTCTTCTTTTTTTGCGCTTAGGGCCAGTGGTTTAGGGTGCTTGATACGGAAGAGGGATGGAGTAGTGCAAGCCCCAAACTTAGACTCGAATGTGACTGGCCTGGGCAGGCACGATCTCACCGCCGAGTCACCACTGAGACCATTTCACTCAGTTGCACCGGGCTTCTTGTTAAGGGGTCCCTATATACCTAAGGAGCCCCCAAGTAACCCCTAAGGTCCCTTATAAGGGTCCCTCCTTTAGCATCTTGATTCTTGGTTCTGGTGTGGGGATCCAGGGTTTAAGACCGGGGTGAAGTGTGCAGGGCTGTACGGGAAAGCTGCATCGGATAGACTGCCCTCTTAAAGTCTAGCAACCAAAACATCTGGGCCCCAAGAACCTGCACTTTGAAGTCATACCTCCAGTGAGGCGTCCGAGCCTGAAAAATCTCAAGATCGAACCCTTTTGCCCCAAGAGACCTCGGACCCTAGAGCATCTTGAACCAAGCGGGAGTTCTCGAATTTTCTTTCAGGTTTTGAGGTTAGCCTATGAAGCCCGCCGGGGCTTCTAGGGTCTATGGGTCTAGGGGAGTATGCGCTCTGGAGCACCCCGTTCCCCTATGTACGGAAACTATAGAGAGCAGCCCACAGTTTAAAAAAGACGAAATCACCGGGGCAGCCCATAGTCTCCCTAAACTGCCGAAACCCTAAACCCCCTAGACCCTGCAAACTCCGGAAGCCCTAAACCCTAAACTCCCCAAATGCTAAGCCCTAAACTCTCTAAGCCCTCAATCCTAAACCTCCCGAAACAAGACAACCTCCCATAGAGCACAGGCCGGCCTGAGGGTTGACGGAGTTTAGGGTTAAGGACGTTAGGGTTAAGACTTTAGGGTTTAGGGTTTAGGGTTCAGGGCCAACGAAGCCCGGAATCCCTGAGACCCTAAGACCCAAAACCCCCTAGAGCCCTATAATATAACTTTATAAACCCTGAAGCCCTCGAAGCCCAAAGACCAGAAACCCCTAAAAGCCCTCAGTTGTTTAACTTTTGTTTCGGCGGAGGGCCTGGACACATGTCTCTCTCTACCCTCGAAGAAGCACACGAAGCGAGACGAAAGCCCTAAAACTTAAAGCCACATCAGCCCTGAACGCAGCAAAATCCCAACGAACCCCTGAGGCCCTTGAGCCCCTAAACCCAAAACCCTAAGCCCAAAGCCCCAAACCCCAAAACCCCTAAACCCTGAAACCCTAAAACCCCTAGGAGCCCAGTTCCTATTGAAGTGTTTCTTGGCACTTCGGGCCTTCCAGCGGGCGCCGTGTGGAGTTCAAGAGTCTGAGAGTTTTTTCTGTTTTGTTTGGGGGGGGGGAGGGGGAGGTTGTAGGGTTTTAGGGTTTAGGGTCCTATGCTTTTAGGGTTTTAAGGTTTCGGGGTTTAGGGCTCGGGGAATGCAGCTTGGGGTTTGGAAGCTCAGGGTCTATAGTGTTCAAGTCTAGATCTTGAGCACGCAGGTGAAGCAAGTACTAGTAATGCTTTTGTGCATGTGCATCATACGTGTTGTCTTTGTCTCTATATTAAGGTGCCTTTTGGGGTTACTATTAGAAGTCGGCCCCTAACATTTAGGGTACCCAAGAAGGGACCACTATTTTGGATACTGACCATGTATAGGCATGTTTCCAGGGTTTTCATAGGGAGGACATGTCGAGTTCAAAGGTCAAGTTCAATTGGAATCATAAGTTGAACATGCGTGCCATAAAGCGCCTGCTCTGTGTAGAGTTGTTTCACTGCTTTCTCAGCATCCAGCTTGGGAATACCCGTTTGCACCTCTGCGACACAAACGTGTCGCAGATAAGTTCGTTCAATTCAGGACGCCTCACGCAGCACACCGCCTTCCACAAAGACGAAACCCCAACCTTCAACCCCAACCCCCTCAAAACCCCACTTGAGCTTGAATCCGCGACTCCAAACCCTTAGCCCCTAAACCCTAACCCCTAAACCCTATAAGCCTAAACCCTAATCCCTTAGTGTATCCAGCAGTCCAGGAGAGTAGTCTGCGGCCTCGCTGCCGCGAGCTTCGTACGCATGTAGGTAGAGAGCTGTGCAAAAGAGGACGCAGGGCCTGGGGCTTTGGTGTTCAGGACATTCGGCCCCAAACCCTGCAAACCCTTCAAACCCTACAAACCCTGCAAACCCTGCAAACCCCACAAACCCTACCAACCCTACAAACCCTATAGACCCTAAACACCCTACAAACCCTACACTCCTACAAACCCTTGCAACCCTAAATCCTAAACCCTCAGGACGGGGCCAAGGAGTCCATGTTTGGGATTTACGGGGTCAAGGGCTTAGGGTCTAGGGTTTAGGGATACCCGCCCTCTCCCCCCACCACCCTAGGAAACCTTAGAAAAACCCATACACTGAAAAGCCCTGGGAGCTAGAGCTCCCACAAGCCCTAAAATGCCCCAAGTCCTCCGCAGTAGTTATCTGGTAGTTTTTTTGAATGACAAAGCCACGAAACATACAAAGAGGCCCCCCCCCTAGTTACAAGTAGAGTTCTAAAACTATAGTTAGTATATAGTAGGGGATCCCTCCTGGTATTTTTTTGTGGTTGAAAGACTTGCCGGACGAGTTCAGGTATTTTTGAGCTGCGATCTAGCTTTGGACATCGTGAACTGCAAGCCTACGTACAATCGTGCAGAGTTTCGGGTTTAGGGGCTGTATGTTTGTCCGTCCGTCTGTCTCTCTCTATCTCCCTCTCTGTCTCTCTTGCTGTCGGTGTCCTTGTTTTTGTTTTTTTTCTCTCTCTCTCTCTCTCTCTCTCTCCCTCCTTGTCAGACGCTGTGACTACATGTGTCTAGACACTTTAGCAGGAGTCGGTTATTGCGTGGATGCATTGTATAGTTATATATATATATATATTTATATTTATATTTATACGTTTATTTATAAGAAAATTAAATTTAAATTGATATTTATAATTATAACTATAGTTATATATATATATATATTGATATTGATATTTATATTTCTATTTATATTTATGTTTATATTCATTTGTTTCTATCCATATTTATAGATGTTTTGCCTTGACAATCTCATCAGGCTTGTTACAAGTACTTGCCTGTGGACCACCCTCCGTGGCCATACTCTCTTCTGGGCTCGAACAGCCGGGGCTGCGCAGCCTTCGTGCAGTTCGAGGCGCAGTGTGGCGCAGAGGGCGTACTGGGAATTCATGGGGGTTTAGAGTTGATAGGGTTCGGGGTTCAGGGTTCAGGGTTTAGGTTTGAGGTTGAGGTTCTCGGGTTCGGGGTTTAGGGTTTATTTAGGGTTAAGGGCTAAAGGTTCAGGGTTCAGTGATCTCCGCTAGAACGAGCCACGAGTCCAGAATCACACCAAACCCTCCAACCTTAAACCCCAAACCCTATACCCTCAACCCCAAACCCCCAAAACCTCTAACCCCAAACCCCAAACCCTGCACCGTATGCTTGTAACCTTAAACCCTATACCCCCTGTACGCTAAACCCTAAACCCTAAACCTCCCCCCCTCCTTTTCCTCTTCTCCCAGGGAGAGGCAGCCGGCGAAGATGACTGCCGAGAAGACGGGAGATGGCAAGGGTCGGGAGTCCAAGGATTTTCGGGGTGTTAGTGTTTTTGGGTTTCTGTGTTTTAGGGTTTTAGTGTTTTTGTCTGTACGGGTTTCGGGTATTAGGGTTTTAGTGCTTTAGGGTTTTAGCGCTTGAGGGTGTAGGGTTTTTGAGGCTTAAACATGGTTTAGGCTTTTTAGGTTTTTTGGGTTATTTGTCGGTTTGTTCTGGGTTTTGTTGCTTTTCTAAAAGATGTGTTAGGCTTTCTAGGGTTTTTGGAGTTTTAGGTTTCAGGGATTACAAAGCTTCATAAGGGCTTATAGGAGCAGGGCTTATACAAGGCTTTGAGGTTTGCGGCAGAGACCCATTGTGAAACCCCGAGGCAGGTTAGGGTTTTAGGATGTTCATTGTTTGGGTTGTTGAGGGTTCGGGGTGCTAGGGCATTAGGAGATAAGAGCTGCACCGTGGGCCTTGTTCGTGTCTGGACTTCCCGGAGGTTTTCAGACCAGCCGTTGAGCATGCTTCAGGGTGTAGGGGTTTAGCGTGTTTACGGGGGGGGGGGGGGGGGGGGATTGTTTTAGAGACTGGGGTAGAGGGTTCAGGGCTTCGTTAGCCCCAAACCCCGAACCCTAAACTGCACAGGGTCTGGGGAAGGGCCTGACGTGTGAGGTGTTTTGGGTGTCGTTTTTTTTCCCCTGTCAAGATCGCACAATCCAAGCTCAAACTGGTATCCTACTCGCCGTTTGCCGATATCCTAGTTGTGTTTCTGATCTCTTCTTAGAAATCTCAAACTAATAAAACCTTCAGGGTTTAGGGTTTAGGGATCAGGGTGTTGGGGTTAGGGCTTTTACTGAATATTTCGAAAAGTTGAACTGCGCCAAGGCCAGCCGACCGCCAAAAAGGGCGGCAAGGAGATCGGGACTTGATTCCAATCATTGGCAGCCCTACGACCCTAAACGGTTGCCACTTCTGCTGGGTCTAGAATTCAGGGTTTAGGGTCTAGTTTTAGGGCCTAGGCTTTATGAGGTTTAGGAGTTTTGGGTTCATGGTTTAGGGTTTAATTAGGGAGGGCAGGTTTGTGTTGTTGCCACCCGTGCATTCCCAATAGTACCGTCCATTTCCATTTTGAGGCCAAACCCTTCTTTCCATGGCCGTTCTGCCGTCAACAGCCCCAGGCTTCTTAAGGTTTAGGGTATGACGGTTTTTTCTCGACCTATCCCCTCATGCCCCACTCACTTCCAGCCCTAAACGCGAAACCCAAACCCCACACCCCAAGCGAGTTGTTTGTGGTCTTGGCCTCGAGTCCTGGAATGAGGATTTGTGGTTCAGGGCTCTTGTTTGGCTCGAGGACTAGTGACTAGTAGGTCTTTTAGGGTTTGACAGGGCTTCATAGGGTTTAGAGGGTCTATAGGGTTGATTGGGTTTATAGTAGGGCAGAATGGGGCTTGTAGGGTTTGTAGAGTTTATAGGAAAGCCTGGGATGTGGATGCATCGTCATGCATTGGATGTCCAAAAAAGCTTCAAATCGAGTCGAGAAGCCCCACAGCCCAAAACTCCAAAACCTTCAATTTCTCAGGCGCCCGAAATCCCTGGAAACAGCCACAATCCCTACAGGCGCATATATACCCTGCCTGGACCCGAAACCCTAAACCCCACCATTACAGTGTAGGCTTCGGGGTGTGGGATTTAAAAGCGTTGACAAAGGAGCCCTTCATGCAGCAATTCGAGCTCAAGGCCTCTTTCGTTGCAGGGGGTTAGGGGCAGTAGGGTTTTGGGTCTTTGGGTCTGGTTTTGTTGTTGTTTTCTTGTCTTTGGGGGGGTTGGTTCTTTGCTGCCCTCAGAAGTAGGAGCGCCAGCAGAGTGCATAGGGTTTAGGGTTCAGGGTTTAAGGTTCAGGGTAACTTGTCAGAGCTTTGGAGGATTGGGAGCTTTGGGGCTTGGGCGTATGGACTTCAGGTTCAGGGGCTTGATTTCGCGGGTGGGGGTGTATGAAGGATACATACCAAACCCGCACAGGGTACCTCCCTCGTTCTCTCTTGCTAAAGAAGGCTCCCAGATATTGGGGGGCGAACGTCGGCACCTGACGGCCCTACAACCCTAAACCCCCAAACCCTAAACCCGAAACCCCAAGCCTTGAACCACAGAAAACCCAAACCTTAAACCCCAACCCTGAAGCCCTTAAAGCCCCCGAGCCCACCGCAGGACGTGTATCCCCACTTCTGCGACCGGAAGACCAAGCTGCTCCCCTTGGCCGATGTTCCGTACGTCCTGCGGGCCATGGGCCAGCTGGCCGCAGATGTTGTGCTTACTTGCTGCTTGAGACATTGAGGGATTATGTATATAATGGATATGTATATATATATATATATGTATATATTATATGTATCATTTGTTTACTATTTTTTTTGTGGTGGGGGGTTAGGGTCTCGGGCAAGTCGAGGGTTATCGATGCAGGTGGAGCTTTCAAGACTTCATGCCCCTATACCATGCGAATGCACTCTCCGAACGAGGCTCGCACTCCGGATCCGAACCCCTTCATCTCAAATGCCCTTACACGTCCCAAACCTGAACGCCGAAACCTGGGCACAAACCCTATGCGGCCTATATGGTCACTTCTCTAAGATTGGGTCCCTTTTGGGTCCTTTATCAAAAGGCGGCCCCTATAGTATGTAGGGTACCCCAAAAAAGGGGTACCCTAAATACGGGGACCACAATTTTGAGAACCCGCGCCGGATCGACAAGGCCTGACCATCTACAGCGAGGAGGAGAAGAGCATCCGGGAGCAGGCCCTGGCTGGTTCTTGGGGAATGTACGGCCCTATATAATCCCATAAAGGGTATATATAGGGCCCTCATTTCTAAGAACCAGGGCCCTTAAGAACTCTCCGGCTTACTTTGGGAGCTTTAGAGATTGCATATATTGCATGGAAGGGCAGACTGAGTGGCTGAGTGGGGTAGTTCCTTGTCAACCCCTTCCTTCTTCTGCGGAGATGACGGAGGTGTGGGGGTCCTGGAAGTTCTTTGCTAGTTGGTCATGGTTTAGGGTTTAGTCTTTAGGGTTTAGGGTTGCTAGTTGCTGCTAGTTTGTGGGTTTGGGGCTTTCAGCTTGGGATCTGGTTCAGATTCCACGATGCGGTGTGGGCTGAATTCAGAATAAGACCAGGGCCATGCTGAGAACTCTTCTTAGCAGCAGCAACTGGCAGCCGTTTAGGGTTTAGGGTTTAGGGTTTAGGGGTTTAGGGGTTTAGGGGTTTAGGGGTTTAGGGGTTAGGGGTTTAGGGTTTAGGGTTTAGGGTTTAGGGTTTAGGGTTTAGGGTTTAGGGACGAATGCAGCTTCAGGCTTTAACCCTAAAAGCCCGAAATCCTAAACGCCGAGGTCAAGGCTTAACTTGGGCTTAGTGTGCCCTCCAAACCCTACAAACCCTACAAACCCTACTCAGCGCTACATGGGGTTTTCGGGCGAGGGGACCTTTGCCCGGACACTCACACAAGCATTGACCCTATACAGTCAAAGCCCTCCATTCCGAAGGGTTTTTAGGGTCAGGGTCTAGCCCACAGCCCTCGCGAGCAGGTCGAGAAGGTCGATGGGATGGGTAAGCCTGTCTCCTTCAAGACGATGCAGGGCTGGATCGAGGAGCAGAATTCCATTCGGAGCAACCTCCTAGTCCCGCAATTCGGGTGCTGTCTAGGGTTTAGGGTTTAGGGTTTAGGGTTTAGGGTTTAGGGTTTAGGGTTTAGGGTTTAGGGTTTAGGGTTTAGGGTTTAAACCTACAAGTGCCAACACCGCGGACTGCTCAAACGCGGCCGTTTGACCCGACAGGAGCACGGCAACAAGTACGTGAAATCCTATGACGATGCCTACTCAGCCGTCGGCACACTGTGCCGGTGGCTCAAGAATCTAGGGTTGAAGGGGCGGGCACAGGCGTTTCACGGTTTAGGATTTAGGCCTCGAGCAGCTAAAAAAGTTGGGGTTGTAGAGGCCGTAGAGTTTTGGTTGGGGTGTGCTTGTTTATGCCACGGACTCATGTGGACTATTGTGGACTTAAACATGCCACATATTGCATGCGCATGCTTGCCAGGGCTTTCGAACACTCCTACAGGTAGTAGGTGGCAAACCTCGACTCTAGAATCCAGCGGTGCCTCTTAACCCTGTGGGTTTCAGGGCGGGAAGCCTGCACAAGCATGACGGGGATTTAAGGTGCCATATCGTACGCTTGTAAATAGCATCTCAGCCGCAAAGCTGCCAGCTGGTTCTCTTACCCACTGCTGTCCTCCTGCTGCATGTACAACTGGTGTGGAGAGCAAGTCATGTCACAGCGCGTGCGGTTGAAGATCCAGCAACTTGCTGGTTCATGGTTCAATTTTGGTATGCGGGATTCTAACTTGGGTCCCCTTTGATGGGGTTACTGAAAAGGCGGCCCAAGTACTTGGGGTACCCATGGCTTGCGTTGGGGCAGTGGTTGGCAGTGGTTGGCTGGAGGTACTCACTGATTTCCCTAACCCTAAAGCTTGTAGGCTCAAGCAGCATGGGATCATGGCACACCACAAGCGGGGCCGTGGCGAGGCGAGCAGCAGAAACGCAAGGGTCAGGGACGAAAACCTGGTCAAGCTTAGGGTGGCGCAGGACAAAGGCATGCAGCCTTGCACCGAGAAGGAGATTGCAAGTTTCCAGGATGCTTCTGAGCCGATCTTGAGCGCGGAGGCCTGCAAGGCAGTAGCAACTGTTCGGGGCGGCATGCGCGTCGTGCCGAAGTGGCAACAACCTCTCCAGATTTTCGCTTCCCTTTGCCATTCCTCCGCCGCAGCTGGTGTGAAGTAAGAGCATCCTGTCATGACCTGGGCGATCTCGCCAAAGTCTTGAACGCGTTCATGCCGACAGCGCCCATGCAGGTTCTTCGCGAGGCCTGGTGCTACACGGTCGAGGACCAGGCACTGGCCTGCCTTTGGAAGATTTCATCAAATGGTATTGGCCTGGTGGACTGAGGCTGATACCTGGCGAAAGCTGCGTGATGAAACAGGCTAGAGTGGAACCTCCTGTTCTGCCTGCGGCACACTCAGCTTTCAGCATCGGCCATGCGGCGCTGAAAAGCCTGGACTTCTTGACGGTGCTTCTCTTGCGCCCAGCAATCTTTGCTTCAACCTCAGCACTGAGGCAAAGATTTGCTGTGTGCAAGAGAAGCACTACCAAGACAAGTCCAGGCTTTTCAGCGCCGCGTGGCCGATGCTGAAAGCTGCCTGGGACTTCATCAAACCAGCCGACGAGAAAAGAATCCTCATGATACATGGTTCTAAGAGAGCCCCAGGGGTGGTCCAGTGTCCAACAGCACTTTGAATGCTAAACCCTTAGTAGCATTTCAAGTCAACACAAAAGGCCAACCCCTAAACTTTTAAACTCCAAACCCTAAACCCCAAACCCTATGCCCTTAACCCCAAAGCCCAAACCCTAAGCCCAACCTAGACCCCCGAAACCCGAAAGGCCATGAAGGCATCATCGGCGACAAGACCGGTCGCATTCAGGTGCGGAGCCCGAAAACCCTAAGCCCACTCCCCCAAGGTCCAGGGCCTTGGGGTTTGAGGGGCAAGGCGTGGCTGTAAATCTTCGACCCCAAGCCCTACATGGGCATTTCCCAAAGTAGGGGTGTCCTGTTTCTTCATACCCCCCATACAATAGAATCCCCGCAGAGGGAACCCAAAAAAGGCACCCGCCTTTCTTTCAGCCCTACAGCGCAAGATCTCTCACAGGCTTTGCGCGGCACTTTTTTGGAAGTGGGGGGAGGGCACGGTTGGGTTTGAGGTTCGGGGCTCGGATTTGGGGCTTGGGCTTTGGGATGGGAGTCAGCTGAAGCTGAAGCCTAACAGCTGGGCTCAGGATTTAGGGTGCAGGCCATAAACGTGTTGTCAGCCAGATTTCTTGATTGCAGCACTACGGGTATGAGGACACACACATGTTTCAAGCAGCGACCCTGAACCCTGGACAACCCTGAGCCCTTACCGCCCTCAAGCAGCGCAACTCCCGCGAGCCCCCTATAGCAAAGTTCAGATATAGTGGGCCTCGGAGGAGAGTATACCCCTCAGCTTCTGAGCGTTCGTTTGTTTGGGCTTCATATCGTTTATAGTGCAAGCTCGAAAGCTTGAGCTTTGCGTTGCTATGAACCCCGAACAGTCCTGACTACAAAAAAATCTGTTATCCTTGCAACTATAGGATACCCTAAACACCGAATCCTAAACTCTCCCTCTACCCTGAACCCGAAGCTCTCATTCCAAACCCCGAACCCTTAAACCTGAAAACTTAACCCTGAACCCTTAAACGTACATCAGCCAAGACCAAGCCACGCTCCTCTCCTGGCCAACAATGCCTTGGAAAAATCACAAGCGAGAACTCGACGCCCAGTCGTTCCGGTTTGGGGTTTTGGGGTTTGCGTTAATCCCTATAATTAAACCCTAAAACCTAATCCTGAGCCTGAAGCCACCAGCATGTTTCAGCCCTAAGACCCCTGGATCCCTTCAGCACGATCCTTGGATCTAGGATTCAGGGTTTAGAAGTTTTTGTGAAGCGCGCGAAGCACCTGCAAGGCTCCCCCTTACTGTTCAGGGACTTATCACAACCTAGGTAGTTACTTGTCACCCGCTGAGAGGACCCTTATAATTCCCATAAGTATAAGGCTTATAATTCCCATAAGTATAAGGCTTAACTGTACCCACAAAGACCTTTCAGGTGCCTTTCCTGCGGCATCTCGTCAGCGAGGTTGGCGAAGCTCTGCTGCAGAGCATTTAGGGCTTGAGGCACTCCCCCGCAGCCCCTTATTGTACGTGGCCAAGTGAATGTGCTGAATTGTGAGGCCTCAAACTCCGAAACTCAGGATTCGGAGTTTGGTAGGGTTTCGGGTTTCGGCCTCAACAGGGTAGGCCTGGCACAGGCAAGGAGAGAACCGTGGAACTTGCTCTCGATATACCTGGCATCCATCTCCAGCGCTCGACGAAACGTCGTAAGAGTCTGGGTTTGCGTTCAGCAGACCCGCGCGACTCATCGACGTCAGCCGGGCGCATAGGCAGCTGCGAAGCCACGAATATGCAATGCGAGCGCTGCGGAGCAGCATTCGCGCCTTGCGACGGATGACATTTCATGATCATAACAGCTCGAACCAAGAACTTCTCGATGACTGCCAATTTGTCCCCCTCTACCGACCCTGGGTGTGTTTACAAGGTCGAATCCTCAGCTTCGGTTCGCGTAGGTGCGGGCCAACTTTAGAACACATGGCGGACTTGATAATTCATTCGTTTATCTTATGCAGCTCCATAAGGCTCCATATGTTTCAGCCCTACAGCCTCAGACTCCTGTCCTGGTTCATCCCTCGCCAGGTTTCCATGGATTCTGTAGCTGTGGGTCTGCCGAACCCTAAACCCCTAAACCCTTAAGCACCTGAACCCCTAAACCCCTAAACCCCTAAACCCGAAACCCGAAACCCTAAACCCGCGGCATCAAAGGACAAGATCAAAGCCGAGACTTTCGACAAGATCTTGAAGGGAGGCCTGGCCCGAGGATTGGTTCAGGCTTTGGGTGGAGATGTTCCCCCTTATTTTTACTAAGCTTAATGGGGATTATGGTCCCCCCCCTATGATAATCCCTACTAAGGACTGTTAGTATCAGGGAGAATCCCAGGGTTGGGAGGCTGAGCCTTCTTAGTGGTCGAGTGAGTGGGACACCTTTGAGGCAAAGGGGTCAAGAGACACGTAGGTAGAAGCCTTCTGGGGGGATAGCCTCATCCCTAAACCCTAAACCCTAAACCCTCAAAGCTCCCAAGGTTCATCCTTAGCAAAACTGGCCAAGCAGTGCGGTGCAAGTGAAGCGATGCTGCTGAACCCAGAAAGCTTAAAGCCTCAAACCTGCAGCTCCCTGTACCTTGACAACCTCAAGTCTTAAACAGTCTTAACGCTCAGCCGCTCAGCCCTCAACCTAGAGCCCGTGAGGGTTTAGGGATCCCTCCCGGCATTTAGGGCAGTTGGTTTTTGAGTTTAGGGTGGAATCGGATGCAGTTTCCCAAAGCTCTGACTCACGTCTACAAATTGGGAAGCTTCAACCCTAAAACTCAAGTGCCAAACCAAATCCATGAAGCCATCACGCCTGCTTTGCGAGCTATTGGAAGATGCTAGGCGACTCCGCCGTCGGGACCGCCATCAAAGGCCAAACGAATTGACGTCTTATGGATTCTGGTTGCAGCAACTGAGGATTTTGGCAGAAGTGCTTGTTCCATGACTTGGGGGTCAGGATTGGGCTTTGCATACGATTTAGGGCCTAGGGTTTAGTTAGTTCGAGGCTTGATCTACCACTTGCAGACGTAAGGTGCCTGGTGTTGGAGCCCTCTGACCCCGGCCCCACTACATTCAAGCTCAGGGTTTGGGCTTGCGGATTAAGGCTTTAAGCTCAGGGTCGGGGGCTACAGTTGCTGCATGGTTCTGAAACCACCTGTTCTTTGATGTCCGGGCGGCGTGGCTCCACCCAGCCCTCCTCACCCTGAACGTTGGAACCCTCTAGACACGCCAGTTTGCGAAGCAAAAACGAAACTCTGAACTTGATGAGAACACACCAAATGGGCCGCTAAACCCTAAACTCTAACCCTAAGCCCCAAATCCTAGACCCTAAACCTCAATGCCAAACCCAAACAAAATTCAACTGCTCGTCTCAACAGCTCCTGAGGATGCTGCTACCGCCTTTGAAGTCTACTTAAAGGGTCAGGGCTCAGAGTTGAGGATGTTTCGGCTGCAGGTAGAGAGTTCAGGTCTAGGTTTTTTTCGCGTTGTTTCCCGAACCACAACGAACCTTCAATATTTAACTCCTAAACACTTAGGAGTTTGGGGATGTGCTTCGACGGGGGTCAGGCGACAGCTGCTCACTGGATGAGTTTCTCAACTTCCTGCAGAAGTGATCATCTGGCGACGTTCGGGAGGGTGGTTTCTTGGCCCCTAGCGTAGGCAAGCTGAACTGTTTAGGCCACAACCCCAGAGGTGAACCTTGACATATTTCCCCCCTTAGGAGACTGGACAAGTGAGCAACAGACCCTCGCATCTAGCTGTTGTTTAAACTATGGGCCCCCTTCGGGGCGCTGATTACGAATCGCTATACTTAGGGGACAACCCCCGTCCTCAGCACATGTCAGATAACGTCACCTCCACCTCGGAGGTTCTGAGAGGTTGGAGAGATCAGAGAGGAAGCAATGCAGCGTGCTGCCCAGGGAATGCAAAAAGTCTGACTGGATCCCCAGCTCCTTACCTGTGCCCACAACCCGAGAGGTGCGCTTGCAGAGGGCTGCTCCCACCTTAGGGGTCCCTGCTTGGTATCCTGGAACTCCCTTCTTACCAAAGACCTGCTCCCTCCCAGGGTCCCAGTGTTGGCTGGTGAGGGCCGGGGTCTCCTGGTGGTGCAGTCGAGGGGGTTGGGAGTCTGCAGGGCCATCCGGAGGGCCCATTTGTAGTTCCATTGAGAATGCCAGAAGTGGAGCCCCTAGGTTTGGAGCAAGAACTTTCTAGCCCTCGCTGGCTCGCTCTCTCTCTCACTCTCTCTCTCTCTCTATACATATATATATATATACATATATATATATATGTGTATCATTTTTGTGATACGAAGCCTTAAACGCCGTGGGATTGCGTGTGTTTGAAGGTGCCACGTAAGTATCAACAAGGTGGACACATTGCATAGGGGGGGGGGTGTTAAGGTTAGTTTTTTCGTATCCACATATTATGATACACACACACATATATATATATATATATACGAAGTCCAGCATCTACGCTCTGTTTGCGCTCTGCTTGGAATTCTTGCACGTGCGCCCAGGAAGCTTCTCCAAACCCTCAATCCTTGAATCGCCGGAGACGAAGACCTTTCGCGGCTCAAACCCTGAACCCTAAACCCGAAAGGGTTCAGGGTTTTGGGTTTAGGGTTTGGGGTTTACTCCCGAAACCCGAAACCGTAAACCCACCCTGCCAGTAGCGATAAACCCTAAGCCCCAAAATACCCTAAGCACCCTCATAACCTACAAATTGAGCTCCCAAGCTCCCAAGCTCTTCAGCCCTAAGCCCGTATTTCGAAAGTATGGGGTTTAGGGTTTGGGGTTTGGGCCTTAGGGAGGTTTATGCGCTTGCTTCTCCTCTTCCTCTTGGCGAGCTCGGCCCCGCGCTGAGTTTCAAGGTCAGGAGAATCGCCTGGGAAGCTGTCCTGCTATGGCTTCTTAAGGGCCTCCCAGTGTGAACTGAACCCGAAACCCGAAACCCTAAACGCTAAACCCTAAACCCTAAACCCTAAAAAAAACGCTACAACAACTAGAGCCTTAGAATCCAGGTTACAAGCCCTGGGGCTGACTGGTGTAGTTTTGGGTTTCAATTTGGGCTCACTGGTTCGGATTCAGCAAGGTTTGGGTTTAGGGTCTGGGGTTGGTGTTTAGGGTTTGGGGTTTTGGGTTTAGGGTTCAGGGTTTGGGGGGGGGGGGGGAGGAGTTTTCTTTGTTCTAAACAAAGGCCCCTAGTTGGGCGCCCACTTTGCTGCTTGCTTGCTTTCGTTGTCTGGGTTTCGGGTTTAGGCAGTGAGGACTGCTCTAGATCACTCGTGAGACAGCCTCAACTCTTAATAAAGCGAGCATTCGGAGATGGCATGAGAAAAGTGAAATAGTCGGCAACCTTCACAAGAATGCCAAAGTTCCCTCAAGAGCTTGATGGAAGCTGAGCGGATACCCGCAGTGTTTAGGGTTTATGGTTTGGGAGCCACTGGAAGATGTTCGTCCTTGCTCAAGCCGTGCAGAGCGAGGAAGAGCAGGGAGCGTAGGACTTGATGAGACGTCTGTAGAAGGTATGAGGGTATGACTGTAGTACCCAACGCCAATGGCCAACATCGAGCCCTGAGTCTGCAGCAGGGTTTTAAGGGTTTAGGGTTAGGAGGTACACAGGGCTTTAGGGTTTATGATTTCGGGCTGATTATAAGGCGCAAGGCGTTTGGAGACCTCGGGAAAACCAGAATCCGCACGCTCGACAAACCATGGCGGTCAAGACCGGGCAAGTGCAGAAGATGCTCAGAAAGTTTCCTGACCACGTTCCAATCCTGTGCTGGAGGAGCTCAGGGTTCAGGCTCAGGATTCAAGGTTAAGGGTTTAGGATATAGGGTAAGGGTTTATCGGGTTTTGAGACGCCCTGACTCCCAACCCTAAACGCTGAACCCAAACCTAAAACGCTAGTCTAGACCTTGAGACGTGCCCCTTAAAAGTAGCGGGGTTACTGCGATGAATTGCCCCTGGGTAACGAGACACCCTCGGTCGGCTTTGTGGAATCTGGCCCTTCTAAGACGAATCAACAGCAATAGAAGCTGGAGTTTCCGACTGACGTCCGTCGCAGAAGCCTGGCAAGGCGTCGACACATCTTCTCGGCAACTGTCTTTTCTGAGCCGTCCTTGTGTGAATCCAAAGCTGCAAGCTCTCAACTCTAAAACCCCAACACTCTAAGAAATGCACCTCACGCTCGAGGGCTTTAATCTTTGGGTGCTGGTTCCGGTTTGGGCTCCCGGTTTGCCAGGGCTGACCATAGGTTGGGGCTTCGTTTTTATAGTTTGGGTGTTCAGGGTTTGGGGGTGCCGGGAATCTGGACACCCCACCCTTTAACTCAACACTCCCAAGCCTACAGACCCGAAACCTAAAATCCAACACCCCCGGAGCCCCGCACCCACTTACCGACTTACCCACCCACCCACGCCCCGCGCGCCTGCGCGCACGAAAAAAAGAAACACGACAGAGAAGACCTGAGCCAGCGAGGATGGCCCAGGAGCCCCATGACCACAGCAGCAAGAAGCTCCTGATGCCCAAGACGCCCCCTGGCGGCTCAAGGTTTGCTCTTTGCCTTTTTTCGGGCGAATCACGGCTTTGGGGTCTAAGGGGCTCGCGAAGTTCTAAGGGCTCTAAGCGGGGGATTTAAGGATTCAAGGGGCTTGCGGGGTTTGAGCGGCTTGGGTTGGGCCTTGCAATCTTGGTGGGGAAGCCCTTGAAGAAACCGGGCCCTAAACCCCTGGACTCGCCAAACTCCTGAATCTTTTAGAGCCCATGAAAAACCCCATGTACCCCGCATACTCCCAAGTTCCGATGAAAAGAGTCAGGGTCGACATGACATGGACTCCATGGCGTTGACCGGTTTAGGGGTTACCCATCTTGTCTTGACGCTGCATGCCCTCTAGGTTTTGATCAGCACTTGGTAGCCCAGGTGCACCCTTTTTCACTGTTGTTGGTTCAAGGTTCCCTTATAAAGTAACCACCAACCAAACAAGGGTGGCCTTATTTTTAGTACGGTTACTGGGCTACCACGAGCATTTTTTCTCCTTGGAAAGCCATAGGAGCCGGCCCTACAGTGTTATTGCCGGGTGTCTGTTGTTCTCTATCTGTAGGGTTGCTAAACCTCGACAATCGATGGGGGGCCCCAGGCATGTTGTGCAACTTTCAACGAAGACAGGGCTTTGTCAGCCGCTCACATGTTTCCAGGTTTTGGGGGCTTTCCCTTCCAAACCTTCCCTGAAAACAACCCCTCAAATTCCCGCCCGTAGACCTTGTATCCACAGGATGTACCCTGAATCGCAAGAATAGAAAAAGCATGTTTTTTGCAGCTGCTGGTTAACTCTGTATTATGTACCCCAGAAACGCTTGAAGCCCGTTCATCCTATAAGCCCGATGCTCCGAAACACTCCCTAGACACTAAGTTAACTACACTCCTTTTCGGCTCTCTAAGCGATGGTTCGCCTTGTCTTCTGGGGGCACCCTTGAAATCACAGGGTCCGTATTGAAACAGGGTCCCCAAAAGGGCACTACTGTGGATTGAGCATATGCCTATTTTGGATCAGAGCTCCGGGCTTTTCAGGGATTGCAAGCCCAAGCTACACTTATAACTCAATCCAGGACCCTGAGTTTAAATTATATCTCTACCCAGAGCTACTTGGAGGTTCAGGAGTACTTATATAAGTAGGGTTATAATAAGCACCCTAAAAAAAGGTTACAACCAGCTACAGTTCTACGCACCCTACCTGCAACCCTACTTTTAAGTACCCATGAGCCTCCAAGTCCCTGTAGGGCAAATTCGGGGCAGTCCGAGGATGTCTCCGTATGAGTTTGAGACCAGCATTCAGAAGCACTGCGACTGGTCGGGCGAGAGGAACCTCGGGGCTTAGGGCCTCGACCCCCAAAGTCCCCAAACCCAAAAGAGCATAAGGGCCCAGGGTGTAAGGTTCATGTGGTGTTTTAGCCTAAAAAGAAACTAAAGCCAAAAGAGTTACGGCTTCTGCTCCATGAGCCTCTAAAGCCCCAAAACCTATATATATACACACACACGTACACACACCCGCCCACGCACCCACCCACCCACCCACCCATCCACCCACCCACGCACGCACGCGCCCACACACACACGCACGCACGCACGCACGCACGCACGCACACACACACACACACACAGAGACACAGACACACACACACACACACACACACAGACACACAGACACACACACACACACCCACACGCACACGCACATGTACATGTACATGCACATGCACATGCACATGCACATGCACATGCACATGCACATGCACACGCACACGCACATGTACATGTACACGCACATGTACATGTACATGCACATGCACATGCACATGCACACGCACACGCACATGCACATGCATGCGCGCGCACATGCGCACACAAGCGCAAACAAGCGCACACATGCGCACACATGCGCACACATGATTCGCCCCAGCATGTGCACCAAATCCTCAACGCTGAACCTACAAACCCCTAAACCATTTACTCCAGAACCCTACACACCTAAAACCCTACACAGCCAGAACCCTAAACAACCCCAAAACTTCGCGGATGCGTTCCCATGCAATTTATCAACCCAAGCCTGGCTTCTCAATAGCTTTTGTGAGTGAATAAAGAGGCGATTTCCTGTTGTTTAGGCTTCTTTTTAGCCCCTTTAAACAAAAAAAGGGTAACCCTGCTGATTCCTAGGTTACTCTTCGGTCTAGGATATCTCCAGCAAGTCACACAGCAGTCCGGAGGAGCGAAGTGCGCATTATGTTTTATGGCGAAGTGGTTGACTCAATCGACATGGACTGCCTGCACCTTCGCAGCACTTGGGCGATTTCCAGCATCCTAATCCTATCCCTAAACGCATATGACCTTCAAAGGCCCAAACCATGTCTCGATCAGGTAAGAACGGAGGTATTGCTTTCGGATTTGCCAAGACCTCAATGTTTCAAGCTCTTAACCTGAGGTGCCCTATAACACACTGGAGTCCCTACTTGGAGGCTCATGGGTACTTAGAAGCTACACAAGCGTAGAACCAGTTGTAACTATTCATTGCCCTAGTTATCACCCAACTTCTACCGTAGGAAAACAAAGCCGCGCGGCCAAGTAAGAGGTCATGGGGGCGAGTTCTGTGTAGACAGGTTGGCAAATTATTGTTGCCCTTGCTGAACCCTTCGTGCTCAGGACCGTGCAGGAGATGTATGAAGCGTACGCACAAGCAGACCACTGCTTGCACGTGCAGGCTCTGGCTTTCTGGTTGAGGATCTAGAGTCCAGAGTGTAGAGTCTGTAGGGTTAGGGATCTGCATTTTCGTGCTTGATGGCTTACCAGACCCTTGCCCCTTCCAATGGGTCCCCTGCAGTATCCTCCAAGGTAAGGATCCTCTCGTAGCTATGAAGGGGCAGCTGGAGTGGTTTAGGTGGGGTTGCAAGCTGTGTTGGGGCCTTGCATTCACCATCTTACCTGCCACTTTGCCGAGTCCCCGATTTTCCCCATAACTGCCTAAACCCTAAACCCAGAGGCGATTTGGGTTTACGGTTTAGGGTCGCCCCCTGCTGCTAAGCAGTCCGATCCTGAATGGCCTAATTTGGAACAACCTCCGGTAGTTCGCAGTTTTCTTCTTCAAACCTTCTACCCTGAAACCCTGAAACCCCCAAACCCTCACATTCTATAACTATAACCCTAAATCCTTCAAACCTTCTACCCTGAAACCCTGAAACCCTGAAACCTCTAAACCCTGAAACCCTCAAACCCTAACATTCCAAAGCCCTGCCCTTGCAGGTATCTGCACAGCCCCTGGAGCAGAGGCCGCCACGCCTGGTTGACGATCCCTGTAATTAGGGGTTAGAAGGGTTTAGGGTTTAGGTGTTTAGGGTTCAGGGTTTTGGGGTTTATGTGTTTAGGGGTTTAGGCATTCAGGGCCCCTCGTAAGTGCCCTCTCTTATGCCCGAAGCAGGGTCCAGGGTTTGGTAGGCCTTGGGCTGAGGGGTCTGGACTACGAGCCTTTAGTGTTGAGAGTGCAAGATTTGGGCTTAGGTTTTGGGGTTTGGGGTTTAGGGCTGCCCCGCTACTAGCGACTCCACTCCTCAAGCATCAGAGGCCACTGCTGGAAAGGACGCCCTCGCCGAGTGCTCGACCCATGGGGATGCTCGGCTTGTATCCCCAGCTCTTATGAAGGCTACGTTTTGGGCTGCAGAGACGTGGGGTTGGAACTTTTTTGGGGTTTGTTAGTTTTGGCTTCGCCCACGTCATTTTCCAGTAGGTGTTGCAGTGCAGCTGGCCCCTGCCCTGGGGATCGGGGTCTCGTACTGTAATTTGTTGAGAGGTTCAGGTTATTCAAGCCTTGCCGCTGCTTAAGCATGAGAGGCGGCTGGTGGAAAGGACGCCTTCGCCAAGTGCTCGAGCCACGGGGATGCTCGGCTATTATCCCCAGCTCGGTGTCTTTTTTTGGGGGTATAAGGCTCATGGCCCTACTAAAGGAACACTTGTTTGGAGAGGTTAACACTTGTTTTGCGGGGTTGTCGTCGTTAACGCGGTGGCCCCTCATGCCCCTCTGCACAGAAATTTGCATTCCTCAAGCATCAGAGGCCACTGGTAAAACGGTCGCCTTCGCCAAGTGCTCAACCCATGGGGATGCTCGGCTTGTATCCCCAGCTCTGAGTTATGAAGGGTACGGTTTGGGCTTCAGAGACGTGGGGTTGGAACTTTTTGGGGCTTGCTAGTTTTGGCTTCGCCCACATCATTTTCCAGTAGGTGTTGCAGTGCAGCTGGCCCCTGCCCTGGGGATCGGGGTCTCGTACTGTAATTTGTTGAGAGGTTCAGGGTATTCAAGCCTTGCCGCTGCTTAAGCATGAGAGGCGGCTGGTGGAAAGGACGCCTTCGCCAAGTGCTCGAGCCACGGGGATGCTCGGCTATTATCCCCAGCTCGGTGTCTTTTTTTGGGGGTATAAGGCTCATGGCCCTACTAAAGGAACACTTGTTTGGAGAGGTTAACACTTGTTTTGCAGGGTTGTCGTCGTTAACGCGGTGGCCCCTCATGCCCCTCTGCACAGAAATTTGCATTCCTCAAGCAGCAGAGGCCACCGGTAAAACGGTCGCCTTCGCCAAGTGCTCAACCCATGGGGATGCTCGGCTTGTATCCCCAGCTCTGAGTTATGAAGGGTACGGTTTGGGCTTCAGAGACGTGGGGTTGGAACTTTTTGGGGCTTGCTAGTTTTGGCTTCGCCCACATCATTTTCCAGTAGGTGTTGCAGTGCAGCTGGCCCCTGCCCTGGGGATCGGGGTCTCGTACTGTAATTTGTTGAGAGGTTCAGGTTATTCAAGCCTTGCCGCTGCTTAAGCATGAGAGGCGGCTGGTGGAAAGGACGCCTTCGCCAAGTGCTCGAGCCACGGGGATGCTCGGCTATTCGGCTATTATCCCCAGCTCGGTGTCTTTTTTTGGGGGTATAAGGCTCATGGCCCTACTAAAGGAACACTTGTTTGGAGAGGTTAACACTTGTTTTGCGGGGTTGTCGTCGTTAACGCGGTGGCCCCTCATGCCCCTCTGCACAGAAATTTGCATACCTCAAGCATCAGAGGCCACTGGTAAAACGGTCGCCTTCGCCAAGTGCTCAACCCATGGGGATGCTCGGCTTGTATCCCCAGCTCTGAGTTATGAAGGGTACGGTTTGGGCTTCAGAGACGTGGGGTTGGAACTTTTTGGGGCTTGTTAGTTTTGGCTTCGCCCACGTCATTTTCCAGTAGGTGTTGCAGAGCAGCTGGCCCCTGCCCTGGGGATCGGGCTCGTACTGTAATTTGTGTTCAGGAACGCTAGTTTTGAGAGGTTCAGGTTATGTAAGCCTTGCCGCTGCTTAAGCATGAGAGGCGGCTGGTGGAAAGGACGCCTTCGCCAAGTGCTCGACCCACGGGGATGCTCGGCTATTATCCCCAGCTCGGTGTCTTTTTTGGGGGTATAAGGCTCATGGCCCTACTAAAGGAACACTTGTTTGGAGAGGTTAACACTTGTTTTGCGGGGTTGTCGTCGTTAACGCGGTGGCCCCTCATGCCCCTCTGCACAGAAATTTGCATTCCTCAAGCAGTAGAGGCCACCGGTAAAACGGTCGCCTTCGCCAAGTGCTCAACCCATGGGGATGCTCGGCTTGTATCCCCAGCTCTGAGTTATGAAGGGTACGTTTTGGGCTTCAGAGACGTGGGGTTGGAACTTTTTTGGGGCTTGTTAGTTTTGGCTTCGCCCACGTCATTTTCCAGTAGGTGTTGCAGAGCAGCTGGCCCCTGCCCTGGGGATCGGGCTCGTACTGTAATTTGTGTTCAGGAACGCCGGTTTTGAGAGGTTCAGGTTATTCAAGCCTTGCCGCTGCTTAAGCATGAGAGGCGGCTGGTGGAAAGGACGCCTTCGCCAAGTGCTCGACCCACGGGGATGCTCGGCTATTATCTGGCCGTACTAGAGGAACACTTGTTTTGAGAGGTTAACACTTGTTCTGAGGGGTTGTGGTCGTCAAGGCGGTGGCCCCTCATGCCCCTCTGCACAGAAATTTGCACTCCTCAAGCATCAGAGGCCACTGGTAAAACGGTCGCCTTCGCCAAGTGCTCAACCCATGGGGATGCTCGGCTTGTATCGCCAGCTCTGAGTTATGAAGGGTACGTTTTGGGCTTCAGAGACGTGGGGTTGGAACTTTTTTGGGCCTTCTTAGTTTTGGATTGCCCCACGTGGTTCTCCCGTAGGTGTTGCGCTGAAGCTGGCCCCCTGCCTCGGGGATCGGGCTCGTACCAGTGGCCCTGTACTGTAACTTGTGTTCAGGAACGCTAGTTGTGATAGGTTCAGGTCGTTTGGGCGCTGTGTCTGCCCAGCATATCCACTCCTTGAGCATGAGAGGCGGCTGGTGGAAAGGACACCTTCGCCAAGTGCTCAAGCCAGGGGGATGCTTGGTTGGAGTTTAGGACCTTTTTCTAGCCATCCCATTTATCCACCCCCACACCTGTCCCTCAGCCTCAAAAACCCCTATCCACCTCCAAGCCCTCACTCTTCCATCTATGAATATCTGCATGCTGCATACGTATACATATATATATATATATACATATGTATAATTGTATATGCCAGGGTGCATTCTGTTCTTAGGATATATGCATGCACGAACAATCTACATCATGTCCCTGAAATCGAGCAGGTCCCTTTTTGAAAGCAACTTTCGTAGTCATATTCTAAGCTAAAATCTTCTCGAACCCATTCGAACTGCAACAGTTTCGTAGAGGTTTGCCGAACTGCTTTTGTGCTACATTCTTTCGGCCACAATGCCGCCAATTCAGCCCTAAACGCTGAACCCTAAACCCTAAAACCCAAACCCTAAACCCTAAATCCCAAACCCTTATATAATAATTGGTCTGGGGTCTGGGGTTGCTTGTAAAGGCCTGGGGAGTGCTTGATAGTTAGGGTGAATAAGGGGGAGGCTTTAGCTTCTGAGGAGATGGGCTTTGAGAGTCCGGGCTTAATGACCTACTGACTCTTGACCGGGAGCTAAGGTACTTGCTTTTTCCCTTTTGGGATCTCAGGTATTCGAATCACGCATCATGAACTCCCCACGAAGAAGCAATAAGAAAATACCCAAAACCCTAGTCCGTAAACCCTTATCTAGTCTGGAGCTCCCACAACTGGGCCAGGAACGCAGAGGCCAACGCCGAGTTCAAGAACCTCGCCACCGAGAACCTGCATCCCAGCTGTAGGGGTTTCGGCTTTTAGGGTTTTGAGCCGAGCGTTTTGGTGTGATACGGGTGTGGATTTTCCAGATAATGCCCTAAACCCCAAGCTTTTTGGAGGGTATTTGGTACGATTGCCTCGGTTTTTCGCCCATGACCCCCAAAGCCTCATGACCCGACGCACCCAAGTCCAAGTTCCAAGGCAAGAAGGCTGTTTAGGGTTGGATATGGGTGAGGTTTGGTGTTCTTGCGCTTTTTGGGCGAGGGAGAACCTACGAAATTGACCATCTGTAGTTCTCTTCTGGGACTAAACCCTAAAACCTCATGAAGCGCGGCCTTTTGTGTACCACGATAGTGCTACAATACCCCTAAACACGCACAGCAAAAAACAAACATGCAATTTCTGAAGCCTTTCTGCCCCAGGGTTTCGTGTTTCGTGTTAAGGGCCGAGGCTGTAGGGTTTGGGGTTTAGGGAGCTTTGGGGTTAGGGTTTATAGGGTTTAGGGTTTAGGATGACCCAAACCTTAAGCTCCTCAACGCTTAGGAAGCGGGGAGCGGAAGAGATGGCGAATGCGGCACGGAAGCGCCCCAGGACCTTTAGGGTTTAGGGTTTAGGGTTTAGGGTTTAGAGTTTAGAGTTTAGAGTTTAGGTTCAGGGATCCTGAACCCAGGTTCTGAGGCTTTAGGGTTTGTTGTTTAGATGGCCTCAGAACTCATAAACCGTAAAATGCAACCAAGACTTGAATCCTAAATTCGGGGGCGCCTGTAGGGGGGGTGGGTACCCCAAACAGAGCAGTGTTTCCGAGGTACAGAGCTTCCAGATGAAAGATGAAGTTAGACAGCCTGCATGTTAAGCCCTCAACCCCTCAATTGTGTATGTGCAAATCGGCATAGGGTTTAGGGTTTAGGGTGTAGGGTTTAGGGTTTAGGGTTTAGGGTCCCTCAATTGTGTATAGGGTTTTTCCAGCTCGCAACGCCTTGGTGCTGGTGTGGCCCTGGGATGCGAAAGCCCCAAACCCTAAACCCCTTCCAGGGTTAGGGTTTAGGGTTTAGGGTTTAGGGTTTCGGGTTTCGGGTCGTCTTGACCGCCTTCACACACTTTTGACCTTCTAGCTGATGCCAGAGTGTCCAGAGCCATGGCCCTACGTTAAGCAACCCCAAGCCTCCTTTTTCCAGCGAGAACCACTATGTCCCTGACAGAAATCTCACGCAAACTTTCGAGAAAAAAACGGGTTTTGGGTTCTTGGGGGAAACCCTAATAACCCTCATCCTGAAGCTCCATATACACCCGAGACTCTAAACCCTGAGCCCTGAACCCTGAACCCTGAACCCTAAACCCTAAACCCTAAACCCTAAACCCCCCTAACCCTGGAAGGGAACCCCTGCCGGCAAGCTGCGCTCGAGGATCCACGAGCCGAGCCGCGCGCTCGCGCTCGCCACCGACGTGGCGCGTATGGCCGCGTTCGCTTCTACGGGTTCCCTGGCGGCAGGTTTTGGGATGAAGGGTCTAGGTTTCAGGCTTTGAGGTTTAGGCTGTTGAGGGTTTTGAAGACTGTGTAGAAGCTCTTTAGGCTATGGTTGCAAGTTCAGGGTGTGGTGGTTGGCTTAGGGGTTGGTTTTCGGCTGGTTTTGGGGGGCTATAGGGTGTCTAGGGTAGCGTTCAAATGGGCTCAGGGTATCGTTCCGAGGCTCCACGTCGGTTTAGGGTTTAGGGTTTAGGGATTGCAGTGGCATTTCTGATAACTGTGGTCATCCAAGAGACGCCTTTTTTTCCATACTTTTCACTGCCAATGCGATCAGAAAGATCCTGTGCATATTGTTCGTGTTCAGGCAACATGGCCCTAAACCCTAAACCCTGAACCCTAAACTCAGGGCATCTCAGGGTCTAGGCGTTTCGGGGATGTCTTATTGCCATCTGAACCGTCCTGCAGCCAGTAAGGGTTTAGGGTTCAGGGTTTAGGGTTCAGTGTTTTCGAGGGGAGCAGGTTCGTTCAGACAACACCCGCATGTTGCAGCGTGCCCAAAAACAGTGAGTAGGCCCCCGCATGACTGGCTGTCTCGAACATACCGGTGGACTTTGGTTGCATGTGTCTTGTGCCTTGTTGTGGGCTTAGGGCTGAGGAGTAGAGTATGTAACCTTTCACCTTTTTGGGGTAATACAATCCCCTTTTAATCCTAAAGGTTATATAACCTTAAGAGAGTTTCCTAAACCCCATGAACACCAAAGAGGCTACATTTTCGCCGGCGGCGGCCCCGGCGCAATGATCGGCTTCGCCACGGCCTGCGCCAAGTGCCTCAAGTCATCGGTGCAGTGACGCAGGGCACGCTCAGACACCCGCTCCTTCGGAATCCATGGGTTAGGGCCGGTTAGGGTTTAGGGTTTAGGGTTTAGGGGTTAGGGGTTAGGGGTTAGGGGTTAGGGGTTAGGGGTTAGGGGTTAGGGGGTTCGGGGTTAGGGGTTAGGGTTTCGGGCGCTGCATCCCGGAATGCTTTTTGAAAGGCACGGTTTTTCAGTGCTATTGCTTGTAATCCGATCAAAGCCCCTATAACCCGACAACACCCTAGAATCTAGAAGCCAATGAAGCCCTGTAAAACCTGACAAAAAACCTACACTATGAAACCTATATGCGTCCTGCACACACTCTCGCTCCCCCCACCCGCCAACACTAAACCCAGCACGAACCAGCGTAGGGGGGAGGGGGAGTTTGTAGAGGGGGAACTTGAGCCGTAAGCCCTAAACACACCATGAACGACGCGGGGGCAAAGTGAAAACCCTAAAGACGATTCCTAAACCTACCAATAAACTGGGGGAGGCAGACCCTGACCCCACCAGGAGCCATGGAAGGCAGAGTGAAACCCAAGCCCTAAACCCGAGAACCTCAAACCCTAGACCCACCATGAACCACTGACCATGAAGACACAGGGAGGGGGGGGAATGTTGAACCCTATAAACCCTGCAAACGCTATAATTAAACCCCGAGAACTCCGTCAACAAACCGGCCTTATAGACTAGGGCCAGTATTTCCGTTTTGGGGGGTTTAGGTTCCCTTATAACACCATGCACTTTAAACCAAACAGGGCACCCTTTGTATTCCATGGGCGCATCCCCTAAACCCTAGACCCTGCGCCCTATGCCCTACGCCCTAAAAACCAAACCCTAGACCCTAACCCTAAACCCTAAACCCTAAACCCTAAACCCTAAACCCTAAACCCTAAACCCTAAACTCTAAACCCTAAACCCTAAACCCTAAACCCCAACCCCTAAACCCTAAACCCTAAACCCTACGCCTTGCAACCCTATAAGCCCTCAACCCCTCTGGAGCCTTCCGAAGTCCGAGCCCTGCCTTAGGGCCGAGGGGAGTCCAAGTCCTGGCTTTGGGGCTTCAAAGGGTTTAGGGTTTAGGGTTTAGGGTTTATAGGGTTTAGGGTTTTAGGCTCTAGGGTTTAAGGTGTAGGGTTTCGGGTTTAGGGTTTAGGGTTTAAGGGCTCAAAAGGGTTTAGGGTTTCGGGCTTAGGGTTAGGGCTAGGGTTTAGATGTTTAAAGGTTTGTGTTTTTAATTTATTTATTTTATTTAGTTTTTTATTTTTTTTTTTTTTTTGGGGGGGGGGGCGGGTTGGGGCGTGGGGGGCGGGGGAAAGGGCGTGACCAAGGTTGGCCAAACTACATGCCAATTCGAACCCTAAACCCCAATTACCCCACACCCCCTAAACCCTATCCCTACCAAGCCAAACCGCCAAGGTTGTTGGACCCTGGCGTCCTCATCAGGGGGGGGATCATCTAATAATGTCAGATATGTTTAGCTCTCTGGGCATGTTTTGTCAACCCTCTCAGCTTGAACGTGCCCTTGCTCGAGCTTGCGACCCCCAAGCAGCTGTGCACAGCTGCCTCTTGTACATAGCGTAGGAATTCGGTAGATGATCGTTTCAACCACAGAGGGTCCTTCTGCGGTACCACTACCCCAAAAGCTGGTGCCGAGATACCATGTAATGGTACTGCACATGGGTCCTCTGGGAACTGTTTCAGATGAAGCGCCAGCTGGGGACCTGATCCGCGTCAACCCCTATAACAATAGCCGCAAGCGTGAGGCCACGAAACACTAAAACCAAGGAGCCAAGCACCTGAACCCTAACCTTAAACCCTAAACCCTAAACCCTAAACCCTAAACCCTAAACCCTCAACTCAACCTGAACTCTTGAAAAATCTTAGGCAGCTCAACCCTGCGCAACCCATCCCGGACCCCCTCAACGCCCAAATCCCTCAAACCTCGCAGCCCCCCAACCCTCAGCCACCTCCCAACCAGCCACGCCGCAAGGCAACGACACCCAGGCCCGAACCCTGGACCCCTGAACCCTCAAACATCCCAACCCCAGCCCAGTAAACATGACAACCCCAGTGAACATCCCAGAACTCTTCACGCAACTCTACTGTTTAGGATTTCGGTTCTTTGTCTGGATCAGGGCTGCAGTATGGTTCTGCGAGATTACATGAGGGTATGAGATCGTAACTCTTCATGGTTAGGGGCCTCAGGAATTTTTAGGTTTCGGGAGAGGGCGCCCCATGAACGAAGGTGGATGTGGTTGGCCGGCTGAAGAGTTTGGAGTATGTAAAGCTGCAGAAGATTTGAGACTTGTACGACTGACGCCTTGAGAACCTTGAGCCCCAAAAGCCCTCAAAGAACAAGAACCTGTTGATCCTCAAAACCCCCTAAACCCTAAAACCTATATAAGCCACTATACCAGCAACCCCGGCCTCAAGCCACCACCCCAGCTGCATGGTGTGATGGCCGGATGCCCCGTAATAGGGCCGGGCCGCGCAAACGCTTCTGAAAGGACAAACAGCACCTCGAGGGAATGCAGGTCGCAGTGTTCAAGTGGGGTCTATGTTTCCTGAATGGGGTACCTGTTTACGGGAAATCCCTGGTAAGAGTTGAAGGACGCGCGTAGACGTGCCACGAATTCCTACTTAAAAAGCATCGGTCTTGAAGCAACCTCACGTGCCCTGCCCTCCGCTGCCCATTCTGAGGCTTCGTTTGTGCCAGGAGTGCTAGGGAGTTCAGAGCCTTTCGGATATCTGAAGACAAAAGGTTTAGGTTTCAGGGTTTAGGGTTGAGGGTTTAGGGTTAAGGACAGGTCTGGAAGAGGAGGTTACTTGAGGCGAATGCTTTTTTGCAAGGTACACCTTCAAAGATGCTTTCAGCCGGGTGAGCGCACGGATGAAGCTCAAATTCTAAGCCCCAAACCCCCAAACCCCCAAACCCCCAAACCCCCAAACCCCCAAACCCCCAAACCCCCAAACCCCAAACCCCAAACCACAAAACCCCAAACCCCAAACCTTATAAACCCCAAACCCTAAAACCCCTAAACCCTAAACCCTAAACCCACAGGCTCACCCCAGTATGGCCGCCGGAGTTCGTGGCATCGATCTGCTCGGCCGAAGCTTCTTCCGCCTGCGCCTTGGATCAACGGGCATAGTGTTTGGGTTTAGGGTTTAGGGTTTAGGGTTTAGGGTTTAGGGTTTAGGGTTTAGGGTTTAGGGTTTAGGGTTTAGGGTTTAGGGTTTAGGGTTTAGGGTTTAGGGTTTAGGGTTTAGGGTTTAGGGTTAGGTTTGGAGTTTTAGGGCTTGCCGGGTGCCCTATCCATAGTCCTGGACCCCAAAAGTACCCATAGGAATGGCTGATAGCCTAAACCCTAAGCCCTCAACCCCAAACCCTAAGCCCTAAACCCTAACCCTAAAACCCCTAAACCCCTAAACCCTTAAACCCTAAACTTGCCTTTTGCGGCAGTTTGGTAGGACTCTAGAGCCTCCCCTTCGGACAAGGCGTCGGCTAAAGCCAACGGCGTCCAACGCTGCGTCCGGCTCCCTTTTCATCAATGACTCGTGCTTTAGGTTATAAAACTAGGGTCTTTGAGGTATGGGGATTAGGGCTTCACAAGCCCCTAAAACCCGAAAGCCTTCAAAGCTTTGACCCAGAACGTCCTCAGCCCCGAGGCCATGCTGCCCTTAAAAGCCCTATAAACGTAGACAACAAAATACCCCAAACCCCTAAAACACCCTAGAAACCCCAAAGCCCTGTAAACCCTAGAAGCCCAAAAACACCCTAGCAAGCGCGTAAACCCCAAAAGCCCGAATTAAGCCTAGAAACCCTACCTATCATCCCCATAAACCACCCCCCCTCACAAAAAAGAAAAAACAAAACAAATAAATAAAACCAAAAGCCCTACAAGCCCCATAAATCAAATCTAAAACACCAAACCCTAGAAGTTCAAAAGCCCCATAAATTGGGATGTTCCCCCTTCCAGTGGCAGTCCTTAATAGGGATTACAGTACCCCCTATTCTAATCCCTCCTGGAGGCCTGTTAGTATAAGGGGGAACATCCCAACTAAACCCGGAACCCTATAGCCCCTAAACCCGTGAAACCCTAAACCGAAAAGCCCTTACTCCCACAGCCCTAACCCTAAACCCCCAAGCATCCCAACCTGTAGATCCCAAAAGCCCTAAAAACCCAAGAGACCTTGCTGGCTTAGGCTGCGGGAGCGGCCCTTTGAGGCCAGGAAGCCCTTTTTCAGGGTTTGGGGTTTTGGGGGTTGGGAGTTTGGGGTTTGGGGTTTTAGGGCTTAGGGTTTAGGGCTTAGGGTTCAGCATCTCATGTCCAAGCATTCACTAGTCAAGCTCGCTACTCTGGTATTGAAAATCTACCAGCCCACCCATTGGATCCCATAACATTGGGAAAATATTTTTGTTTCCTATTTTTTAAATCAAAATGGCAAGCCCTAAACGCACCACTCAGCAAAACACTCCTAGTCCAAGGCCCAGTAGGCCCTCTACAGTTCAAGGCTACCCCCTAAATCCTAAAGCCCAAGGCCACTGGCCCGAAACCCTAAAGCCCAAGGCCCAACAGGCCTTAAACAAGCAAGCCCAAAGCCCAGTAGCCCCTAAATCTTAACGCCCAAGGCCAGTGGCCCCTGAGCCCTAAAGCCCAAGACCCAGTAGGCCCTAAAACCTACCTTGAATCCTAAAGCCCCAGGCTCAGTAGGCCCTAAAAACCTAAAGCCCAGCTCCAAAGCCCAACTAAAGCCCAAGGCGCAGTAGCAGTAGACCCTAAAACCTAAAGCCCAAAGCCCAATAGCCCCTAAAGGCCAGTGCCCGCTAAATCCTAAAGCCCAAGGCCCAATACTACATTCCAAAAGCCCAAGGCGCGGGAAATGGCCCTTAGCCACGAAAGAAATGACCCTTAGCCGCTTAGCCACGAAAGAAATGACCCTTAGCCACGAAAGAAATGACCCTTAGCCACGGAAGAAATGATCCTTAGCCACGAATGTGTATAGGGTTTAAATATATAAGGTAAGAGAGGTTTAGGGTTTAGGGTTTAGGGATGAGTGGCTTCAGGGATGTCCCGACGAAGCCTCCCCTCCCAGCTGAGAACCACAACACTCAATGGAAACCTCTGAGCCCTCAGCCCTAAAACCCTAAAACCCTAAAACCCTAAAGCCCCTACGTAGAACCCCTAAACCCTAAGCCCTATCCTCTATAACCCCCATAACCCCTATATCTCCGTTTTTCATTGTGATAACCCCTATTCGCTGCTGAGCCCCAAACGCAGATTTTGCATGTTTTGCAGGGTCTTGGATTACAGACCCCAGGGAGGTTGCCCGGGGGGTTTAGGGTTTCGGGTTTAGGGTTCAAATGGCTTTAGTGCCTAGTGTTCAGGGTTCAGGGGTCAGAGAGGGTTTAGGAGTTGAAGTTCAGGGTTTACCCTAAACCCTGTTATAATTTGCACGCTAGACCGTAGACCCCAGACCCTACACCCTGAACCCCACACCCCAAACCCCAAACCCAGCCCAGCGAGGCGGATCAGGTACAGTCCCTCCGCGCACACCGGGCATCGCAGTCGGTGGCGACAGTCTTCAGCGATGGCCAAGCCCAGGCCGGCTGTTCTTTCGGTTGCCCAAAAACCTTAGCAGCCCCAAAAGCCCCCCAAATCCCTAGAAACCCCATTAAAACCGAAATGCACCACAAACGCTAAACACCCTAGAAGCCCAAGAACCCTCCAAGCAAATCTGTTCAAGGCACTCGGTCTAAAAGCCCAAGCTTCGGGGCTTGAATGTGTTGCAACTCGGCTTGCTCTGAGTTGCGCAAGAACTCTGCCTGAGTTGGGCGGCGCCTTCTTCTCTATCGCCAGGCAGCTGCCGATGCTCCGGGAGACCTCTGCGAGGCCTGCTTCGGCTTTGGATTGCGACTGACACGGTAGAAGCTGAGAAGTATGGAGTTTAGGGGCTTAGGGTCTTAGGATCTAGAGTTCCTGCCAAATTCTACTACAGAAAAATGACTTTGCACCGCCAAGCAAAAAGCTGCTCTCGGAGGGTAAAGGGGTCGGGTCAGGATGTGTCTGGCTGCCAGGAGGCCGCAGGCTCTGAAGGCTTAGGGTGTTAGGGGTTCAGGGTTTATGGTGAGGGGGCGGGGAGGCGGTAAACCGCCCCCACTTACCAGAGCCACGCTTGGTCACGGACATGCTGCGCCACGTAGAGCCTCAGAAATCATAGCCCGTGGTAGCCGTTAAGCCCTGCAGAACTCTTCCAGCTGACGAGCCCCAAGACACCCTAAACCCTAAGTCCGAGATCACTGGCTCACGTTGATATTGCAGCGTAGCTTCATGCAAGACCCTTCCAAACCCTAGACCCTTCCCGTGTACAGAGATACTAGAAAGGGGGTTGCACCTGCTAATCCTTCCAGGCTTGGCATACCACAGACCTTTCCGCACTGCCAGAGCTGCCAGCGAAGGCACGCCTGCTCCTGTGAGGCAAAACCAGCTGATAGAAGATTCGGAGTCGCGAGTGAGCTAATTAGTGGATCTAAGAACCCCCCCTCAAAAAAAGTCGAATCCCTGGCCTGAACCCCGAAAAACCCCTTGAGCCCTGACAAGTCCACAGCCACAGCGTAAACCCTGAAAATGAGCCAACGCTACAAGGGTCTTGGGTTCGGATTCCAAGTTCCCAGCTCTGGGCTTGCACCGCTGCATGGGTTGGGGTTGAGGGGTTGAAGGTTTAGGGTGGGCCTGGTCCCTTATTTTTTTGGTCACGCTACGGACCCGCTTAGCCCCAAGCTATACCCCCAAACCCCCAAACCCCCAAACCCCTAAGCCCAAACCCCTAAACCCCTAAAAACCCAAGCCCCCTAATAACTAAATACACCCGAAGCCCAAGAAGATCCCTTACCTTAGGGAACATGTGGTTCGCAATTGTTCAGCACCCGTATTTATGTAGGCACCCCCTTACTACACGAACTATAGTTGAGGGACTTGTAACGTATGATAGGATCCTTGATTTCGGGCCCTTATAGCTCTACTTCTAGCTGGGGGGCTCCTTGTACCCTAAACCCTAAACCCCAAACCCTAAACCCTAAACCCTAAACCCTCCAAGTAAGCCAAGGCTCGCGGTGGCGCTGCAGTGGCTACGTGCCGACGTCGTTGCCGACTTTGAGGTCCTTGCCAGCGCCATGAATGACAAAGTTTTAGGGTAGAAGAGTTCGGTTTAGGGTTTAGAGTTTAGGGTTTAGGGTTTAGGGTTTGGGGTTTTAAGCTACGAAGGCACCCCCTGAAACCCTCTTGGGCAGGCACACTCCAGGCTGCTGTCCCGCAAGGACACCGCAGAGATGTTCGGTGCCAAGGGCTTCGACACTTGGACGGCACAGCGGGGCGCCCACAACCCTCGTGCACTTTCAAGATCTAAGCCAAAAAACCCAGCCGAAACAGCCGGCGCGCCCAGGCCCAAGGGCCACCTGAAACTCGGGAAACTCCGAATTCAATGGCGTGGTGTTGGGGGTTTAAGGTTCAGCACACCATCTTCTACAAAATCTGTATATGCACGCCCACGATGGCCTTGCGTGCCATTCGCTGTGGGAGAGATTTTCTTCGGAAACGAATATTTCCCCCAAGGAACTCACCGTTCATGGTGAGTTTATGAACGTACAGTTCATGGCAAGTTCTGTATGTAATTTAAGAACCAGCACAGTCTGTACACAATGGGGATGCTTACGAGGTCCAGCCCCCGAAAACTGTCCGAGCATTCACGAGGGGCGCGGCTCGAGGCTTGTTTAGGATTCAGGGCTTATAACCCTAAGCTCTAAACCCTAAACCCTAAACACCGAGTTCAGGGTTCAGGGTTTAGGGCTTCAAGCTTTACCCGGGGGGATGGGGGGGCTTCAGTTTGGCGGGACTCTGAGCTCCGGACTCCGGCCGCTCTTGTCTTGACGTCATGCAACATAGCACCCAAGGCCGTAGGCCCGTTTCGGGTTCAGGTTTTTCGATTTAAGATCAAGTGTTCTATAGGGTTTATAGGGCTTCGGGTGTAGATGTTGTAGAAAAGTCGAAGCTCAGGACACGATCATGAAGTTCAAGCAGTCTTTTCTGACACCTGCGACTGACAACTACCACGTGGATGCCGTGCTCGACGTGGACGCTGCGAGCCACACGGCCCCGTGCCAAGAAACATTGATGGCAACTGAACCCTACACCAGAAACCCTATGAACCCTTTAGACCCTATCAACCCCCAAATACTACAGCAGAAACCCCGAAAAAACCCTATGAATCCTAGTGACCCTATGAGCCCTGAAGCCCCTAAGCCTGAACCTTTTTTCAACCATTCAACCACAGGGTTTCCCCGGTCACTTGGCAGACGAGGCTCTCAGCAAGCGAGCCTCGGTTCAGGGCCAGGGGTTTGGGGGTTTGGGGGTTTAGGGGTTTAGGGGTTTTGGGTTTAGGGTTTAGGGTTTAGGGTTTAGGGATGAAACTCTCCAACACAGCAACGGGTGCCCGTACCAACTGGGATACCTGGCTGAGCCCCTGGGAAATTGAGCCGAATCAGCTACCAGCTGTTGTCTTTGGTTTTCGGCCTTGGGTTTAGGACGCAGGAACTGCATGTGACACGCCTCTTGCTGAATGGCCGTAAACCCCCCACCCCAAATCCTTAAACGAACCAAGCAGCACGAAGCCACAACACACGAAAAGGTCTCAACCCTAAACCCTAAACCCTAAACCCTAAACCCTAAACCCTAAACCCTAAACCCTAAACCCTAAACCCTAAACCCTAAACCCTAAACCCTAAACCCTAAACCCTAAACCTAGAGGTGGTCGCCTCCTTCGACTGTCTCATTCCTGGCAAAGAAGGAAGAGGAGCCAAGGGGCTTTGGGTTTACAGGACTTAGAGGGCTTTTCAGGGTTCATAGTGTTACAGGGTGTATAGCTTTTTCCAGGGTTTACATAGGGTCTTGATGGGGCTTGTCTGGGGTTTATAAAATGCTTATCATGTTTACAATGTCTACAATGTTTGCAATGTTTGCAATGTTTTTTGGGCTTTTTCAGAGTTTACAGGGTTTGTAGGGGTTATAGGGGTTACAGGGGTTTTATAGGGTTAACAGGCTTTTTCAGGGTTTATAGAGTTTTTGATTCATAGAGTTTATAGGGTTTACAGGGTTCATGTGGTATACATGTTTTTTTCAGTGTTTCTATAGAGTTTATGGGGTTAATGTAGGGTACCTAAATTGAGGGAAACTGGGATGTCTTGCTGGAATTCTTGTGTGAGTGGGTTGAGGGTGTGGGGTTGTGGGTTGAGGGTTTAAAGTGGAGGGTTCTTGGGTTGAGGATTTAGGGTTGAGGGCTTTGGGGTTGGTGGCTGTGAGGTTTCAGAGTTTGGGATGTAGGAGAGTTCGGGCTTGGCGGTGGGCGGTCTAAAGACATCTGGTGTCTAAGGCTGCTCAGGTATCTTCAGGGTTTGGGAGCCCAAGGGCTGTCTTGTCTTAGCCGGTAGAGAGACCCCCCCCCAAATAAGGGACTAGGGTTTTGAATTCCAAGCCCTACCAGCCCCTTCAGGCACTGACGTGATCACGATCGACCCAGCGGACTTCAAAGTGTGGCTTGCTTTTCTGCAGGTTCTAGGATCCTCCTAGCCGCGCCAGCCCCCTACACACCACTATGGTGACCCTATGCTCGAGACCTGAAGATAAGTTTTTTGTTTTTGTTTTGGGGGGGGGGGGGGGGGGGGGGGGTAAAGGTGGGCACTTTCATCCGTGGTAGGGAATCTGGCTGACATCCGAATCCATGTTCAGACCGGCCTAAACCCCATGCCCTCCATGGCCCTGCTGGACATCGCGGGCTTCCGGGCTTTTGGTTGGAGGACGCTTCAGGATATTTTTTGGTGGGTTTAGGGTGTAACGGTTTAGGGCTTAGGGCTCAGGAATGTTTAGGGTTTCCGGCCTAGGGTTTAGAACCGATAGAAATCGGTACCAATAAAGTCCGATGAAGCCCCAAGCTATAAACCCTAAAAGTGCGAAACCCTAAACCTTGGGGACCCAGATTACCCACCATGAATTGCCACAAAGCCCTTCTACCTACAACCTACAACCCCCGTCCCAAATTACCCACAAGAGTTGCCCGTGCACCTGCTATTACTGCGGTTATCTACAAATGGAGAGACTTCCCGGATGCTTTGAAGGGTCAAGATGGGCCTCACACCTATCTATGGGAACCTAAACCCTGAGCCCATGAACTGGTGGCCTAGTGGCTAGTGCCTGACTCGAGGTGGCTCGTCCGCGCCTTGCGCCACACTGGGCCCGATGTGCGACATTCAACATGAGGCACCCTAAACCCTAGACCCTAAACCCTAAACCCTAAACCCTAAACCCTAAGGCAGTGCCACGACTTCCACGACCTCCAAACTCTAAGCCTAAACCGCTCTCAAGACCGTTGTCTCAAGTTGTCTGCATGCCTCAGCCTTAAACCCTGAACTCTAAACCCTTGGCCATGCCAGAGTTGTCCAGGTGTGCGGGTTCCCAAGCCCTTCACGGGGTTTCCGAAATTAGGGGCATGGAGGGTTTTAGGGTTTAGGGTTTAGGTTTAGGTTTAGGGTTCCGACATTTGGGGTACCTGATTGAGCTCCTTGTTATAAGGGAATCCTCTATGGTCAGTTCGAAATTATGGTCCCTTGTGGGGCACCCTAAATTTTCGGGGCCGCCTGATAATCGTAACCCCAAAAGGGATTGTAAGTTCGAGCAGTGACCATATGACTTAAAGAGCTTTGGGTTTTAGGCTTTCGGGGGGCAGATCTAGTCCATGAATGCTCGTAGTGGGGGGAGGGGGTCGATAGCATCACCCATATAACTCTGAACCCCACGACCCTAAAACCCTAAATGCCTTTAGCAGTACCCCTTGACATGTTCCCCCTTCTACTAGCAGTCCTTAATAGGGATTAGAATAGGGGGTTCGATAATCCCTCATAAGTACTGCTAGTAAAAAAGGGGAACATCGCAAACTACCCCTAAAGGCCCAACCTCCAACCCCTGGCAGGGTTCGCTTCAACGCTCCATGCCCGCGCGAGCGCTCGCGCCGATGATCGGAGCTGAAAAGAGGGGGGGGGGGGGGGGGGAGTGCGTAGCTTATTTTGCACACTTGGCTTAGAAGGGCCTAGGCTGTAGAGCGTGTAGAACCTAAACCCTAAACCCTAAACTACCCTAAACCCTGAACCTAGAGCCCCTAAACCTTTTGGGGTTTCGGGGTGTTGGGTTGAAGGACATTGGGTCGAAGGCTCAGGTGGTAGGAGGTGGGGGTCCAGGGCTTGGATTTCCAAGGCTCTGGGTCGTTTTTTTTTGGGGGGGTGATGTAGAGTTTAGGGCCTAGGTGTTTGTGTGTTTGGGTTTTGGGTTTAGGGTTAGGGTTTTCACTTTGGGGGGGTGGTGGGTATAGTGTTTAGGGCTCAGGGTTTTGTCCCAGAATCCAAGGCAAGGAGCCCCATCTCTCCGCTGTACCCCCCCCCCCTCCCCCCCCAAAAAAAAGTATGCAGGTCCAGCCCTAAGCCCTAAGCCCTAAACCCTAAACCCTAAGCTAAATCCTAAACCCTAAACCCAAAACCTAAACCACAACAACCCAAAGCCCATAGCCCCAAGAGCTGATAACCCTGGCTGTCCGATCTCCCGAGCGCGCATCTAGAAGGTGGGTTTTGAGGTTCGGGGCTTAGGGTTTAGGGTATACTAAGGGTCTTCTGTGCTGCGCTCTGCTTTGCTCTACGTACCATGTGTGTTCGGCCGGTTTAGGTTTGTAGGGTTTCAGGGTTTAGGGGTTTAGGTTTAGGCCACGGGAGCGCAACACGGGATGTGACATGATGTGTTTTTTCGGAATATGTCAGGGCGGCCCTTTAGAGGGAGGCTTGGGGAAGCCTAGGTACCAGAGTCCGTGCCCCTAAACTTAAACCCTAAAGCCCGGAGTGCAGGGTGACTGCCTTCACAAGCTGTGCAGACTCACAATTCCGAGAGCTGTTGGGCTGTTGCAGCGGTTTTCCAGTCCAAACAGATCTGGAACAAATCAGTGGGTTTAGGGGTTTAGTGAAGTTTAGTGTTAGGGGTGCAGGGCTTAAGGGTTTCGAGGGTTTAAGGTTGCCCCTCAGCCCTACACCCTTGCAGTTTTGTTTTTTGCATTCCGGTCTCCTTTGCGTGGTCCGCGCTCATGTCGGACTACTACAAAGGGCAACGCCGGTTCGCCTTGGGAGGCGCCGGTCGGGATTCAATTTGTTGGGTGTAGGGTTTAGGGTTTAGGGCTTGGGGTCCAATTAGGGTCAATAAAAGTTCAAGTAGTAGCATTTGGAGTTTTCGGCTTAGGGTCCCTGGGGGTTTTGGCTCGGTGCTTTAGGCTTGGGAGGCTGTTAGGGCTGTTCCCCCAAAAGCCCAAAACACAAAGCCCTAAACCAAACCGTAAACCCTAAACCCTAAACCCTAAACCCTAAACCCTAAACCCTAAACCCTAAACCAAAGACGCAGCTTGCCACATCGGAGTGGTCAAGCTCTAGATAGTGGATGTCCACAAACTCGTGTCTGAAGCTGAAGAGTGGGGCAGGTAACCTTTAACTTTTTCCGGGGGGCGATGCGTATCCTGAACCCTGCAGCATTTGTTTCGGGTCTATCCAGGCGAGGGAAAAGGAAAGGCAAAGGGGAGGGAAAGGGAAAGCCAACGGAAAAGGGAAAGGTAAAGGGAATGGGAACGGGAAAGGGAACGGGAAAGCGAAACAAGCAAACCTTGAAGTACGAGTTGCGGTGCTTGTCATAGGAGTAAACTGTGTGTTTAGGGTTCAGGGTTTAGGGTTTCGGGGAGGCAGAACAGCTGTCTGGGTCTCAAGAAGATCGCTCAGGGGTTGCCATGGTCACAGAAACAAAGTCAACCGAATCACCAGCTTACCTATGAATGGCCACAGCAGGCCTACTCTGACAAGCAGAAAGAGAACAAACCCTAGACGCCCTGAAGCCTGATCAGTGTAATCCTAAACCCTATAAGCTCCGAACCCTGATGAGTCCCTAAACCCTCAACCCCTAAATTCCCTAAACCACCTCCGCCACGACAGGAAAGGGTTGGACGGCCGTCCTGGGATGCATCGTCTCGCTGAGCTACATCAGGCTGTTAAGCGCCCCGTGAATCATTTTTTTTCAGGCTTTCGGGTTTGGGGTTCATGAGGGTTCAGGGTTCAGGGTTTAGGGTTTAGGGTTTCTGCTCTTCCCCGGAACCTGCATCCAAACCTAAACCTACTATCCATGCACTTCAGGGCAGTCTTGTTGGGCTAGACTTTGGGATGTAGGCTGCAGGCGAGGAGGTTGGGGGTAGCGTTCAAGTATGTAGCAGGGCTGCCTTAACTGTGCAGTCTTTTGCAGCTCTAAGTTGAGCGCGACTAGCTTCGACCACAAGATCCTCCTACAAGTGCTGAGTCAAGGGGAAGACAGCCGAGGGTTTAGGGTTTAGGGTTAGCAGTTCATGATTTTGCTCACTCGAAGCGTGCAACTGCATGCACGCGGACAGCCGCGAACGTCGTGGTCAACACAGGTATGCGCCAGCTCAGAGTTAGAGTTCATAGTGCTGTACAGTCTTAAGCCCTATAATCCCTAGCCCCCTGCTCTGCGGACTTGGACTGTTCTTTTCAAGGCCATGGAGTCCCTTCCGGGCTCGGTAGACGATGCCTCTCCGCTGCCATTGGAGCTTCACTGCAAGTCTATACATCTCTTATACCTACACACGCACATAGGCGCGACATCAACAAAGAGGGCGCGGGGGAATGCGTAGCTGCTGGGGTTTTCGGTGACTTTTGTGACTTGCCCTTCCGTTCACGAAGCCATGTCGCGTGCGCTGCTTGCTTGGGCTCTGCTGGCTCAAGCCGTGGCTGTGGACGATGAGGCAGCGTTCATGGGAAAGCAGGGAGAGCGCGGCACCGAGTGAAGTTTGATGGCAACAAGGGAACCCAGGCTAGACTTCCAGGAATGAGCTCCCCCCACCCCCCCCCCCCCCCCCCCCCCCCCCCCCCCAAAAAGAAAATAATTAAAAACAAACACGACTCATAGCAAACGTAGATAAGGCCAACAAGTTATACACCCCAAAACACAACATTCGTAAGAACACATGGAAAAGAAGAGAGCAACCGTAAGCAACCCGACTCATGGAAGGTCAAAAGCCTTCCGGGGGTCGGCGTGTTGAAGCCGCTGGCTCAGTATCCCTCACCCTCAACCCCCCTAAACCCCCTATTCCCAAAATGCCAATGCCCCCCCCCCCTCCCCCCCCCAACACAAAAAATGCGCTCAAACCCCTAAAGCCCCCCTAACCCTCCTGAGGCCCTAAACCCTAAACCCTGAACCCCCAAAAAACCCCTGCGCCCCTGACTAGGTTGCGGCTCCGAGTTTTCAGATGTTGTTCTTTTGTCGGTTTGTTGTTGCCGTAGGTAGGCTTTTGGCTTAGGGCCTAGGGTTGCGGTGTAGATGTCTGTGTGTGTGTGTGCGCGCACGTTCTTCGATGGGGAGGAGGCGGGGAGGGAGGGGAAGGAGGGGAAGGAGGGGAAGGAGGGGAGGGCGGGTTAAGTTCCTAGGGGGGGGTGGGGTTTCTGTTGGGGAAGGGGGGTCTTCGGTGATTGAGTGTGTTTAGACTTTCAGGGTTTAGGGTGTTTCTGTTGGGTGTTCAGATTTATTTTGCTGAGCTTCTAGATTCTGCTTTCGGGTGCGAGCAGGGGCTCAGGTTTGCTTTAGGTTTAGCGTTTTGGGTTTATTTAGGGTCGAGGGTTTAGGGTTGAGAGGTTTGTGTGTCGTATTGCATTGGGGCTTCTGGTGCATGTAAATGGATGTACAGACAAAGACTCAGTAGTAAGCTAGATTGAAGAACCCTAGACCCTTAACGCACGTTCTAAAGAAGGCAACACCCTGAAAAGCCTACAGAGCTGAAAAAAGGTCAGGCAATAGCCCTCCTCACTGAACATCACCCCAAGCAACGTCAAACCATTCCGGGCAACCCAACAACCTCGGGAACTCGGGAAGCTGAATAAACCCGGAAACTCAGGTTCATCGCTCGGGATGCGATATGAGACCGGGTGCAACGTAAGACCCTACAGCCTAAACACCATTGGCTTCTCAGGAACAAGCACTATGCGGGCTTCGCCGTCGTGAATCAAACGACGGACAGGCGCAGCTCATGTTCAGGATGGAGGTTTTTGCAGGCCCCTGGAGTTTAGGACCTGCCCTAAACGTCCCAAGCCTTAAATTAAATGTTCTAAGCAAACCGAACTCTAAACTTCTAAACCCTATCCCTAAGCCCTTATACGCCCTGAGCAACTGTGGGGCTCGAGGCATCTTTTTCCGAAGCGGGCGTTTAGGGTGGTGGCCCCTGACAGGGCTGAAGTGCTTTGAGGAGGCCAAACTTACGAGTTTTTACTCTCGAACAAGGGGAGATATTCGGAAATTCGGTACCTTCTGTTTCCTTTTTCTGGCTGTCACTCCCGAATTTCCCACGAAAAGCCTTAGCGTTTGGCAGCCTCTTTTGTTTCAAGCGGGCTTGGAAGCTTGGGTTGTGGGCTGGATGGTGTTTTACAACGCTTGGATTCTAGAGCGAGCAATTTTTGAGAGTGTCCTTGATGGTTTGGCCGCTTGTATGAGCCAACAGGACGTCGCAGAAACGATACCCTGGATCGGCAGCAGTTCCAGGACAAGACTTGGCGCGTCACAGCCACTGCCGGCGTTGTCGTGACGGTGTGCCCCACAAGCAGGAGCTCCCGGACAAGACGACGCCGATGTGTTTGGCCAGACTCGCAACACCCAGCTCGCTGGAATACTCTATTTTACTTCAGATGGTGGTGGCACGGCGCGCCGCCGGATTGGCCGGCCATCACTTGAACCTTGAACGCGGCAGCAACGCGATCGATGGGTGGGTTCAGGTGCTGCAATCTCCAGCCTCTCCCGGAGCCCCGCGCAAGTTGCTGGATGCGTTCATGGGACCATATGCTCGTGGCATATAGGCCCTTTCAACTCGAAGTTTTGTTCGGACGAATACGTCCTCAGCAACAGGGCTGTGGCGAACAGTGCATGGTGCTCATGCCTGTGGGACAAACAGGGGCAACGCAAGGGTTCTCTTTGGTTGTTCCAAACTGGAACTTGCACAAGGGGCTGGCATGAACGCCAAAGCCGTTTCCTCGCTATGCTTTGCAACACGCTCTTGCAGACCGGAGCCTTTGCTGGGGAACTAGTTCACTAGTATTAACCTGCTTGTTTCCGGGTGTTTCTGGGTTCTTCTGATTGGGGGAGGGGAGGGGGGTGGGGATGTTAACATCCGTTCCTACGGTGACCAGGCCCAAACACCCGGGTATTTGCAGTGTTCTTGCCAATGCAAGGAAGTTTGACGTTTCTGGCACATGACGGCATGTCGCAAGAGCGCGTGTCTTTTGAGAACATGCCTACTGCACGGGGGTTGCGTTCTAAATTCGCGTGTCCTTTCAATTACTCCAGTTTACATGAATGTGTTTGGGCAGTATGTTTTCATGTCTTCGCTATAAAGCGAAATGCAAGCAGAGCCTCTGATACCCCATTGTGGCGCTTGGAAAAATGTAGGTTCGAGCGAGGAAAAGAAAACTAATGTTACACTTTTCTTGCTATAACTGACCAAATCCAGCAAGTGTTTTCTCAGGCACGCCGCCCGCAATAAATCAGTCAGTGTAGTTAGCTTTTTTCGCGCTGTCACAAGCGCGCATGGTTTTGTGAAAGCGCATGAAAAACCACTCATCAGCCGTAAAACAGCCAACCTCTCCAAAGAAGTAATCGTCTTAGGATTTTCCAAAGCCTGTGTTTTGAGAACATCACACGCAAGAGCCACGGAACCGCCAGTGGCGTAGCGCGCGACCTAGTTGGGGGGCTTTCGAGAGCTTTGTGGTCTCTATACTGCTGGTCGGAGTGAATTTTTGCGGGTTGCGCGGCATTTGGGGTTGTTGTTTTTGTCGTCTCATTTTGTGGGCTCTCACGTGTTCCGTTTGTTCTGGTATCTGGCCTGGTCCTCCTTGTAAACGTTTGCACATTGCTGCTGATCATCGTTTTGAAACAAACGAATTCCCTGGCAATGACACATTTGCACCTGAGATTTCGGGCATAGTGAAGTTTTCCACTCTCTTCACGAGTTTGAGTACCATGTTAAACGTGCACATGTGTAAACGAAACGCAGTTCGAAAGTTCTTCAAAGCTGGCAGTCAGTGCCAAATACTCAACTGCTGTATAGCCTTCGGCTCCAAACACTCTCGTGAAAAGTGTAATGGCGGGAGGCGACGATGTGGCAAAGCTAGACACCAGACTCAAGTATGTTGAAGGTGCCCTACACTCTACACAAGTCCTTGCCTTCCTTACGGCAAGGGTGTTGGGCAGGACCGGGAGTGGTCTGCTTCGTTGCGGGCGCCTTCCGTGAGAAGGTTGCGGACAACTAGCGTGTGTGGCGGGAGGGCGCGGCTGTCAACAAGGAAAGGTGGGGATGGGGGGCAAGACCGGACAAAGCCGTGGAAGTGTCAACTCTTTGACCTGGTCATCGGACACCTGGACAGCCGGACAGCTGGGGACACAAGGCGTGTCAGGAGCTCTGCGCCAGCAACCTTGCAGTGGAGGCCTGCTTCCACAAAGAACCCCCGGCGGCGGCTGAAACGCCTTGGGTCCTGTCTATGCTTTGTCGCCAGTCGACGGAGGGTCTCCAGGCACGTAGCTTGCTGGGCCGGGAGGAGATGCGGGGCGCGGTTCGCAAGGTCTGGGCCATGAGAGCGACATCCGGGCCTACTTCTGCGGGGACCAGGGCAAATGCAAGGGTGGCAAGGGTGTGGGTGCTGGAGGGAGTGGTAGCCTTGGTGGAGGGAAGCGCTGCGGCGCCTTTCTGCCGGAAAAACAAGCCTTTGGATTGGAGGAGGGTGGTGTGGTACAGCCCGGTGGGCAGGGCACGCGGTCTCGTACCGTCGAGACCGCGGGGCGAGGGTTGGGGTCCTGCTTGCGAAGTTGTTCAGTTTGTTGGTGCCTTGGTGTTTGGTTAGCGAAGTCTTGGGAGTGTCTTCACGGGCGCGTCCTGGTACTTTTCGTAGGTCGTGCGCGTGTAGCTGAAACAGTTTTGGGCGCTGTACGGATGTTAGCTGCGTAGCGCTGCTAGCTTTGGTCGGTATGGAGCGACTACTGATTGTCTGGTGAGTGCTGGGTTTTGGGAGGATGCCCACAGCGGGGGGATTTCAACCTCCAGTTCCAGTTTTTGATTTTATGGGGGGATTTGGGCAGGGCCGTCTCGTTTAAACATGTTACGACACGTTTTCTTTTCTGGTTGGGGCGGCGACAAGCCTGAACGCAACAAGTGTTCGACTCAACCCTGTCGGGGAGTGAGAGAAAGCATAGACAAATGTCGGATTACCTTCAAGTGAAGAGGACTTGCCTAGGACTAAGTGCGCAGTCGAGTATCTCAGGGTTGGGCCCAGCGCCCGGAAGCCTTGAACTTTACAGTCTTTCAACCCTGAACCCTAATTGATCGAAACGTTTTGACCGAGAGTTTTGACCGAATGTGTTGACCGGAAAATACCGAAAAGTCTTGCTTTTAGAGCCTTAGTTAGTTTCACTTTTTGTGCCCCCGGAGCATTCTGAGGCCTTTCGTGGCATCATTTCTGCGCTGACTTGTTTGGACATACCCCCCGGATATATCTTGCGAGCAAGAGGCTTAAGCAACCTGATAAGTAAGTTGAACGGCCTGGGCATCCTCGTCAAACGGTGGTTTCCAAAGGACTCTCATTTTTCAGAACACGAGCAGCTCGTGTTGACATACGGCAGTTCCATTTATGTTGCTTTGAGGGTATAGGGTATGGGGGTTTCGGGTTTAGGAGGAGGTTAAGGCTCACAGCAGTGCAGGTACATTCTGAAAGCCTTGCATAAACCTCCCAAGAGTAAACCTTTCATAAGGGACCGAAAAGAGTAGATTCCTGTTTGAGTCAAGTTCCTTCACGAGCTCACGCAACCTTAAAGCTTAAACCCTAAACCCCTAGGACCCCGAATTCAGAGCCTGCAAACTTAAACCCCAAACAAACGCAGAACATGGGAGCCTGGACCTCAAGGGCTTAAGGGTTTGGACTTGGGAAAGGGTTTGAATTGCTAGCCGTTCGGATGTTGGGTGGAAGGTGCCGCTTGGGTGGGCTTAACACCTAAACCCTCAACTTCCCTAAACCTAAGCCCAATCTGCCTCAGACAGCTCTTCTACTGGTTCATCGAAGCCGAATCAGGAAATCAGCCGGGAGCGCCTCATCTGCCACAATGCCTACAGGGGCGTGCTTTAAAGTAGAGTCTTCCAAGGCTACCCATGAGGTTGAAGGGCTCCCCCAACATGGCCCCCAATTTGGCAACGAGTTCTCTTAAACCCTAAACCCTACCATGCCCCTAATTCACCCTGCACGCCCCATAGGCCCTAAAGTAGACCCCTAGTACATGCGAGCCCTAACCCCAACAAGTCGCCCGAAACCCCAGGACGGAACCTCAGTTGTCCGAGACGATAGAGCTTTTCCCTCCCCCTAAGCCCTGAACTTAGGGGTTAGGGCTTATAGGGTCATAGGGTTTAAAGGGTTGATAGGGTTTACAGGTTTGAAAGGGTGTAGGGTTTATTTTGGGTTTACCCGAATCCCATTGCTGTTGTTGGATGCAATGGCAACATCAACACCTCCCAAAGCAGCAGGCCATAGTTTATCACCCCCGTGATTGCATGATATAGCCGTTTACATCCCACCCAGCTAGGCTTTGGGACCCAAGAAACCCCGAAGCTGAGGTGCTTGAACCCCAGACCCGAAAGCCCCAAGACAAAAGCCAAGAAGCGCCTGAAGCTGAGGTAGCCCCGAAACCGCAAATCCCTTAAACCCCCAAACCCCCCAAACCCCCCAAACCGCCCAAACCCCCCAAACCCCCCAGACCCCCCAAACCCCCAAAACCCCCCAACCCCCTAAACCCTAAACTCCAAACCCCAACTAACCCCCTGAGGTGACACCCAACCTCATCTGGATGAACGGCGGCCCCGGCGCCTCCAGCATCATGGGGCTGATGGCAGCTCGCCGGTCTCTTCAAGGAACCCAAACCCTGGAAGGTTTTGAGGGGTTTATAGGGTTTAAGGTTTTTTGGGGTTTTTAGGGTGTTTAGGCTTTATCGGGTTTTTTAGGGCTTAATTGGGTTTATAGGTTTTTTTTGGGGGTTTCGGGGGTTTTTAGGGTTTATAGGGTTTTTTAGGGCTTAATTGGGTTTATAGGTTTTTTGGGGTGGGATTTCGGGGGTTTTTAGGGTTTATAGGGTTTTTGGGGCTTAATCGGGTTTATAGGTTCTTTTGGGGGGGATTTCGGGTGTTTTTAGGGTTTATAGGGTTTTTTGGGGCTTAATCGGGGGTTATAGGTTTTTTTGGGGGGATTTCGGGGGTTTTTAGGGTTTGTAGGATTTTTAAACTTAATCAGTTTATGGGGTGTTTTTGGGGGGGATTTAGGGGGTTTACAGGGTTTAAAGGATGTGCAGGGTTGATAGGGTTTATAGGGGTTTTAGGGTTTTTTGGGTTTAGAGGGTTGAAAGGGTTTATAGGGTTTGTAGGGTTTATAGGGTTTATAGGGTTTACAGGTTTAGGGTGGTGGGGTTCAGGGTTGTGGGCTGTGGGGCCTACGTAGCTCCCAATCAAGATCAGCCCCTAAACCCAGAAAGCTCTCAATCTCCAAACTCGCCTGTAAACCCCCAAACCCTCAACCCTAGAAATCCTAGAAACCCAATAAACCCTATAAACCCTATGAAGCCGATAAACCCGAGATCCTCTCCGTGGTTTACCGCTATCGACACCCAAAGGGCTTAGCCTTTAGGGGTCGGATCATGGGTTTGACTATTTGAGGGCTTCGGGTTTAGGATGTGCAGTTTCGGGCCCCGACCTTATAAAAAGGGTTTTATAGGGCTCGAAGTTTATGCAAGGTGCGTGGTGTTTAGGGTGTACATCCGAAGTCGGGCTTAGTGTTTACATGAGATTCATTCGATGCTTGTTTTGGTTTTGTATTGGATTGCGCGCGGACTTGCTGCCCAATCTCAACGATTTAGATGTAAATTTAGGTTTGCTTATCCATGGTTGGGTCGCAAAGGCTTTCAAAAACACCAAACTAGAAGAGCTGTGGGTACATGGCCACTGGGGCTTCGGGCGGCTTAGTGTTAAGGGTTGAGCGTTGCGCACTGCCGAGGTGGAAAACATCGGGCCGCTGACGTTGCAGCAAGACGGCAGCCTTGCCCCGCCAGCTGGCACTGTTTAGGGGGCTGGGGGTTTAGGGTTTAGGGTTTAGGGTTTAGGGTTTAGGGTCTAGGGTCTAGGGTTTAGGGTTTGTGTGGGGGCTCAGGGTTCGGAAGCTCCAGTGCCCGCCTATGGTTCGTTAGATCCTATATGGTCAGTTCGCTAGGTCATGGTACCCTTTTGGTGTACACCTAAATTGTAGGAGCCACCTTAGAATAGTAACCCCAAAATGGGTACTAAATTAGAGGAGTCACCATATGGCCTGTGAAGGAAATATAGGGCCATTTTGGAAAGAGGTATTTTTGAAGATCAACTACGAGGAGCTGTCCCCCACCCCAAACCCTGGACAGCCCAGAACCCGACATCCTAAGCCCTAGACCGTCCTCCACCTGCCTTTGCCCTAGGGTTTGGGGGTTTAGGCTTGAGGCTTTAGGCGCTGGGGTTTACACGTAGGTTGGTGCTTCGTTTTGGGTTGAGAGTTCTGAGTGGCACCGCACCCTATACCTACTGGGGTCTAAGCAGAGTGCTTGGGATTTCATCGGATGTAGCACTTCAACCCTGCACCGGAAAACTCTGACCCCAAGCCACAGTCAGGCATGTGGCCTATAGAGCAGCAAACAATTGTTAACTAAGGCAAGATCCTTTCAGTCATGTTGCCATCCTGTTTTCCCTAGTCTAATGCTAAACTCCTGTGAGGTTCAGGGCTTTGGCTCAGAATGACTTAAGCGCAAAGATTCAGAAATCTGGCACCCAAACCCCCTAACTCCGAATACATCAATGCTTATACATGCCGTCGACTTGCCGAAGCTGATTTCGCAAACTCAGCAAAGTCCAGCTCATTCGACTTATGGGTTTGGGGTTTAGGGTATAGGATCCAACTTCTGGGCGCATTTTGGATCCTGAACCCTAATCTTCAACCCCCAAAGGGCCCGATTCTTGAGATCCATTCCCATGTCCTTCTCGAGTTGCCGAGAGCCCTGGCGTACCCTGGGGTTCACAGTTTACGGTTTTACGCTTTAGGGTGTAGGGTACTGCGGTTTAGCTTTTAGACGTTCGCGGTTTGAGGTTCATTTAGGGTGTGATACATCCCTAAGCCGCAGCTCCAGTCAAATCTGTGTGTGGCGTGCCAGGAACCCACACGCCTGGAGCGGGAAGAACAACGCAGCTTGGCTTTGACCTACTGGTCCTTAGGTAGGGAATGACTGTTTAGGGGTTCAGGGTTTTAGCGTCTTAGGATTCAGGGGTTGTGAATTCCCCTCGTGCCGTTTGTTTTGAATGAGCCCCTCATCCCCCCCCCCCTCCCCTCCAAACAAGATATAGATGCCTTCTTGTGAGAAAGTCTCCTGCTGCCGATGTCCCCGCAACAACTTGATCCTGATGCAGAACCATTGATTAAGAGGCATATTGGACTCTTTGGATCTATGATGAGTTCTAAGATGCGATCCTTTAGCAGCGTCCCGAATTGCTGCCTGTTGTGCGGCTCAGAAGCAATTCACCCCTTCCTGGGCCACCACAGATTGGTTCGAACAGCAAGTGCTGCTTGAGGGCCATCTCGTTGGAATTCAGGTCTGGGTGTTCATGAAAAGTATGGGCCCTGTTTCGGTCTCTGTTCTGGTACGTCTGTTGCTTGTAGTATGTGTGTACACTTAACATAGAGTGATATACAAAAGTAGAAGCATTGCAGCGTTGCTTACGTGTCTTTGCCTGTCAATCATTCCGGGCACAAGAATGAGTCCATACTTCGAGCAAGGCAGTAGCCTAATTGAATAGGATGGGCATTGTGGGCTGGTTTAGATGATAGCTATATACAGGGGTTAGAAGGGGATGAGATTGACAACTACTTAAAGGAATGCTAAGGTCACAACCCTAAACTACCCTCATTTCCCACAGGCCCCATGGCCAAGCACTGCACTCCCTTAGGTCCAGCCTACTCCAGAACACTCCACGCTACGTAGTTCCTAACGTTTCGGCCGTGCCATCGCTAAGCATTGGGTCGAAGCCAGTACTGCCTATAATATAATTAATACCCTAAAACCCCACCCCCTGCCCAAATTCTAAACGATTTGGGGGGCTAAATCCTAAAGAATAGGGTTTAGCGAATAGGGTTTAGCGCCTAAATCCTAAAGAATAGGGTTTTGGAATAGGATTTAGGGCCTAAATCCTAAAGAATAGGGTTTAGGAATAGGGTTTAGGGCCTAAATCCTAAAGAATAGGGTTTAGGAATAGGGTTTAGGGCCTAAATCCTAAAGAATAGGGTTTAGTAATAGGGTTTAGGGCCTAAATCATAAAGAATAGGGTTTAGCGAATAGGGTTTAGGGCCGAAATCCTAAAGAATAGGGTTTAGGAATAGGGTTTAGGGCCTAAATCCTAAACGAATAGGGTTTAGAGCCAAAAATCTTGAAAATGAGGGGGTCATTTCTGCCATATGAATTCTATTTAAAATCAATTGGGAATCGGCCACTTTTTCCCGAATCCTGGGGTACCCCCCACGGAGGCCTAAATCCTATTTGCTAAATCCTATTCCCGGACACGCTAAATCCTAAACGAATAGGATTTAAGGCCTAAATCCTAAAGAATAGGGTTTAACGAGGCTTACTGCAGATTTGGGTTCGGTGTTGGGAGGACTTGGGTGGTTTCTGGGTTGGGTATTTGGTAGGGCTTGCATTGAGGGCGCACATGTTCACTTCGGACAGGTGCTCATCATCGACAATCCTGTGGGTTCCGGCTTCAGTTGCTTGGCACAGGGTATGGGACAGAGGGGATCTCAACAGTCGGAAAATGTGAGTTGCAGTTCAGGGTCTACATGGACCCTTGCTTTGATTGCAGTTCCGCTCTTTGGAGGGTACCTAGGTTTCTGGTTACATCAACCGTGTAATAAGAAGATCGGCAAATCGAACAAAACCTAAGGGTTAAGGGTTTAGGGTTGTGGCCGCTTGGTGCACATGGCCACCCTGAGTCCTCTGACGACCGAGCTTCCGACACCCCAAACCCTGAAATCCAAAGACAAGAAGCTTCACCCCTCAGGCTTAGGCGAGCCCATTCCCAACATCGAGACATGATCAACTATAGGTACTTCGGCCCCTGGAAAGTGTTGTTTTCCACTTGAGGGGACCAAATTTAGAAACGTATTGCAGAGAGTGTTTCATGGCCAACCTAGTCAAGATTCAGGTCGACCCATGGGTTAGACCCTGGGAATGATACTACGTAGTTTTCTTTGGCATTGGATGTGGAGAGGCTGAGGGGCTGAAGGGTGTGCTAGGCCCAGAGCCCTAAAAACCCCCAACAGCAGAAACTCAAAGCCTGCAACCCTAAACCCCAGACCCCAAATCCTAAACCCCATAAAAATCCCTCAACCCTGAACCCTAAACCCTAAACCCCATAAACCCTAAATCCTAAACCCCAAACCCCATAAACCCTCAACCCTGAACCCTCAATCCGAGCCCTGCGTCTCACCTGCGTCTGTCACGCAAGGCTTCACAGGCAAAGAGCCAAAGCCCCAGCTGCCTCGGTAAGGGTTTAGGGTTTAGGGTTTGGGGCTTGGGGCTTAGGGTTCAGGATTTGTAGCCTTAGGGTGTGGGAGGGAAGGCAGACAGCGCCCTGAACCCTCAGCCCTGTCAACCTTAGCACACACCTAAACCCTAAACCCTAACCCTAAACCCTAAATCCTGGACCGGTTTGGCATAACCTGTCGGCGGGTCGATGTGGCGTAGCGCCCCAAGCCCTAAACTAGGACCCAGATAGGCCCTTCTCCTTTGTTGGGGGGGGGTGGGGGGTTAGGTTCCTTAGAATTGAAACCAAAAGGGCACCTTTTTTTTGCTTGGTGACTCTTGGGCCTAGTGAATCCGCTTACCTTATGCCCTGAACCCGTAAACTACCCAAACCCCTGAGCAACGGCTCCCCCAAAAGCTTCAAGCTTGGCAGGACCTACGGTCGGGATATGGCAATGATCAGTCTGAAGTCATATATATATATATATGTATATCATGTATATCATGTCGTGTCTGATCTTACCTTATTATCGCATATTAATAGTTTCGGACATAAGTTGCAGTATAGGTAGAGAATCTAGCAAATAAGATAGAATATGGTGCGGGGTACGTAGCCAACCTTCAACTTTAACTGTCTCCGGGTCCTAACCAACCTTGAGCGAAGTGTTAGAGCCCTGAAACCGCCGAAGGCGAACCTATTCCCCCCTCGAAAGCTGAGCCCCTATGTCGACCCGCAGCTTGACACCCTGAGCATCCCCACAGCCTTACCCGATTTTTTCCGGTGCTTCTAAGAGGTCTTAACCCCCTAAACCCTAAACCCTCAGCCCTAAACCCTAAACCCTAAACCCTAAACCCTAAACCCTCAAGATGGCGCCTGACTCCCACTGAGCTGCCTGAGGAGCTACGTCACTTCGGAGGAGGAGATGCGCAAGGACTTCTACACGGCCCTGAAGCACCCAATCCGGACTATTCCGAACAACGGCTCTGGTTCAGGGTTTGTGGTATAGGGTTTAGGGTTTAGGGTTTAGGGTTTAGGGTTTAGGGAGTTTGGTGAGTCAGTTTGAGTTTGCCCTAAACCCAAACACCCCGTGGGCTTTGGGGCCGTGGGAGATGCTGGCTCAGGGCGCCGGCCTCCCTCAAGCAAAGCAATCCCTTGGCCTTTCCCACCCTGAAACCCTAGATCGTGACACTCACAACCGACACTCAACCCCTAAACCCTAAACCCTAAACCCTAAACCCTAAACCCTAAACCCTAAACCCTAAACCCTAAACCCTAAACCCTAAACCAGATAGAATCCATGCTTAGGGTTGCCTGAGAGACCTTCCCCATGCAGTAGACCACTGCGGGGTTTTCGGCGGCGCACGCAAGCCTCAAGATGTCCATGATTGTAGGGCCGCTTGTGCTCTAAAGAGGACACTACTTGACTTGGAGTCCTGGTGAGCAAAACCCTAAACCATAAACCCTAAAGCCCTAAGCCCCAAACCCTAACCCTAAACCCTAAACCCTAAACCCTAAACCCTAAACCCTAAGCCCTAAACCCTAAACCCTAAACCCTAAACCCCAAGTCTCCGAGTCGGTACTCGAAGCATTTGTCCTCTACTGCAGGCGAGTTCTCCGAATTCTGAGTCTGCTTTGGGGCTCAGGGGTTGTGTGTAGGGTGCAGGGTTCAGGTTTATGGTTTAGAGTTTACTGTAGGGTTTAGGGTCTAGGCTTGACTGATAATAGTTGCCCAAGAAGGAGCCCTAATTTAGATCCCGTCAGAGAGCCTAGTTCAGCAAGGTACATCCTCACCCAGCATCCGGAGTACGCAAGGACTTCTCACAGCCAAGTGCATGCGCTTCTTTAAGCTAGCGCCCCCCCCCCCCCCATAACCATAAAAGGTTTTTGGCATTCTTTTCTGGATCTTGTTCGGTGTTGTGGGTCTATGGGGGAGTTGGGGGGGTTAATAACGGTCCTGCCGATCTCAACCCTGAACCCAAACCCGGAAGCCCAGAACCTCAAGTACGTTGTGCAAGAAGCAAAACGCTGTAGGTACCAGTGTTCTGGGCATGGTCGCTGGCTTCAACCCAAGCGTTTATCCGTGACGAAATGCGCGTTTCCAAAACGCAGACACGCACGTTTTCAAGGACAGCAGGTTCATGAATAGACACACAGGACGAACTGGAGCCTACCTACGTCTGAGGCTTTGCAGGAACCAGACAATGATGTTTTTGGGGCTCAGGAAGTAGACATCCCGACTAACTCTACGACTACCAACTCCCAACCAAACCCCAAACCCCGTCCCCACCCCCTAAACCCTACCTCCTCGAAAGGAACCCCTTGTGGGTCACTGGCGAGAGTTATGGCGGCAAGCGGCTGGGCCAGATTTGAGGGCCCGTGTGTTGTTAAGATCCGAAATACCCACGAACTCAGGGCTAAATGTTCATAGGGTTTAGGGTTAAGTAGAGGGTTTAGGGTTCGGTTGGCGTTTAGTGTTTGAGGTTGAGGGTTTTGGGTTTGGGCTTCGTCTAGGGTTGAGCGTTTTGAGTTGGGGGTTGGGGGGGTCGAGGGGTCCCAAGCCCTACTCCAGGTATGTTCCCAACGTCGCCTACGAAATCCACCTCCGAGCGGAGCTCCCGCTGAAGGGCATCATCATAGGCTGGCCGCCTTAAACCCACACTCCAAACGCGGGTGCAAAACCCAAACCCCAAATCCTAAACCCCAAACCCTAAACCCTGAACCCTAAACACCGGACCCTAAACACCGGAACAACAACCCTTAATCCAAAACCCAAGAGCCTACTTCAGGGGATGACCCAAAATCTCTGTCATCCTTCTGTCTGCGTGGCTCCAGCCAAGCACGAAAACACCACACAGGATTTGGGGTAGTTTAGGGTTCAGGTTTCAGGGCTTCGGGCAACTTCGAGAATTTCAAAGCCCAGTTTCCCTTACAGGGTTTGGAGTTTAGGGTTTTTGCCTAGGGTTTAGGGTCTATGACTTAATGTGGAAAGCCCTCTTTCCCAAAACAATGCTGGGCATGCCGGAGGGGCTTAGACTGTAGCATCTATTTCGTTTGGGGGCCAGGAGGGGCTTAATGCCTAAAAGTCCCATTGTGGGAACGCCCAAGAAGGGTAAACCCCATTTTCAGAATCCCCCCCCCCCCCCCCCCCCACGTCAGGCAATGGCGTCTACAGCGGCCTGATCCAGAACCCGACGGCGCCTGGGTGGAGGAATCGTCGCATCCTCCATCTGCCATACTTGGGGGTTAAGGGTTTCAAGTTTACGTTCATTGGTACTTGCAAGTGGGGTTAAACGTACACCGAACTAAGGCGATATACCTTTGAGAGCTATAGCTACGCCGCTTATAACTCACTAAAGAGTACTCATGGTTCACCTACAAACCCTATAAACCACATAAACCCTACAAACCCTATAAACCCTAAGCTCTAAACTATTTAATCAAGGGTTTTAGGGTGGAAACCTGGACAGCACGAAGGTTTAAAGGTTTCCGGCCAAGGGTCTTTCTCTTGCGTCGATAAGAGGCACCCAAACTAGGCAGGCCCTTGGGGCATTATAATATGTTTTCCGTTCTTGGGTTCAAGAGGAGCCTATTCAGGACTAGTTTTCAGAGGGTTTTCAGGGCCATCCTAGCAAACTATCCGTGGGTCAAAGAAGTCCAGTTCGCGAACTTGTGTTGAAGTCTTTCTTGAAAGCGCCCAAGTAGGGTTTCTAGGCGGTAGGGTTTTCAAGATTTGGGGTTTTGGCCTTGGGGTCTTGGGCTTGCAGCTACAAGGTTAAGACCCATTATGAACCAATTAATGCAAAAGACGACTGTTTGCATTTGCCATGGTGGGGCCAGACTACCACACATATGCATTGGGCATATACATGACCCTAACCCCCAAACCACACCCACACCACAGAGGGGGGCCGGCGAGTAGGCCTAATCCTTAAACCTTAAACCCTAAACCCTTAAACCCTAACCCCCGGCTGGGGGTGGGGGTAGGGATCCAAGGGAGGAAACCCTTAAACCCTAACCCCCGGCTGGGGGTGGGGGTAGGGATCCAAGGGAGGACGGGGGGGGGATACCATGGGGGGGGGGGGGGGGGGGGGGGGCGGGACCATATCTACACACACCACAGGCTGTATAATGTGGATTCTTTGGAATTCGCTAATAGTATACACGCTCAGCTAGTTTTGCATGATTGGGGCTATTCTACGTTGTATATATACACATATAGAGGTTAGCATGTAGGCTATGTATTAGTTGTTCTGTATTCTATGCTCTATATTCTGCACACAACATGTCAGGGTGCCATCGGACTTGAAAAACTCTACCATTCTAGATTGTTTTAAAGGCTGAAAGTCTAGAGCTTTTGAAATTTGGAATTTGAAAACCGCAAACTAAAATTGACTTTCGGCCTTTAACATGATTTATTTAGATGTTTGTTTTAGAACTTCGGTTTTTGAGGTTTCCCGGGACCCGCTATATAATTTAGAATTTTAGAACTCAAAAAGTAGAACTTTAAAAATCCTTAATTCGAGAGTTTCGGTCTTTAGCCTGAAAAATCATTCTAGAGTTATGGAAACCTTTTCTTTCCAACCTATCCGCTACTTGCGTTTGGGCCAGCTTTTTTGTCAACCATGTTTGCGCTCTTGTTGCACAGCTCAAGCTAGTGAGCTACAGCCTCACAAGCTACGTCATTGATCAGACTCAGGATCCAGATCACCGCCTGGAGGAGAATCGGACTCAGAAGTTCATAGGGAACAGCGGCAGCTTTGTGTGTCAGATGTGTTGTTGCCAAGGGAGCAAGACAGTCGGCAACTCGTTGGGACTTCAGGACACTCAGGCTGACTTCGCAGTCGTTGTCGACCTGGCACGCACGCAAGCCCGCAAGTGAGCAGCGATGCTCGAGCTGAAGTTGGCTTTTGTCAGGACAAACCATTCTTGAATAGGGAAAAGTAGAATTAGAAGTCAGTGAACTCCAATAACGTCTGGAATCCAAGGGCCCGAGAGCGGCACTCGCCTTGCTCCAGCAAGCTCAGCACACGGTAAGTGGCCAAGCTGATGCTCGACCGCCATCCATGACGTCGAATGGCCAGCCGCGGCCCCGGTGGAAACGTGTAGACTCGAGAACCATGAACGAGTTCTACTATCACAATATCCAGACTGGTGACCGCCGGGTCTGTAAGAGATTTAAGGAGCGTGGCTCAAGTGCGCAGCTCGACACTTCAAGCGTATATGTCACGCAGCTACTTCCCTCTCCCCCAATGGTAAACGCCCCCCACCCCCCTTTAAAAAAACAATTCAAAATCATTTCGCAGGGGGCATTTTTTCGGTTTTTGGCTGTGAGGTTTTCGCCTTGCTCCAGCGAGCTCAGCACACGGTAAGTGGCCAAGCTGATGCTCGACCGGCGTCCCTGACGTCGAATGGCCAGCCGCGGTCCCGGTGGAAACGTGTAGAATCGAGAACCATGAACGAGTTCTACGATCACAATGTCCAGACTGGTGAATCGACGTGTAAGCCGCCGGGTCTGTAAGAGATAGATTTAAAGAGCGTGGCTCAAGCGCGCAGCTCGACACTCGTATATTTCACGCAGCTACTTCCCTCCCCCCAATGGTAAACGCCCCCCCCCCCCCCTAAAAAAAAAAGCTCAAAATCATTTTGTAGGGGGCATTTTTGCCGCCAATTTCGGTTTTGGGTTGTGAGGCTTTTGGGTTTAGGGTTGAATTTGAGGGTTTTCAAGGGTCTCTTCGAACCCTAAACCCCCCCTTATCCAGATCACGTTATCAAAAACAGAGCTGTTTTTTTTGGGGGGGATGTCCCGGCGTGTGTCTTTGATATTGGGGTGGTTATTCAATAAAAAGCAAGGAGGGCTTACCATGTTCGCGGACGAGCTGCGCCGCAGATCTAAGCACAGGCTGCTTTCTCCTGTTCGTTTACGAGACTTTTCCGAACTCCTGTTCGTTTAACTCTTGATGTGTGCAGGGGCGCCGCGCTCCTGCCGCCTGCCCTGCTATAGTGGGGTTTGATGTCAATAGTACAGTAAGCTTATGTCTATGTTTAGAACTAAGGGGAACGCAGGATGTAGGATTTGACAGATTTGACCATTATGAAAGAATGACTTACACATGCAAATCGGACGCGGCGCCTTCGACTCCGTCTTGTTCGACGTGAAACAATCTGTAAAGGAAATCGATGGCCTGCTGTCCTAAACCCCACTCGCAACCCGAACAACAGATTCTTAGACCTTTGCACCTTGGAAAATGGTCCCTGCGAAAGTTGTTTGGTTGCGAGAAGTGTTTCCTGTCCGAGTCCTGCAAATATGAGAAGATGCCCCCTCTAACAACAAGACTAACCAAAAGGAGACTTTCGCGACCATACTTCTGGCCCGCTGCAGCAAGCGAGGAACGCTCAGCCGCCAAGGGCCTTGCAGTCAAAAAGTGCTCAGTATCTTGCGCTTCGTACACTGCCAGTCTGAGCAACCTGTGGCGGTGACACATCTCCGAAACAGCTGACCAGCGTTGGGCCCAAGCCATAAACCTAGTCAGTGTTGGACGTTGGAAGTGGCCTTGCGGGTTATAAACAAGTAACGAGTCTTGGCTCAAGCCGTGCAATGAGAAAGGGAGTTCTGCGACGCTGGCAAATTCTATGTGGTCGCGCCGCGCTGTCTGGATTAGTTATCGTGTTCCATGAAGTTCCATGGAGCAGTCGTCGCAAACCAAGCGACGAACAAGACAGAACGCACTCGCCAATGCATGTGGCACTCAGGCCAGAGTGGGCTCATTCACGTGTTGGTCGCGCTAGGCCTGCTAGGCTGTTCGAGACTGACACTGCCCGCGAAAGGGCTGACGCAGCCTCCTCTTGCTGGCCGCCGGGATCTTGCACTTTTGCATCCCTGGAAGTCCCATATATTGTGGCAATTTCAGGCGTGTGGCCTGGCTGTTAGGCGTGAACTGTCTAGGGTGAGAGAGCTTGCTGGCACTGGCGCTCTTCTAGGTGGCTTGGGATGCACGGTGTACAGTCTAGGTCGGCGTGCCAAGAGGGCCTGCTCTGTGATCCGGTGAGCGGGATTTGCTCTTATTCCACCCCATCACCAAAAAATCCTAAATGCCCTTGCTACACGTCTCTATAGAATGATATATATATATGTATATCTCTATATATATATATATATATCATTATAGCATATGTCATACAACATAGTCTGCACTGCTCATTGTATATACCGTCATCTATAATATGTCTTTGTACATACATATCCATGGCGACGCGTGTGCCTGAAAACACATAGTGAGCGTAGTAGATTTTGGTGCGAATAAAAACTGTGTATTTTCAAATATTATAAATACTTTAGGTATTCTATATGTTTACTACAATTATCGTGTGCAGCATATCTTTTGCCTTACATGATGCGGCGTTCCGAAAGACTGGACTTAGGTGCCTGAGTTTGCGTACAACATGGGCCTGATTGACGACCATCAGCTGCTGGCTCCCTCGGCCGCAAATGGTTCAATGGTAGGAGCCAAGGCCCGATGCACCGGATCCCGATAAGAACCGCAATCTCTGACCCCTTAAACCCGAAACTTTAAACTTGAAACCCTAAACCGCAAAGCAAACCCTCGCACCCCTCTCCCCCTAGCAAAGCCCTACATTCTCAGAACTCCCGGCTGAATCTGAGCAAGAGGTTGAGGGTTCAGGGTCTAAGGTTTTGATTTCGGGCTTGGTTTGTAGGCTCGTTGAGTCCATGCACTTTTTTGGCACCTCAAGGGATTCTGTAGAAAACTCATGACGCACGCGTGAGCAAGTTTTGGAAATTGAGTTCCCCAAGAAGCTGGACAAGTTGACCAAAGCTCGGATTCCCCAACCCCCTACACCTTCACCCTAAGCCCAAACCTGGAAACCTAAATAGGGGTTGCACATTGTAGTTGGCTTGGAGGTTCAGAGGAACTCATATCCCAAATGCTAAACCTAAGGAGCCTAGGGCTTGCGCCTGCGATTGAGGGTTGAAGTTCGACTCTTCTGCAGCCACAAACACCCAAGACCACTGCATCGAGTTTAGGCGTTTATGGGGGTTAAGGGGCCTAGGAATTTAGGGGATTAGGGTTTTTGGCTTCTAGCCTTCTGGCGGTTGGCTTTTAGGTTTTGTAGGCTTTCCTCATCCCAGATCGCCCGTGACCGGGCCTCGAAATGTGTGAAGCTCATTGAGGCGGCTTGGGAAGGGCATCGGTTACGCCCTACTCTGACTCAGTTCTTGTAGTCTAAACCCTAGACCCAACCTTCAACTAAACCAAAGCCCTAAACCCTAATCCCTAAATTGTGGCCAAAACCGGATGCCTAAGGGGGGGGGGGACCTTGAAGCCGAACGCAGGGGCAATGCGCCTCTCCTTTGCAAGCTGAACCCGAACACATATCTCTGGATTCCCCAATCCCGCACTTGTGGGGCATTTGCTTGTTTTGGGGGGGTGTCGGGCATGGAGGATCCCGACAGGCCTCACACCTCCATGACCTCAACCCTGAACCCCTAAACTGTCGTCCTTGCAAAAACACGAGGTGGGATTCGAGGTTTAGGGCTTATCTTAGGATGCAGGGCTTAAGGTATAGGGCTTCTCTTACCCGTAAACCCTATATATACACCCTAAACCCTCAACCCTAAACCCTAAGCCACAATTAGAGTTTAGGAGCAGAAGCCCAGAGGTCCACTTTCACGGGTTTGGCAATAGATAGCCTCCAAGCCCTGCAGAGTCCCCTCAAGGACGCCGGAGAAAAGCTCAAAACCTGAAGGGTGGGAGGTTAAGGGTTTGAGGTTTGAGGTTTAGGGTTTAGGGTTTAGGGTTTAGGGTTTAGGGTTTAGGGTTTAGGGTTTAGGGTTTAGGGTTTAGGGTTTAGGGCTTAAGTAGGGTTTAGGGTTACCCAACCCAGCTCTGAAGCAGTTTGTGAAGGACCAAAAGCTGAAGGAAGCCGAGAAGTTCTGCGAAGACAGCGTGCACGATCTCTACGCAGCTCGGTGAACGAAGCCCAAGAAGCCTACACCCGAAGCCTGAAGCCCTAAGCCCTGAACGTTCAGCCCGAAGCCTTAAACCCTAAACCTCAAACCCTAAACCCCACTGGCGCTTGTCGGGTTGAGGGATTGGCCTCCTGAAGCGCTAAACACTAAACTACTGGGACTCAGGTGCAAACCGAGTTGTTGTGTTGTTTGAGGGGGGGTTATGCGTTTGGGACCCTAAACCCTAAAACCCTTAAACGCCCGTGAGGTTCAGGGGTTTAGGGTTTCGGCGTATGAGATAACTAGAGTGATGCCTATGTCTAATGTTGACAGCCTTACGTATAACTACCCATGTACCCTATGTACGGCCAAAAGCTTCCACACTGAATATTTAACCCTGAAAACCTGAACCCCTCCCTCTGCACAGCTTTTGGGTTGCAACTTCAACTTTAAGGAGTTCAGAATTGCTTGGGTTTAGGGTCTCTATGGCTTAGGGTTTGTCAAGGTTAGGGTTTTATAAGGTTCATGTGGTTGATAGAGTTTCTTGCGCTTGTAGGGTTAGGGGTCCGTAGGGCTGAGGGTCTGTCGGGTTCAGGGTCGGTAGGGTTCGGGGCTTGGGGTTTAGGACCACGTCACCAGGCAAGCAATACGACGGCAGGAGGCGTCTTCTACTACGATGTCGGCCAGGGGCCTCACGTAAAGTGCGGTGTTTGTTGAGGAGGGGCAAGGGAAGGAGGTCCTGTCATACTGCAGCACTTTCTATGGTCGCAGGGTTTGGGCGCAAGGTCCCAGGTTTTGAAACAGCAGTAGATGGCTCTCTTGAGGCGAAAGCCTTTGCAGGATCTCACGCGTGTGTGTTTCCCAGAGCTTGCGATTGGGGATTCTGGTAGTACCTTGCTGCATTGACTTCTGGGAGATAAGGAGGGACCCCTGGAAGCGACCCTTAATTCATCTTATTCCCCTATGTAGCCCCTAGTTATACAACAAAAAACGTATATAGTCCCTAAAAACCGAAGTAGCTGATACATTGCTCCTAAGGTCCCTCATAGGGTCCCTCCTTTAGTCCCTTGCCTTTCCAAACCCTCCCCTCATGCCTCCACATAGGCCTAGCTTTACGGTTCGGAGACTGCAATAAGAAAGCAGCACCAAAACAAAGGAGCTACACTTGGGGTTCTCAGCTAGACAATCGACCCGAAGCCCAGATCTGCAGAAGCCGGAAGCCGAAGCCCCAAAACCCTGAAAGTCACCCTTGGCCACAAAGGCTAACCTGCTAAAACCCAAGAGGCCCAGTCCTGAACTCTTATTCAAACCTAGACCAGACGCAAACCAAGCCCGGTATAAGCTCTCAATTCAAAAGCCTCAGCCCTTAAACCTTTAGGGCTTCGGGTTTAGGGTTCAGGCTTTAGGGCCCTCAACCCGAAACCTCATTCCTAAGACCCCAAGGTTGCCTGACTGACAAAGGGCTACTTCGGCGGGCGCCGGTCAAACCCTGAACCCCAGACCCTGAACCCTGAACCCTTAAAGCGCTAAACCCCTGAATCCCTACATCTCAACCCCTGAAACTCTAAACCTTAACCCCCAAACCCTACACCCTAATCCTCCAAAACCCCAAAAAGCCTTCACCCCACCTCTCCCACAGCCGAAGGCTTGAAGGACGCCTCGTTCTTGGACAAGCTGACGGACCTCCTGGGCCGTCCCTGGGGCTCTCCGTGGGCTTTAGGCTGTAGGGTTTAGGCGAAAGATCTAGATTTGTTATTCATTTTGTTCGGGGGAGGGCAGGGGGGGTCACAGGGCTACCGATTGTGAGCTTGGGCTTACGGTTTAGGGTCATGTCGGGTTCGGCGTAGGATTGCTGCGCACTTTTCGAAAGGGTTGGCCACTTGTCACCTTGGATTGTCACCTGGCTGGCATGGTTTCGGATTTAGGGTTCAAGGTTCCCTAGGGCCGGGGAGGTGGGAGTTTAGAGATCTGGGATTTAGGGTCTGGGATTAAGGGTTCCCTAGGGCCGGGGAGGTGGGAGTTTAGAGATCTGGGATTTAGGGTCTGGGATTAAGGGTTGGGGCCTAGGGCTGTTTCTGTTCTGCCGATGTAGGGGCGTGCTGCAGATTGTTGTGTAGTTCTGCTCTCTTGCAACTTGAGGAGATGAGCCTATGCAAGCTGACATGCTTGGTTGCTCATGGGTATCCCAACACAACTTGCGGTTACAACATACAGGCCACCCGCATGGCCGAGAAATGCCCTAACACCCATGGAGGTGGTCAAAAGAGTATTATGGGGGGCTTTCTTACTTTCAAAAGGCTTTTCGGGGTTGTCATCGTATATTTAGAAATGGACCACAAGGGAATACGATTAGTAATTCCTCCGACCCCTATAATAGTACCCTCCATACATACCTTAAACAGGCCCCATATACCTAAGTAGCCCCCCCTTCCGACACCTCTGTTAGCGTGGCATCTTGCCTGCGCCAAGGCTACCTGAACAGCGCGGCGACTCGGGCCGCCCTCCATGTCGGGAACAGGACGCCCGACACCCTCAACCCCGGTGCTGGGTGTTTAGCTTTTAGGGTTTGCGATTTAGGGTTTAGGGTTTAGGGTTTAGGGTTTAGGGTTTAGGGTTTAGGGTTTAGGGTTTAGGGATGTTTAGGGGAGGCAGGCTATAGGACGAGCTTTGCGCGGAATCCGAAGCCCAAACCCTTCAAAACACAGATGAGCCCTAACCTCGAATCCCTAGACCCTGAGCTGCACCAACTAGGAGCAATGACTGCTTTCGGCTGGAGGTGCCCCCTAAACCCCCTAAGCCCCTTAGACCCCTAAAGCCCCAAAGGTTCTGGAGAGGCTTGGGAACCCCTTTTAGGGATGGATGCCGTGGCTGGGCCTGATTGGAGACCAGAGAGCCCCGAAGAAATAGGGCTCAGCATTCATACATGGCCAGCTCTCGAAGTGATGGTCCGTTTTAAGGTACCCTAAAGACAGGGGCCACCTTGAAGGACCCCAAAGAGACCAAATTCTACCATAAAGCGCTTTCGGGGCTTATAGGGTTTAATTAGGGTTTTTGGATTTTCGGCCTCAGGCTTGGGGCCTCGGGACTTAGACCTTCGCGGTCGCCTAGTGCTGCACACGTAGGAACAGGAGGGTTTCCGGGTTTGGGGTCAGAACCTCCTTCTCCGGCCTCAGCTTGCTGTGCGCCTCAAGCTGTAGACCTGCGTCGCCTTTGTGCGCCTTATCTTTGACGATCATGGCATCGGCTGAGCCGCTGCTTGAAGCACCGGATCTTGAGACCGGACTGGCCTCACAGGAGAGCGAGGCGGAGGCAGCGCCTGGGCCTTAAAGTAGTAATAAGGAGTCGTATAGCGTTTTGTTTGGGATGTTCCCCCCTTATACGAACAGGCCTTAATAGGGATTATGATGAGAGTACCCCGATTACTCCCTATTAACGACTGTTAGTATGAGGGGGAAAATCCCAATGTCTTGTGTTCTAGTTACGATTTGACTTGTAAATTAATTGCTACCTCTTTGTTTAGGAACTGTCGAAAAGTCAAGGTACCTGAGGAACAGCCCCAGCGCCCCCCAGTCTTTCGGGACATCTGCTGCTTCCTTCCCATGGGAAGCATCTATCACTACGTTCAGCGGAACATGCTTCCTTCCACTCCCGGCTACGCGTGGAGCGTCCTCAGCCGTCGCTGGGTTCGTGCTCTGACGACGTTGGCAGTGTTCATTGCTGCCCTCCTGGCGGAGGGTATGGAGTCCGGATTCAATTATTGGCTGGTACTGAACAACCTGATATTTGGATTCCTCCTACTGTTTGCTGGCTTTGTACCGGCCTTTAGGGACCCAGCACCATCGCGTCCCGACATCTTTCTCGGCTTGGCAGCGGCCGTGCACACTTGGCGAGCCGCTTGGCACGTAGTCGGCACGGATGATGAGGGTTCTCCAGCCTGGGAGCGCCGAAATGGCCTGTGCTCCGAGCACCTGGCGATGTTTTGGATCATCGTCCTTGTGACCATGTGCCTATATCCCCCTTGGGAAGGTTTTGTTTATATAAAACCCAAGAGGATATTAAAATTACTAGTTTTTTAAGGTTCTAAGGGGAGTATAGGTGCGGCACCGAAACCCTTGCTGTGGGTACCTATGGCGCCGCTTTGATCGTCCTGCAACAGACGACCGGCGTGCCAGGTGTGCCATGCTTCTTGGCGGCCTTCTGCATGCTGGTTCCTGCGTACCTAGCCGAGCGTATTTGGTGCTCAGCGTGCGCTGAGCTTCATCGATGCCGACTGGCAATCAACAAGTTGCTGAAAAGAGGTGGAGGTGCATGGCTCAGCATCAGCATAGAATCCGGCCATGTAGTTGAATCGTCGCCAGGGTTGGAGGCATACATGGGACCCATGAGGGAAAACACGCACCTCACAGAGCTAGTACGTTTGCCCAAAGACCGGCAGATTTTGGACCAGCTCATTACTGGATGTTCCCTTGCAGCTGCTGGCGCAGCAGCAGCAACTTTCAACTACAGAGGCCTCCGATGCCATGAGTACGCCACCCTTGTGGAGGAGACCATTGAGACAGCATTGGCCCCGCGTGACGTCAGCTCCCTCCGTTGCCTCAGCTGTCCCAAGGGTGTCCAAGCCAAAATAGTGCCTTACAAGCTCTCTTTGGACGACAAACGCCTCTCCATTTGGGTAGGAGTCGACACTCATGCCATTCAGCACACAGATCCACGATTGGAGCTTGCCACAAGAGAGAAAGTTGTGGCAGTTCGCGAGCACGACAGCCGTTTGAAGCAAACCTCGCTGGAGATGCGTGAGAGGGGCGTCGAGGAGCTCGAGCAGGCTTTGTCAGAGATGCACCAGCGCTACTTAGAGGCTCTGGCAGAGAAGCAGCAGGTGGTACAGCATGGCAAGCACCAGGAAGACTCAGAGGATGAGAAGAAGGCTTAGAGGGATGCAGGTTAGTGCAACCGAGCCGTTGCCCTCAAATGTGAAGCTCAGGGACTCAGGGGTTCCGTTGAACCTAGGGCGAACAGCCCTCAAAGACGAAGTGCCGCCTTCACCTTGGTTAGCCCTTGGGTGCTGTTCTATATTCGTTATTGCTTTCTTCAACGTTAACGGGGCCTGTCTACGACTGTTTTTGGGAGGTCTTCCAAGGGCCAACTGAGCAAAGGGGAGAAGCCGAAATCACTGGAAAGCCTACTTCTTCGTAAGTAGCCTAAGAATCCTAAACGGCTTTAAAGCAGGAATCTACATAGGAGTTTATGGGCTCTTAAGGTAGGGTTGGGCATTGCCGTTGCAAGCCCAACTGACATCCAGATCTTCGGCAAGCCCCTGACAAAAGCCTGAAGCCATGGTGCCGTGACGCATGAAAAAATAGGGTTTTAGGGTTTAGGGTTCCCAGGTCGTGAAGGGAGGGACCTACGAAGCCTAAACTGTTCGTGCTTCGGAGTTGAACTAGGGATTAGGTTTTTAGCGTTTCATTTGACAAGCCCTCACCCCGAAAGGTGGAGAACAAATTGAGCTCCGCAAATCATCCGTGACTGGCACCCCACAGTCTGAGTCTGGAACCCGAAGATAGTTGAGCATGTCTGATCTGCCAAACTCCCCCTAAACCCTAAAACTTTCCAGCAGCGATCCGACAGCGTATATTCTAGAGACGGTGCAGGAGGAACATTCTTGCAACTAGGGCTCTCTTAGAGGCGGGTGTATGGTCTTTGGATGTCTTTGGCCACAGCCCCACGTCCACTTGTTTGAGACATCTGTCTCCCCCAAGCTGCTGTGGAAGAACCCTTCTGGCCCTCTCAAAGCCAAAGCTACGGGACATGTTCCATGTGCCCTCCGCGCCCCTTGAACCCTGAACCCCTACATGAGCCCACAAAAACACCCTCCAAGCCTTAGAAGTGGGAACTAAAGCCGCGAGAGTCATGTCAATCCCGAGTGACGGCAGAATGTTGGGCTTGGGGTTTCGGGGAGGGCGGAGAGCGGGAGGGGGGAGGGGAGAATTGATGGGTTCAGGATGTAGGGCTTATATCCCTTTACAGTCTAACAGGTCAATTAAACAGTTTGTCACTCGCGTGGCTCTCTAAATAAGAGTCTGGGCCTTCTCAGGACCTGGCGCCAGTCGGATGAGGCCTGCCTCTTCCTCTAGTTCGGGGGTTGGGGCTTTAGGGACTAGGGTTGTAGAGTTGTAGGGTTTTTGGGTTTAGGGTGTTTGGGTTTTAGGGTTCAGGGGTTTTGGGTTTAAATTGGAGTTTGGGTTTTTTCGGGTTTTAGGGTTTAGAAGGTTTCAGGTTTTAGGGTGTAGACGGTTGCTTGGGGTTTGATGTTCATTTAGAGCTCATGGTGGGTGGGCAAGCAATGCATAGGCTTGAAGCACGCTCCAAGACCACAAAAATTCAAGAGCCTGGATGGGATTGCAAGTTTATTGTCGAAGTGATTTGGAGAGGCGTGCTTAGGGCCTAGGAACGCTGGTGGTCTGGGTACCCACCAGGTGTACGTTCTCGGACATGCGCTTAGTGTGGAGCTCATCTTCACAAGCTGCACCTGGTGCGCCAGTGATGCCTCCACCTATGGCATTGTCGCATCGCGCTAGGTCCAAGACCCAAGATATGACGGGCGCCGCTCGAGAGAGATCAAGGTCTAAGCAGCGAGTGGCTGGGATAACTGAGCGGGTACCACACCCCTCTACACCAAGACCATTAAGCTCTTACCCCCCCCCCCCCCCCCAAACCCGGAGCCTTCAAAATGCGGTTAGGGTTGAGTTTAATTTGGGTTTAGGGTTTAGGATGGTTAGGGGTTCTGGACACACCCGAAGCCGAAAGCCTTCCAACCCTCTGAGCACCTCTGAGCCCTTCGACAGGTTGGCCCCGTGGCCGAAGGCCTTGTCAACGACTTCGAGACTGAGCAAGGCCCTTTGCCCAACAAAGTGTTGTGGGCTTCGGGCTTAAGGGCTTGGAAGTCGGGGTTTCTGGGATCTTGCAAGGATACCAGCATGCTTCGTTGACTTGGTGGTTTCGGTCCTGGAGTTCTGCATCCCTGGGCGTGTATCCACGACGGCCTTTATCCGCTTCTATCCATGGCGCTCCACCTACTTTACATCCGGAGACGGGCTTTATGAGTTGGGGTTTCAGGGATAGAGGGTTTTATAGGAGCTTGAAGCTTATTTCAGGAATTTTGGGTCGGAGTTGAAACAAGCTGAAAAAGCAGAAGGAAGCATGAACGCAAACTCCAAACCCTGAAATGTGAACACCCTAAGCCCTAAACCCTAATTGTAGCTGACGTTTTCTTCATGCGTTTGCGGTTCAGGGTGTTGGCGAGACTGGCAAGTTTATGGGTTAGCGATTGGGCTTGAGGGCTTTGTGGCAGGCGGAACCCCATACACTCAACCCTAGTAGGGGTGTTACTGCCTGAATGAACCCCGAAGCCTAAACCCTAAACCCCAAACCCCCAACTCTGAAACCCAAGCCTTAGAGGCCTCAAGCTCTTAGAACCTCCCACGCCGTACAGGCATGAGAGTGATCGAGGCGCTGTTGGATGCTGGGAAAGGCCGGGTCTCACAGTTTGGGGCTTAGGGGTGCGGAGGTTGTAAAGGCTGTTCCAGGGGCCAGGGCAAACCCTCAACTTAAGGTATCGTTCTGAGAAAACTTTTGTGGACAGTGCGAAGCTCTCATGTACCTTTCATGGTCTAGGGATATTGCGCGTGAAGGAGCCCCTCAGAAAGCGCCCATGACTTTGAAACAGCCTTGAGCTAAACCCTAAGCCCAGAGCCCTTTATCCTCTGAACTGTAATTATCAGCTTTAGCAGCAGAAACCCTGGGCAAGACATACCAGAGTAGAAGCCCCCCCAAAAAACAATCCAGAATTCAAAATGAAGAAACCCTAAAAGTGTGGCACGAACCCTAAAATCACGAAACCCGAAGGGTTTAGGAATCAGGGCTCAGGGTTTAGGGTTTGGGGAAGGGCAGGCCCTAAACCCTAAACCGTAACCATACAGCCCTAAACCCTGAACCATACAGTCCTGAAGTTTGTAGGGCCTGAGCTGCGATCTGTCGGAGGCTACCGTGTGGTGACCTACAATGGCGTTCGCGATGGGTCCGTGGCGGAGCTGTCTTCAGTGGAGTTTGCAGATTAGGGTTTCGTGTTTAGGGCTTAGGGTTTAGGGATGAGGTCTTCTGGTTTGGGGGTGTTGTCTAATTCAGTGCCAGTGTCCCTATACCCGAAATCCGAAACCCTAAGCCGCGTTTCGGCTAATGGTTTTTCTGGCCTGGGGGTTTTTGGTCTTTTGCAAGGGTTGAGGGGTTCACTCATCCGGAAGGTTTGTGGGGCGCGTGCCACCCGAACCCACGAAACCGTGAAGAATGAATAGGCAACGAACTACCTCACCCCAAAACCATACATAGACCGTCTTGTGTAAATGTCGCTGTTTCGGGTTAGTTAGCCCGGAACCTTACAGTCCTTTGGGAGCTTCCCTCAACCGGATCAACCGTTTCTCACATCTTGGCATTCCCAAGCACGGTTGCCAATGCTTAAGGTTGATTGGGTCTCCCGTGTTGTTTTCTTGAATAGGGTTTAGGGCTTCTCTAAGGGTTTAAGGATTTTGTGCTTCCAAACTCTGACTACCTAGAGGAGGGCGTAGGGCTCAGGTCGATCACGGAGGGCCCACTAGTAGCACTACTAGGCAAAGAGGTTCTTCCGCAAAACCATTGTAAATCGGGCTTGGTCACCTAGTTCAGAACCCTCCCTGGTTCTCCAATGGAGACCCACAGACTCTTCTCTGTCGAAGGGTTTGGCCTGGGGTTTGGGGTTGTAATTTGTAATGTGCTGCCAAAGACCCTTATAAGCTGGAGAAGTAAGGTGTGGGTGTTTAAATGTGCTAGTTGTTCAAAAGACCTGTTCCCCAAAACGACCACGAGGTAGTTGTCCTTGTGAGTAAGGATGATTCTTATTCCATGGCCCATCCCTGACCATTCGAACAACCAACCCCCCACCTCCCCCCATGTGTTAAGTCTAAGCCCGAGGTGTGCAACCACCTGGGTAACCTCATGTCCATGAAGGAGTGGGAGGGGATGGCTTGGCTCAAAAAAGCTGAACAAACAGGGGGGGTTATGGGTTCCGGGTTTTTTTTAAAGGGTTGTAGGGGTGTTAGGGGGTTTCGGCGTTTAGGTTTACGGTTTAGGGTTTGGAGGAAGGAGTTTGCTCTATAAGACTCCAGTGTGGTCCAACTTTTGGAGCCGGAGAAGGTGCTGAAAGGAGCTTAGGGGCCTCGGAGACCCTAAACCCTAAACCCTAAACCCTAAACCCTAAACCCTAAACCCTACTTGTGCAAGGATTCTGCACTGAATCCTCAGCCGTTGAAGCAAGGGTTTAAGGGCAAGGGGGGTTCGAGTTTGGTCTGGTTTTGAAGGCAAACGGCCCCAAAAAGGGAACCTAAACCCCCAACCTCATACCCTAGCCCTAAACCCTGAATCCACAAACACCCCCAAACCCTAAACCCTAAACCCTAAACCCTAAACCCTAAACCCTAAACCCTAAACCCTAAACCCTAAACCCTAAACCCTAAACCCTAAACCCTAAACCCTAAACCCTAACCTTAAACCCTAAACCCTAAACCCTAAACCCTAAACCCTAAACCCTAAACCCTAAACCCTAAACCCTAAACCCTAAACCCTAAACCCTAAACCCTAAACCCTAAACCCTAACCCGCCCAACCCCCCCAACGCTAAACCCCAAACAGGCCTTGAAGTGGAATGGCACCCTGGCCTTCAACGCTGCGGCAACCACCCCTTGGCGACCCCTCGGGTCTTTGGCAGGCCCTCTGGCGGCTTTCGTTGAAAGGTTTGAGGTTCGTAAGGTTTTTAGCGCTTCGGGGTTTATGAGGTTGTGGTGATTGTGGAATTTTAGTTGATGGTCAGAGGTTCTGTTGAAATTTTGAGGCATTTTCAGGTTGAGGGAGAGTGCTGCGACCGCATGCTAACTAGTAGTCGGGTAGTCTTTCCTGGACATCATTCTAGTAGACTCCCCAAATGGTAGCCTTGAAATCGGAAGCTGGACAACCTAACTCAGTCAACCTGCACCCTGAACTCTAAATCATGGGGGTTCGGGGTGACAGCGGTCGAAATCCTAAACTCTCAACAGCCCGAAACGTCGGGCCAGGCTACCAGAGATCATCTGGTGCCCTGTCCTACTACACGATCCTCTACACCGGACTCATGGCCAGAAGTGAATATCTGGTCTCATGTTTGTTTCGGTTTGCTGAGCTCTCTTGTCGGGGGGTTGGGGGCTGCAAGGAGGTGTCCACAATCCGTGGTTAAGGGAATTTCACCTCGGTGAGAATTAGAAGCCAAGTAGAATTTGGCTTGACTTCATTAGGTTTTGGGGTTCGGCGGTCGGGGGTTTCGGGGGGGGGGGGGGGGGGGGGGGGGGGGGCGTACCCTACAAACCCTAAGCCCTTAGCCCCTAACCCTAAACCCTAATCCCTCCCGCTCACGCTCTTGTTCTTGCTGCACCTTGGAATCCTTTGCCAGTTTAAGTTCAAAGGGCTGCCTGCGAAGGCCCCTAAGCACCCTAAAGAAGCCCTGACGGTTGAATCCTTAGCCAGGGTTTGGGCTCAAAAAAAACTGGCAAAAGGAAAAAGAGAGGGACCTCGCCTGAAAAAGCTTCTCTGCAATGGAAGTCTTAAGCAATATGCAATAAAAAGGAAAGTAGACTGCTGGCCAGCCGATGTTTCTAATTGTCACCCCATTTTTATTTTCACCATACCCCGTTGTATATATCAGTTTAGCCATATGAGCCCAGAACCTTCTCCGAATGGAAGGTCGTCTTGGACCGGGATCCCCGGGGCCTGCCGAATCGTAGAATTCCCGCCCCGTTGATAAATGTCAGGTTAACATTAGGGTTTAGGGTTTAGGGTTTAGGGTTTAGGGTTTAGGGTTTAGGGTTTAGGGTTTAGGGTTTAGGGTTTCAGGCCGTAAGGTTGTAATTCAAAGCTGCCGGGAAACCTTTGGCTTCCTGTATGTATACTTTTTCCGGGGTGAGGGGCGAGGAAGCTGGGCACGTCGGCTTGTAGGTGTAGGTTTCAGGGTTTAGGTGGCTTCGAAGCCCCTAGACCCTTATGCCGAATACCCAAGCCTAATACCTCTTATAACTACTAACCCCAAACCCCAAACCCTAAACCCTCAACACCCTAACACCCTCAACCGCCCTAAACCCTAGGCGCCCTAAACCAGGACACCTGGTGCCCATGATCGTCCCAGACACCGCCAGGGCGATGATTGCCACTTGCCAAGTTCGGCTCAGGATTTTGGGGTTTTGGGGTTTTGGGGTTTAGGGTTGAGGGCTTAGGGTTTAGGGTTTAGGGTGAAGCCCTAAACCCTACGCCCTAAACCGAATAGACCCGAAGCCTTAAACCCAGAAAACCAGATCGGGTGAAGGGTTGGGCTTGGGTTTTTTGGTGGGCATCCTGTGGTTATTACAATGCTGCTATCATAGACAAAGAGCCAGGGGGGGTGTAAGTGTAAGGGCGGGGAGTGCAAGGGAAAGTATTCCACAAAAAAGGTTCCAAATAGCCCAAATAAGCCCTTAATCAGCCTTAATTTTTGCAGGGATCACCTGCAAAGAAGAGTTGCCGGGCTCTTGGGGATCCGCCCACTGTCCCTGGGGTCCCCCCTTACAGTTTAGTTTTTTTCGGGCCGAGATCGTTTGTCAGTTTTTTTGCAATGCAAACTTTAAACCAAAACCCCTCACAAGCTTTCAGAAGCCGGCTTGGGCTTTTGAAGCGAAGGTTTATGGCCTCCCTGCTTGCCTCGCCTCTCTCTTTTTCCAGGTTTCATCACCGTTCTGGCTCTGAAAGTGATCACGACCCCAAGTTCAACCTAATCTCATTGGAACCGAAAAGCTACCCAAAAAATGTTTAGGGCTTGCGTTTGGGCGTATTTCAATGAAATTTGAGCTTTATTTGAGCAAATCCTAATAAGCCTTGACCCCCAAACCCCAAACCCCAAATAGCCAAGGAGGAGATCGTGAACACTGCATCCGCGCAGGGTGCCATCGTGGTCTGAGGGATTTTTCATCTCTCGTCATGGAGCACATAACACGGTTCTGAGGGTTTGGGGTTTAGGGCTTTCAGTTTACAGGGTCCACTCCTTTCAGTGTTTTGTGTGTGTTGGAGCCCAACTACGCAGCATCGATTTCAAACACAGCCAACCGTGGCGCTTCCGGTGCTCGCGAGCAATGCATCTGCACCGCTTGAGGGGGTGCCCTTTCCTCGAAGGAATCCCTCACATGAAGCCCTAAAGACCCTATGCCCTCAACTGCAGAGCCCTACGGTGCCCTACGGACCCACAACCCTAAAGCCTAAGCCCTAAGCCCGTGACCGCCGAACTATTGAAAATGGAGCGATTTAGTCACTTTTGGCATTTCAGGTTGGGGGTTGAGGGCTCTTAGCTTTGGGTTTAGGATTCAGGGTTTAGGGCTTAGGGTCATGTAGACTTCCTGAAGCTTCACACCCGTCGTTTGCGTCGGGCCCCTGTAGCAGCTTGTTGAGACCCACAGCTTTGTCCTTGCGAGACTGTCACTTGGGCGGCCCGCTACGGGATGCGACAAGAAAAGTGCTCAGTCGTGTTCAGGAAGCTTTAGTCACTTCGGGGTTGTTTCGAGTATGTAAACCTCCGCTCGTGGCTCCTTTTGCGGGTACAAATACAAATTGGTACCACCCGTCGCTAAAAAAGGCACCATACACCTCCTCGATCCTCAGCGCTTAGCTGTTTTTGGTGTGGTTTCGGCAAGTTTTCACGGCCACGCCCCCGACCTTCGGCCGGCGTTAGGGCCTGTAAGGTATCGGGCTTAGGGTTTAGGGTTTAGGGTTTAGGGTTTAGGGTTTAGGGTTTAGGGTTTAGGGTTAAGGGTTAGTGTACCAAAGGGTTTGACGGGTTGAGCTCCCAGGTTATGGCTAGCCTGCTGAGAGCCGATGAAGTACATTCCGACACCCGCACTCTCGTCAATCCTGGGCCTCATAAATCTTAAGTCTTAAGCCTGCATCCCCGGATCCTAGCCCCAACGCCCAAAATCCGGAACATAACACAGTTGGTTCCTGAAAACCTGAGGCATGGACCATGACCCAACAGGAACCCCCCTAACCCCAAGCGAAACCCGAAACCCGAAACCCTAAACCCTAAACCCTAAACCTAAAGGCATCCCCCAAACTTGGAACCTCGGCCTTGGGCCAGGGCCAAAGCAAAGCTGGGGCAAGAGGACTTCTCGCAGGCGCGCCGAAGCTAGGGTCCATGTGGCAGTTAGGGTGTTGCGATCTGCAGCTACTTGGGGGTGCTCATTGCGACGCTTTTCGGGCTTTCAGGCCCTAAACCCTAAACCCTAAACCCTAGGCTTTAGGATCTTGAAGGCATGTGTGACTCGGGGCTTAAAGCCCGAAGCCCTAAATCAGCTTGGATCCCGGTGTTTGTCAAGGCACACCAGCGGCTGGAAGACCGCCGCGGCAAGGAGGCCGCCACGTGCTCCAAAAATGTCCTTGCCTTTTGGAGCCCTAGAAGCCAGTTCAGGGTTCAGGGTTCAGGGTTCAGGGTTCAGGGTTCAGGGTTCAGGGTTCAGGGTTCAGGGTTCAGGGTTTAGGGTTTAGGGTTTAGGGTTTAGGGTTTAGGGTTCAGGGTTCAGGGTTTAGCCTGTCAACCCCACAAATCCCTCTATAAACCCGCGATAAACTTTTATAAACTGTGCAGCCTCTGATAAACGCCCTAAGCCTCGGGTTCCACGAAGCGGGCTAGAGAGTCCCAAAAGTCCCGTGTCAGTGTAGAAGCTAGAAGCTTGGAAATAGAATTTATGCAGGGCTTAGGGTTTAGGATTGTTTCGGGGTTTAGGGTTTGGGGTTTAATGTTCGGGTTACTTTAGTGAACCCTCCCCCTCCCCAGATTTTGTTTTGGTTTCCGGGAATTTGAGGGTGGGAAAAAAGGAGGATTAATGAATTCCTGCGGTCTGGGGGCGGGGGGTCTGGCCGGGGGGGGGGGGGGGGTCAGCTGCCAAGAAGGGTCTGCTTTGGCTTGTTTTCGGGTTCTCTTAAGCCTGAGACCAGTAATTACCCGAAGGCTGAAGTCTCAAGCTTATAAGGGATTTTTATCTTAAGCCTTAGAGGCAGCCTCTTCTTCAACTTGAGAGGTTTCCTTGGTTTCCCGGCCTCCCCCGTCTCGGAAAATTATATTGCCACCCCTTTATTATTGTCATTTTAATTGTGGAGGCCTGTAAGGGGTACCCTTTCCGGATTTGTTTTCGAGCCCCGGCGGATAAGGATTTAAGTAAGGAAACCTTGATTTGAGAACTCGGGCGGCCTTCAGAATTCCAGGACCCGGAGGCTGAAGTCTTAAGCTCAAGGGATTCTTGTCTTAAGCCTCAGACCGGCTGAAGCTTCTGCTGCAGGGCTTGAGCCTCCGCATCCCTGCAGCCTGCAGCAAATGGGTTCTGCTACTTCTCTGGGGCAGTTCAGGCACCGTAAGTCTTTCACGGTCTCTTTGCTTATCTGAGAGCAGGGGCTTCTGTAGCAAGGCTATCTGTCTCAGCCTCTGGAGCTGCAGTAATCTCAAAAGACACCTGCTTCTCTGAGAAGGAGCTGTTTTTCTCAGCTCTGGAGCTGCAGCAATCTCAAACGAGATCTGCTTCTGCAAAGACTCAAGCTCTGGCTTCTTGAGCTCCTTCAAGCCAGCTCAGCTGAAAAGTCTTTTCTGCAATGGAGTAATATGTTTGGTTCCTTGCCAGCCGAATTTTCCAATTGTCACCCCTTTATTATTCTCTTCGGACCCCCCTATTTGGGTTGGTTTACACACATCAGCCCGAAAACCTCCCGTGATGGAAAGTAGTCTTGGGCCGGGGCCCTCTGGCCCGGCGAATATTGCTATTACCACCCCATTTAAAAATGCAACGTTTACATTATTAGGGTTTAGGGGTTAGGGTTTTGCGTAGAGTCTATAGGGTTTAGAGTGCAGTAAAGTCCACGCACTTTGGTCATGCATCGGCCCGTTGGCAGTTATATGGCTCAGGGTATAGGAGCCTAGGGTGAGTTTTCTATCCTGGGAGTACTTTTCTACCCTAAACCCAAACCGACAAACTACAATCGGCTCCTGGTGGGAAATTAGAGTTTTAAGGGCTTGGGGCTTCCGAGTTAGGGCCATTCGAAAACAACCCGGGTTGCAGACCCCCCGGCCTGTACCTCGGATGAAACCACCACCCCTGAGCCCAGAACCCTGGGTCCTAAGCTTACACCGTCACAACCATGTGCCCGAAACCCAGAACCTTCAGCCTTGTACTCTTGCGACCCTATAAACACCTAAAGCCCTGCCGGCCCCCATTTTGCAGGTGAAGTTCTCCGACCAGCCAGAGGCCCTCTTGGCACGGTGTGAGTTAGGGGCATTGGTCTTGGAACCCAAAGGACATAACCGGCCAAGAGGTTGAAGTTTGGTTAAAAGTTTAGGGCTCGTTGCAGAGCTGTTTGCTCATGACATCCAACAATAACCTGAATATCCCAAAGTCCACTTAGAAGCTGCGGCGATAGCAGAAACACATGGAACATGAGAGCAACCCCCTCCGAGTAAGCAAGAAGCTTTACACAGCAGCGGGTATGGATTCTGCGATTCTGGAGTATTTTTTGTGCAGGGGTTTTAGGCTTTGCTTGTAGGGCCAAGCATTCAAGCGGATCTGCAGCAGGACTTCCTTTAAATGCCTTCAGCCCTTAGCCCCAAAGCTCCTCCGTGCAAAACTCCCCAAAACCAAAACCCCTCCAAACTCCCCACAGCTAGAACCCCAAACCCCGCCAAAGCCCTGCGAAAAACCCCCAACAAAACCCTTCCAAGCCACGTTACGCCCTAAACCCTACAAGCGTATAACCCTAAACCCCAAAACCCTGTAGAATCTAAACCCCAAATCCCCCCTAAACCCCAAATCCTAAACCCTAAACCCTAAACCCCCAAACACATACCGGTCTCAGGTCCCCGGCCCAAAAGAGGACATCGTCCTCCGGCTTTGGCGGCGGCTTCCTGAGGCGTTGGCAGTGGCTCCAGGGCAGGCTTCCTCAAATTTTCGGGGACGATAGGGGTTTGGGGCTTAGGGTTTAAGGTTTTGGGAGTAGGTGCGTGTTGTTCAGGATGTTTTGTTTCCCTAGGCCTCCCTCAGAAGTAAGCAGGCTCATTTTTGAATTCACTTTCAATGTATCCCCGTCCACGCACAATTGCCGACGTACGTCACGCATGATGAAAGAAGGGATGCATTTTGGGGTTCCTAATTCCCCAAACCTTCAAACCCGGCTAGGGGCCCAGGGTATACATCCGCCACCACCGCCCATGTTGTCTGATGGAAAGTATGCGGCAAAGTCGAAGCTGCCTCGCAGCCTCTCCTCGCCGTCGCCTGCCGGAAAAGCTGCAACGCCATCCTTCTGGAGATTCTGCACTTTCGTCACGGGGCCAGGCGTAGGAGAGACGCAATGAGGAGAACCTCAACGAGATGGCCAGGATCACCTCAGCGAGAAGGCCCAGCTCAGATCTGGGTTCCTTGAGGTAGGCCCCAAACCCCGACATCTGCTACCTCGACGGGGCTTGAATGCTGTAAGTTGTGTAGATTCCTACAGCAAGACGCCCGAGGCTGTTGGGGGTTAGGGTTTATTGGGTTTAGCGACAACTGGGCTAGTGGCTCTCATGTGCCAAAGCCACCACGATGAGCCACAGGGAATGCCCGGGCCTTTGAGCACCATCAAACCGTTACACCCTGGCGCCTTCAAACCTCAACCCATTTTAGGGCCCCAAACCCCTCAACCCTCTGGGAACCTCTCTTGGGGCACGGGTCTGAAACATCCTTTTGGACGCAGATTAGGCCCCTATTACCTTCTTGTTGGGCGTTAGGGTTACCTCATTAAGCCCCTTTAAACCAAAAAAGGCACCCTATTTTTCTTCCTAGGATACTCTTGGGCCAAGTCCTTCTGGGGCTTCGATTGTAGGGTGTTGGTGCCTTGAGCCTTTGGGCCCTTTGAACCCCGGAATCGAACTCCCGACCTGCAGGAACGGCACCCGAAACATCTACACCCTAGTTTGGGGTTTAGGGTTTCAGGGTTTAGGGTTTCAGGGTTTAGGGTTTCAAGGCTTAGGGTTTCAGGGTTTAGGGTTTCAGGGTTTAGGGTTTACAATCCCGAAGCCCTATATAAACCCTTAATTATAAAGCCTCTGTAGCCCCCAAGCCAGACGCCGCTACCGAACCTCTACTGGGTGGGCGGAATCTTCACCGCGATTTGGGGGCTTCTCGGCATGGATTCTTGGGGTTCGAAAGTCTGGAAGATGTTGGTGGGAGATTTTGTGGGGGTTGGTGTTTCGGGCTTTGGGGTTTTCGGTTTTAGGTTTTGGGGCTTCAGGCCTTCAGAGCTTCTCGGTTTGTGTTTTCGCCGGGCGTTGCGCGCACTTGGCGGCATCACCTTGCCCGAATTCAGGCTTTAAACCCTTTAAGGTCTAAGGTTCTGCCTCCAAATCTTCAGGGTTTCTAGGGCTCAGGATCAGTATATGACTCATATCACATACTTTCGCTTCTGTATTTGCTTTTGGGAATTCTGCGGGCCTAGGCGAAGCCATAAAAGGCCCGCCGCCATCCGTTTAGTCTTTGCCAAAACCGTCAGTCAGATCATTCATTATATATTTCATGTTGCCTTTGCGGATCAGACCTCGCAACGTTTATGGAACCCGGCCCGCTCATCTTCGCGTTGGGGCTGTTGGGTTCGCGCTTATAAGGCTTAGAGGTTTTAGGAGCATTCAGGGGTCGGTGTTTATGCTGTAGTCGGTTGAACTTGTAGTTCTGGGATTTGGGAGCTCCTCCATTTGGTGTCTCGATGTTCGTGCAGCCCACACTAGTATACAGCCATAGTAGAAGTTCTTCGGAGGGCCCACCCATCCGTTGAGGACGATTATGGATTCTTATTGGGCTCTCAGGCCCTCCGGGGACTCCAAGCCATCCCCAACCCCGTGGCAAAGGTACCGCATGTGGGGCGCCTTCACCCGGCTGATGATCATCAGGCAGCCGCGCAGCCGGGGGGACGCGGAGATTCGTGAAGCAACCCGCCGAACATGAACATGGCCCTCCTAGCCTCCCAAAGGGAAGTGTTGGGGTGCGCACCTCAACCCCCTTCTGCCCCATCCCAACAAGACCCAGTCTCTCCCGCCCCCTTCCGACATTTGCATTCTGTCGACGGCACCGCGCTCCAGCACACCTCCCCCAGCTCTCTTCAACCCCCTTCCCTCTCTATCGCCGGCCCAATGTGGCTCCCTCATTCAGTGGCTCACAGAGATTTGCAGCAGATTGCAGGCCCATGCTCCGGTGAGCATTCGAGGATTGGAGAGCTTGAGACTTCAGGTAGGGTCTACAGGTTGAGGTTGCTTTCGCGGGACGAAACTCTGGCAACTCAGCGCTCACAGAGACTCGGGTGGAGGGTTCTCGGCGCGAATTTGAGGAGATAGACTAACCCTGAAGTACAAAACCCTCAAGCCTGAACCCTAAACGTGGCAGGTATGCGGATGTCAACTACCAGCTGCGCCGACCCGATGTTTTGGCCAACAAGGCTGCACATCTTCGTTGCCTCTCAAGCTAGCCCTAGACCCCCTGCAGTAAGGGTTTAGGGTTCAGGGCTTCGGGTTCACGAACCGTAAAGCGTAAACCCAAGCCTTATGCCCTGAGTTCAATCTTTGGGGCCTGATGTCGGGTTTCAGGCTTACTAGTGAGCGGGGTTAAGGTTTATAAGAGATTGTAGGTACCTGAAAAGAAAACATCCGCCCCAGAAGGTTTTCAACTCCCGGAACCGTGAATCCAGTGACCTCCCAAGCAGGTGGTGGCCTTGCGCTACCTCGTGCTGCCATTGCTCGTCGTGCCCGGTGTTGCCATGGGCATCGGTGGGCCTGGTGGCTCAGTGGTCTGCGGGGTTGGACTTGCGAGATGTCTGCGGAATACTTATATCACAACAACCAGCCCAAAAGCCCTTAAGCCCCTTAACCCTTCACCCATTCCCCTCATTAAACCTCGTAATTGACCTTCAACTTTCCTTTGCGGGGGCTGATCTCCCTATATACGCCCACAGGCTAACCTGAACACTGAGCCCTATTTGACCCGAAAAGGGTGAGTACTAGGACCCAGAGTATACGCCCTTATCCTTTTTTAGGGTTTAGGTTCCCTTGTAGCCCCCCTTTAAACCAAATAAAGGCACCCTTATTGTTCCTAGGTTACTCTTATGTCACCCCCTGTAGACCAAAAAAGGGCACCCTGTTCATTCCTAGGCTGCTCTCGGGTCTGCTTGGAGTTTCATGGTACTTATTAACCAGTTATAACTGTACTTATAAGCCACTTATAAGCCCCGTAAGTGCCCCAATATGGTTATAAGTACAGCTATAAGTACAGTTAGAATCCTAAACCCTGAACCCTAAACCCTAAACCCTTTAAGTACAGTTAGAATTGGTGAATAAGTACTATGAACCTCCAAGCAGAGTAAGAAAGGCTAGCCATCCTCCTGAGCGACGGGGCGGCCGAGGACTCATCCGTCGTTTGGGCCTTTGGGGGGGGGGGGGGGGGGGGGGGAACCCCTCAACTCGAGCACCCTCAAATCCTGAGCCCAAAAAACCGAAAACTGGGCTGAAGGTTTGGGAGCTGGGCGCTGTAGGGTAATAGCAAGACATGGAGGTTTAGGGTCTTGAGGGTTATGGCTACACTTGTGGCCCACTCTTACGCATGTTAGCGGATGTAGGGGGGCCTAGACCTGGTTCACCGCGACAGGGTACCGGTTTCAGTACCCATGCGCCCCCCAAGCCGGGCTTCGTCTAAGCAAGTCCCGAAACTACTGAAGCCTAACCCCACTCACCGTCCCCTGAGCTTCTGAAACCGCCCTGTAGATCCCTGCAAGAAGCCCCATAATCTAACGTCTAAGACCCCCTTGCGCTCTTTGGGGTAGTGGTGGGTTTTCGTGTTTTCCTTGCCCGGGCGCGCTGCAATATGGGCCACCCTAGACCCTGCAAACAGCACTCGAAGCTCTATGATTCCTTTAAACCCGGGTTTTCACCCTGCCCCCAGGTGAATTTTTGCGGGTTTAAGGTTTAGGGTTCAGGGTTCAGGGCTATGTTTAGGTTGGGGTTTAGTGTTTCCCCTCTCCCTTTTTGTGGTTCGTGGTGGGTTTACGGTGAAGTGTCAGGATTTATGGTTGGGAGGGAAGGGGGTCGAGAACACGGAGCCCATAAACCCTTGCAACTGTACAAGCCCGAATGATAAAGCCTCTGCACCCTGCGATCCCTACTCACCCCCGAAAGCCTAAACCCTAAAATCCTAAACCCTAAACCCTAAACTTTAAACCCTAAACCCTAAACCCTTGATCCTAAACCCTAGGCCCTAAAGCCTCAACCCTCACCATGTATAGCAGCTTGCTCCAGAAAATCGCAGCCCCTGGCTCCACAAGCTGCATATGGCTCCCACGATTTTGGGGCTTTTTACGGTTCAGGGCGAGCTCGAAACCCCCTAGACCCCAAACCTCATTAGGGCTTAAAGTTTAGGGTTCATTAACCCCAAATCCTAAATAGCTCATTCGGGAGTTTAGGGTTAATTAACCCAAAATCCTCAAAAGTTTTAGGATTCGGGTTGGCTCCTAGAGCTCCTAAGCCCTGGAACCTTACGCGAAAACGCAGAGCCCGCGGGTCCCTGCTTTCTGGAGCCAGGAGCCCCTGAAGCTCCTCAACTCGAAGATCCTAAACCCCTAAACCCCTAAACCCTAAACCCTAAACCCTAAACCCTAAACCCTAAACCCTAAGAAACCCTAAACCCTGAACCCTCTGAACCCGAAACCCGAAACCCTAAACCCTAAACCCCAGCACCATGCGCGGCCTCGGGCCGCTCGCGGCCCTGGCGCTGGCGCTGGCGCCACCAGCACGGAGCGAGCCATGCCCAGCCCCTCTTCGAGTTTTAGGGTTTAGGGTTTACGGTTTAGGGTTTAGGGTTTAGGGTTTAGGGTTTAGGGTTTAGGGTTTAGGGTTTTGCAGAATGGTACTTACAAGTTGTCCTTTGGTTAAAAGGCACGAAATTATGACAGAGACTCAGGGCCAACCTTCCCCCCGCTCCCCCCAACCCAGACTTTGTCTGCTCGATGCCGAAGCTCATGGCCACCCACGGGCCTAGCCCCCTTCCAGCCTGTCTTCCGTAGCTGCAGCTATCGAGAGGTGTGGAAAAACCGTGCAATGTGGGTTAGGGCCGCTTTGCCGCCCTAGGCGGCGCAGGGTGGGCGACGGCATTCGATGGCCTTCTTAAAGTCGGGCCAGAACAACCTAATCTCCATCCTAGCCTGCGCAGCTTCCGCGCCATATCACAGCAAACCCTAGACCTTGAACCCTAAGCAGCTTTCTACCTTTGGGGGTTCAGCTGAGCTTCTGCTGCACAGGATCGGACCGGCGAGGAGCCAGTGGTCCAGTTTACAGCTGAGGACCGCAGCCCCTGAGGGATGCAGGTCTTAGGGGTGGGCTGTGCCCTTACATGCTCAACCCCAAGCCCTAAACCCAACCCTTTTAAACCGGTCCACTGTTCTTCCCATTTTCTGTTTCTGAGGGTTTGGAGCAAGGCTGAATTGAAGATGCTGGGCTTGGGCTTAGTGTTGTCAGTGGTATTGCTGCTTGCGAATCTGGAGAACTGCAATTACGAGAGAGGGATGGCGGCCTACACCCTAAATCCTCCCTAAACCATACTGTGGCCAAACTTTCAAAACCCTAACCCTATGAGCCACGCTGCAAACCCTAAACCCGAAAACCAAATCCTAGTGCTGTATTTGTGCGTGTAGACTTGAGGGCTTAAGGCTGCAGGGTTCTGGATTTAGACTCATTTTGGTGGTAGTCATGTTCTGGATCACTCGATACAGGGTGCTGATCATCAACATTTAATTCGCTCGTGCCGGAAGGCGTGCACATGCTGCTACGACCTGGATGAGTTCATCCAGGACGGCCCTTGCACCCCCCAAACCTAGCCCAAAGACCCAAAGCCCTGCACCCCTACAACCATCCTCACCTTCCGAAGCGTTGAGGGCCTGAGAGGGCTTCAGAGGTTTCCATGGCAAGATATGTCATAAACAAACGATGAAGCCCCCTTGAGGAGGGGAGTGGTGGAGGCTTGAGGAGACCCTAAAGCCACGACATCCCCAAACCTCCCAACCCCTTCCCTACAGTGGCAATGAACTAGACATCTGGGAGAGCCCACATTGGGGTGTAAAATGTCGGGATGCGCATTCTGCCGCTGATGCGCACTTCTCCCCAGACGCGACCACACTGGGGAGATGTGTATATTCTGCAGGGCTAAGACCCAAAGCCGGTCCAGCCAAGATTCTCAGTACCCTTACTCCCTTTTCCGAGGGATTTGGTTCCCTTCTAATCTTCAAATAGTTACATGGTCCCTTAGTATTGACGTTCAAAAGGGGATGCCTTATACACCCCTTACATGGCCCACAACGGCCCAAACTTCAGAACCCTTTATAGGAGGTAAGGGACCATATTCAGAGCGCATATTCGGGGCCCATATAACTACCCTTAGCGAAATACCCGTTTGAAGCAAACGGCTTGTGCGGGGTTTAGGGTTTAGGGTTCCGGGTTCAGGGTTTCTGGGCCAACCCCATGTTGGAAAAGCCTGTTCTTCAAGCAGGACAACGACTACGTTTACGTTCTCTTCTACTCGCCAAAGGGCCGCAACTTGCATGAAACCGGGTTGAGGGTTGAGAGTTTAGGGTCAGGGTCACTACCTGTTTGCACACAGAGGCCGTGCAAGAGCTGGCAGTTGGAGTTGCAATACTTATTGTAGCTGACAGGGGTTCGGCCTGTACATCCCAAAGCTAGACTCCACGAGGCTTGAACATCGACATCAGCGCCAAGTTTGAGCAACTGGCATCTGAGTGGAAGTGGTCGCGAATCCATTTCGGGCGCATCGATGTGGATAAGGACGCTGCCCTAAACCCTAAAGCCCTTGGTTTAGTGCTGCCAGGGTTCGAGGTCTAAGCCCTACTCTCTGAGCCACGAGAGTGTAGAGTTTGGGTTTGGGTTGTATGGCTCCAGTGCATGCATCCCTCAATGACTCACCACGCCCCAGAAGCCTTAATCTTGTTCCCTGCAAAACCCCTATATAACCACAATATATATATATATATATATATATATATACCTTATATAGTCCCTATTTATAACCACAATATATATATATATATATATACCTTATATAGTCCCTATTTGCCTAAGTAGCCCCCTAAATAAGCCCTAGGACAGAGACATGTCCAAGAGATGGGTGGAGTCCAACATGGTGCCGACAAACGTGATGCAGCTGAGCAGGATTAGGGAAGACCCCTAGATACTCCTTTAAAGGGTACTAAGGGAAGACCCCTATATACTCCTTTAAAGGGTACTAAGGGAAGACCCCCTATATACTCCTGTAAAGGGTACTATAAGCCAGGGGTTGTAAGGTACGTAATTCCCGGCTCCCTACTACGTGTAGGGTCTAGGGTTTAGGGTTTACGGTTTAGCCTTCAGGTTTCGAGGGCTCGGCTTCCAAGACATTTTTTTTGCCAGGGCTCGGCTTATAGAGTTGAGTTTTGTTGCAGGGCTTCAGGCCTCTGGACGTTTCGGGGGGGCCCCTCCCTTAACTTTCAAGTCTTCAATGAGGAGGATGCTAGGAAACCCAACATCCAGCCCTAAGCCCTAACTTAGGGTTTAGGGTTTAGGGTTTAGAGTTTGGGATTTAGGTTTCGGGTTTAGGGTTTCGGGTCAAGCTGCAAACCTTGAACCCCTTGTTCCCGACAAAGGCCAAATCAGCATCAAGCATGCCCACCGACTTCCTATGTTCCGCCCGAAGCCCGATCCCTAAACCCTAAACCCTAAACCCTAAACCCTAAACCCTAAACCCTAAACCCTTGATTACAAGTTTCGTCTTGCTCCCACTTCAGCGGCCTGAGGTCTCATGCTCTCCGGCTCTCCCCTTAAGTTTTGGGCTAGAAAGCCTCAACCCTAAAGGGCTTATATGGGTTTAGGGTTTAGGGTTTAGGGTTTAGGGTTTAGGGTTTAGGGTTTAGGGTTTAGGTCACTCAGGCCCTGCTGTGGCAAGCACCCCTCCCTCCCCACACAGGTACAAGTTTGGCCGGCCGGTGGAAGTGAAACCCAAGGAGACCCAGCTGAACCCGAAACCCGAAACCCTAAACCCTAAACCCTAAACCCTAAACCCTAAACCCCCCTGCCACCTTGAGGGCATGCAAGGGCCGCAGGGCTTTGGGCGTAGGGCTTAGGGGCTCCGGGGCTCGGGGGTTCCACCAAAAAGCAGAAGTCCATAGAAGAGAGATTGTAGGAAGGAAGTGCTCTCAGCCCTAAACCCTAAACCCTAAACCCTAAAAGAACCCGCCGCCTCTGACACCGTGCATGGTTTCTTGCTAGGGGCACCGCTTTTTTCGCGTTTTTTGGTTCACGCGTCCGCGCTTTTTTTCGGGGCGGCGTTGCGCGAGGAATCAGGGTCGTTAAGGCTGTATGTGCATGGATGCTCTGGTCAATGGAAGGCGGGTATGTTCTTATCATGCATGCTTGGGCTAAATGGTTGCACTGGTAACATGGACTTTTGGTGTATGGAATAAGCGTTTCGCTCAGAAGCGCTTAGTTTGTTGAACATTAATTACATAATGCAAAAATCAGCATCTAGATTCGCTAACAGTAACACTCTTAAGGGAGTGAATTGCAATTAAGTCTATACTTAAAACCCGAGACCTGAATCCTAAACCCTGAACCCTTGCACGCCCTAGAGCTCTAGACCCACAGCCACCTTGCCAGGTCTCGAAGTCAGGATCCCTTTGGGGGGGGGGGGGGGGGTTCTTATTGTCGTGTTGAGTTAATTTGAACTCCCGACTACACTGCAGCACCTTCCATTGAGGGTACCTGCACCTAAACCCTAAGCCCTAAGCCCTAAACCCTAAACCCTAAACGCTAAACCCTGAACCACAATTTGTTGAGTTGGCAAGTGAAGGACTTCGAAGTGATCCGGGACAAGCGCCCCGCCATTCCGAAAGGGTTTGAGGGTTTCGGGGGTTCGGCTTTATTTTATGGGTGGTTCTCTGAATGGGAATTTTCTGAGGGTGCTTCTTTACGGGTGCCGTGCTATCTTATAAAGAGGACCCAAAAAGAGATCCAAATTTAGAGCACTACCCATGTAAAGATGTGAACGGTCTTCATGTTTTGTTTTTAGGGAGTGGTGTCCTAGTTCCGTCGGGGGGAAGCGGCTGACTGGGGTTGAGGGCCTTTATTCAACCTTGCATTACTCAACCCTGAGCCCTAGGCTCCTACGCAGGAATACGTTCACAGGGGCTTTGGGCGGGCCAACCTCGTCTTTGTTCCATCCCAAGGGTTTATAGGGTTCGGGGTGTAGCATTGAGGCCAGTGTGTAGGTTTAGGGCTGAGGGTTTTCTTGGGTCCTGCACTGCAAGTACCAGCTCGTTTGGATGCACCCTGCGGTTTGGACCGAAAAAACCAGTGTGGAAAACTTTTAGGATTCAGGGTTTCGGGACACCTCACACATTCACCCCAAACTCCATAAAGAAAGCTGGAAAGCCGTTAGCCCTAAACCCTGAGCCGCCTACGGCACTACACCCTTGAATGCCCAAAGCCCTGTTGGGCTCTAGACCCAATCCGAAGCCGCAGGCTGTCCTAGTAGTAGAGTAGGTAACCTTTAACCTTTTTGGGGTAACATAATCCCCTTATAATCCCAAAGGTTAACCTTTAGTTCCCCCAGGTCACTGGACAACTAAGCTGTGCACTGAACCCTGAAGCCTGATCCCTAAGCCCCCTCAGCCCGACGCCCAAGTAGCATCCCCAAGGTTCGGGTTTAGGGTTTAGGGTTTAGGGTTTAGGGTTTAGGGTTTAAGGGTTTAAGGGTTTAAGGGTTTAAGGGTTTAAGGGTTTAAGGGTTTAAGGGTTTAAGGGTTTAAGGGTTTAAGGGTTTAAGGGTTTAAGGGTTTAAGGGTTTAAGGGTTTAGGGTTTAAGGGTTTAAGGGTTTAGGGCTTGCAGCTTAGGCAGGGGTTAAGTGTCTCAGTATAGGGTTTAGGATGAGGATCCCTGTAGAAGCGCCTGTGCTAAAGCAAACAGGGGGCACCTTCAGATTCCCAGATTGCAGGTCTAGGGGTTTAGGGTTTAGGGTTTAGGGTTAGGGTTTAGGGCCAAGGTACCAGGGAAATCCTGATGGTCAGAAGTGGATGCTGACGAAGTACATGGGGGAGGACGCAGAAGGAGCCCCTCCAATCTTTAAGTGCAGGTCGGGCTGTTCGAGTTTGGGGGGTTGGGGTTCTAGGGTTTTGGGGGTTTAGTTTCTAGGGGCTTAGGGTTTAGGATTTTGATTCTTGGGGTTTCGGGTTTAGAGGGCACGCAGTGAAACGTCTACATGCGCTTCCAGGCTTCTTCAGGTTTGATTTTCAGTATGGTTTATAGGGTTTGGGGTTTAGGGTTTGGGGTTTAGGGTTGGGGTTTAGGGTTTAGCGTTTCGTCTGCAAAGCTCAGATTCAGATGGCCACCGCGGCTACACTGAATGTTTTTGTTGCCTCTGGTTTTCAGTGTTAGGGTCTAGGGCGGAACAAAATTTCTTTCACGACATCGCGCAGAGCATTTCCCTTGTTCTAAGAACTAGTTTCGCACGTTCGGTTCTGTGACACTGTGGAACCCTCAAGCAGCTAGACGATTCCTATGTCATCCTTAGGCTGCTTGGGAACCGGATAGCGGTAGCTTTGTGAGATTTGGGTCTCTCGTTTTATCTTCGTGGTTTGACTCGCCAGAGCTGACAGTATGCCGTGGGTAGTACCAAAGAAACATCCTGACGCAGACCAGCCTGCAAGCCACAATCGATATCCGATTGCGTGTGTGTGTGTGTGTGTGTGTGTGTGTGTGTGTGTGTGTGTGTGTGTGTGTGTGTGTGTGTGTGTGTGTGTGTGTGTGTGTGTGTGTGTGTCTGTGTGTGTGTGTGTGTGTTCACTATGCGACCACCCTCATCTCACAGAAGAAGTACAACAAGTTCTTAAAGAACAACCAGGCAAGATCCCTAGACTGCCTTTGGTATGTTTACGCCCGTAAAAATCTAAACCCACAGTGGTCTTTCGTTCCGCTCAAAGTATTTCCCGTCCTGACATATTATATATATATATATTGATTTATTTATTTATGTGCTTTTTGTTGGTCGAGTCTCATTATATGTACACATACACAGTGCACGGCTCAGGCCGCGTTTCTCTAGAATGTCCGTTCCTTCGAGATCGGCGCATGGGCATAGTTACTTCTGGTCCACCACCACTCCCAAGGTCATGAAGTAGAGCTCGTCGTTCCTAAACCCTAAACCCGAAACCCGAAACCCTAAACCGGAAGGTCGCAAGAGTATACATCCTTGCTATAGCTCGTGGTACCCATCATTTAGAGCAACCCCCGCACCCCTGCCCCATCCCAAGCACACCCAATGGACAGTCTTCTGACATTCAGACCCTTCTGAATATACGGCTCCGTATGTTTATGGTAACCTCAAAAGGGATAGGTTGGAGTTTCAGTGGACAGTGCGTTTGCCGGCTGCTTGAGAGACAGCAAGAGCGCGAATGAAAGTTTTCCGTAATTTGCACCGACGTTTCACACATAGCGCAATATCCATATCTTCATATCGACCTATATCTGTGTATACACTTTTTTATTTGTTAATACAGGCATGCATATGTGGTTCGTTTATGTTAGCTGGTCGTGTGTAACTGTGTTATCAATATGTATACAGTGAAAGGGGCCTGTGCATTGTGCGACCGTTGCTTTCGCCTGGGTCTCTCGAGGTTTGGGGCTTGGTGAAGGGTCATTGACCCTCAGCCCTAAACCCCCAATCCCAAACCCTAAACCTTGCAAAACCCTGAACCCTCTAAACCCAGCACCTTTGACTTTTGAACCTCAGCTCGTGGCTGAACGCAAAAAAACGTACGGAAACCCGAAACTCCCCATACCGCTACGCCAGACCTTTCCGGAGAACGCAGCCATAGGGTTCGGGGGTTCGGGGTTCAGGGTTTAGGACTTATAGGGTTTAGGGTTTCATTAGGGTTTGAGGCTGATTGTCGTTGCAGCTTAGAAGGGTGCTTGTGAAACCTACCATCCGAAAGCAGTAGGTGCTTAACATGTAACTTGGTTTGGGGGGCAGGTCCAAATGCGATTCCGCGCGAAGTGCTCTACCACGTGCTCGGGGGGGGAAGATATCCCCCTGAACCCTAAACCCTGAAACCCCTAAACCATAAACTTAAACCCTAAACCCTAAAGCCTAAACCCTAAACAAGCCCGACACGGGCTCCTTCAGGTCGCCATTGTTGGCTACTTCCGAAAGGAGGGGGAACGAGAGCATCGAGCACTCGAGCCGCAACCCAACCTTGGCGCTTTAGGAGCTGCCTAGAGGGTTTAGGGTTTAGGGTTTAGGGTTTAGGGTTTAGGGTTTAGGGTTTAGGGTCCAGGGGCTTCATGGGACCCAAACAGATATTTTGCTTCGAACCTCCCCACCTAGCAGGCAAGGGACTTGCTAGCTCACTCTTGGGTTCACTCCAGGGACACACTACCCAAGCAAGTGGTCGATCCTAAGCGGACGCCAAATTCTTCACTGTAGGGGCTAGCAAAGGATACGGCAGATTCAACCCCAAACCCGAAACCCCAAACCCTAAACCCCAAACCCGAAACCCTAAACCCTAAACTCAAACCCGAAACCCCAAACCCGGATCCGAAGCCTCAAACCCTAGGCTCCACACACCTTCAGGTATTTCAGGAGGCGACCTGGAAGCTCTTCCAAGCTGAGAACATGGACAGAGACGACATAGGCCGGATCCTAAACCTGCGGGGTTTAGCGTTTAGACAGTCTAGGATTGACCCGAAACCGTTAAACCTAGGCCATGCATAGCTATCGTATTTGGGTCGTAGGGCCCCAACTATATATATATATATGTATATATCGCTTTTCAGGTTTAGGTTTACGGTTTAATAGTAAACCGTAAACCCTACAGCCTAAACTATGAACCCTATACCCACACCCGATTGGGGCGGTTTCGGGTGTGGGGTCTCTGGACTCCGGCCAAGAGCTGGCACGCCTGCACCCCAAGACCCTAAGGCGCTGGACCGCGTGGCGCCCTGTCAGTTGCGTAAACCCACCTAAGCCTTACCCTAAGAGTCCTCTAGCCCCAAACCCGAAACCCGCAGCCCTAAACCCGAAACCCTAAACCCTAAACCCTAACCCCTAAACCCTAGGTGCCGGAGTCGCGTGCGTCTTCCTCCAGGGCGTGCAGCAGAAGGCATCGGCCATGGCTGTGACAGTAGGGTTTAGGGTTTAGAGTTTAGGGTTTAGGGTTTGGGGTTTAGGGTGGTTTAGGGTTGTTTGGGGTTGTTTTGGCTTTTGGGGTTTGTAGGGCTTTTGGGGTTGTTTTGGGTGAGACGCGCTTTCGTTCGCCCTGCGTTTCTTGGGGTTTTCGTTGGGGCAGGGGGGGGGGGGGTAATGTCCCTCCAGGTCCAATGGTAAACCTTCCGAAGCCTAAGCCCTCGGACTTGACATCCAAGCCGCTAGACACAATAACCCCAAACCCCCAAAACCTAAGCCTTACTCCTTCAGAACTTTGCAACCCCAAAAACACAGCAAGCCCGAAGCAGCTCAAGCCCAAAATCCACAACACTGCAAACCCTAGATACTGGAAGCCTGGAAGCCTCAAACCCCTTTACTGAATTGAGATTGCGCGAAAGGGGACCGCAGCAAAGAGTACTAGAAAAGGCAGGTAGGTGCTTTGGGCTTTGGGGGGGGGCTTATGGCTAGTAGCGCTTGCATCCGTTTAGGGCTTCAGCTCCTATAGGTCCTGAAGTCGGTAGGTTCTTAACTCCAAGCAAATTGAGCACAGTCACCCCTAAATCCAAGAACCGCTACAATCCCCTAAAGCCTAACTCCTTACACCTTAAACCCTAAACCCTAAACCCTAAACCTCCGTTCGGAACGGAGGCTTCCCTGCCGCTTCCTTTTCCTTTTCATGCCTGGGCCAGGCGGCCGTGAAAGCCCCGGCTCTGCAGGTCTTCTTGGATGGGAAGGCGGGTTTAGGGCTCAGGATTTAGGGTTTAGGGTTTGGGGTTTAGGGTTTAGGGTTTAGGGTTTAGGGTTTAGGGTTTAGGGTTTAGGGGGAGCTTACCGGTGAAGTCGAAGAAGGCCCGTTGCAAAAGGGTTTCCGGGTTGATAGAGCCCAACGCCACTTCAGGAAGGTTCTTTGTTCATAAGCAGGACCGTATATCTGAGAACCCGCCTGGGTTTAGAGCTTAGGGGTTTAAACCCTAAACCCTAAACCCTAAACCCTAAACCCCAAACCCTAGTTGTGTTCTAGTCTTCGACTCCCCGGGCCCCGACAGCTTCGACTTGGGCGCAGGTCGTCAACGACATGGCCAAGACTGCGCTGCCGGAGTGACCCCGACTGAGGGCTTAGAGGGTTTTATTTGGGTTGTTTTTTTTGTTGGAATTCTGGGTTTGTTTTGGGTTTCTTTAACCTCCAAGTAAACCTGAGCCAAGGCGCTGGACGGTCCAAGCCGTGATCGACTTTGTCAAGCAGCCGCTGGAATTTAAACTCCTATCCAAAAAGTTAGGATTGGGAGCTGCTGGGTTTAGGGTTTAGGGTTTAGGGTTTAGGGTTTAGGGTTTAGGGTTGAGGGCTTAATGTGCTATACCCCTGAAAAGGTTTCTCGTGAGACCGAAAGTCACTGCCGCATCCCTGGAATTCAAGGCAAGGGTGCTAGCCTCTAAGCCCTAAGCCCTATAAACCCAATAAACGCTATAAGCCCCATAAACCCCCCTATAAACCCTATACTAAAACCCTAAACCTTAAAGCCTAAACCCTAAACCCTAAACCGTAAGCCCTAAACCCCAGACCCTAGCCTTAGGTTCAACCTGCTGAGTGAGCTGGAGCCTGAGAGCGATCGTAGTGCCGGCGAGCTCTAGGCGATTGCCTCACCGCGTGAAGGCTCCTAGTGTTGAATCCCAAGCCCTAAACCCTAAACTGGGTATTGCTTTGGGATGATTTTAAATTTCCCCTCTTTCCCTTTTAAGGGAACCTATTCATAAATAATTTTTCAAAGGGCTTTTGAGCAACACCCAGTAAACCCAAAAGCTTCTGGCATATTGGGTTGTTTAGCGAGTAGGGGGCTTTAGGGCTGCTTGCTTATTCAGTTTGAGCAAAGTGATGGGCTTCTTTCGGGGGTTTAGGGTTCAGGGTCTAGCCGTGAACCCTAAACCCTGGCCCCGAGAAGTCCCACACGTAAGGCTGTAGCCTCGCAGGGATTCCCTCCATCGTAGGTCCTGTAGCGTTCCCACACCTGAGTGCGCAACCCCAGGCTTTAGGGTTGAGTGGGAAGGGCTTTGGATTTAAGGATTCTAGGGGTTTAAGGTTTAGGGTTAGGGTCTTAGAGTTTTAGGGTTTTAGGGGTTTAGGGGTTTAGGGGTTTAGGGGTTTAGGGTTTAGTTTAGGAGCTTCGGATTAGGGACGAGGGACGTTGGAGATTGACAGAATGCACAAATGCGGTGGCGGGTGTGTAGGGTTTAGGGTTGGCTCACGGGAGCTCGGAGTCACCGCTTGCCGAAAGCTTTCTGCCCATTCGGCCCTCCAGTATCTGCTTCTTGGCAGTCTCCCTAAACCCTAAACCCCAAACCCTAAACCCTAAGCCCCAATCCGAGCCCCATGCTCGAAGCCCGAAACATATGGTTTAGGGTTTTGGGCTTTGGGGTTTAGGGGGTTTACAGTAGGGTTTAGGCTTGGGGTTTCGTGGGGGTTTAGATGTCTGAATCCCGACAGAAGTTTGGATTTCCGGTCTTTGGCTTAGCTCGGGAGTTCGGAGGATTCGTGAGAACTGCTATGCCAGCCGATATTGGAGGCAAGAGACCATGCATTGCGTTGGGAGAACCGAGAAAAATTGCAATTATCTTGTGAAGTTCACTTCTGTACGTTCCCTACGCCCTAAACTAAAGTCCCCGATTGAGGACCTGCCGTGTTGAAATCCTCTCCATTCCCGCTCCAGCTCCCATGTAAGCCTCAACAATCAGAAGCAGCCCTCAAACCCCAAGCACGTCAAACTGTTCCAGGGGTTTGCGGGGATAGGTTGAGTGAGGGTTGGTACAATCGAAGTTGCGTCGGGTTCGGGTCCGGAGTTGTGCGGGCTTTAGCGGCACTTTAGCGGGTCTCTCATTTTGTTTTTTTTGCTGAAAACGCAGGCTTTTCCAGCCTTTTTCAAGCCCTGGAAAACAGCTGGGCCTTTTGGGGTCTCTTGTGGAAGCCTCAATGGTTCATCAGATATAAAAAAACTATAGGGTTTGTGTGCCTGGTTTTGACGGGTTTTGACCTGGTTTCGACGAGTTTCTTTCGTTTCTTGCTGGACTCCTGCCGGAGGGGTCTTTTGGGCTTCGGTTTTTTTTAAGGCGGATCTTAGGCGCAGCGCCGACTGTTTAGACCAATGGGGTTTTCAGAAGTTAGGGGTACCTTCTTGGGGTCCTTATTACATAGGAATCCTACTATTGGGGCACCCTAAATAGCTTAGCACGTTCAGAACGACTGGTTCTCAAGTACAGTGGTTTAACTAAATTGAGCATTTGGCTGGGGTTTGGGTTAGGGTTTAAAGCCCCAAACCCGAAAACCCTAACCCGTGAAACCAGGCCTTGAACTGAAACCCTCCCAAATCCGTCCCCAAATCAGTGGGCTCCGAAGACCAAAGCCCTCGAAACCCTAAGCCCCGTAGCCATCTGGTCGGCTCTCCAAAGTGTCGTCCCTTACGGGTTACGCTCATACTTAAGGGGGCCGCAGAGACCCAAACAAAACCCTATCCTCATAGCTATTTTCGAACGTATCAACCATTGAGCCCAATGCCAGGACGCCAATAAACCTGAACCCCAAGCCCTATAGGCCTACGAGGGGAGAGGGGGATGGGACTGGGATTATGGAAAGCAGATGGTTCACGCACATGCGTACGTTTAGCCTATTTAGTTGATTTATTGTTCATTTGCTCAAAGGGCCTCTTTGTTCAGCGCCACTACTGTCGCAGACATGTGCGGCGCACTCTCGAAGCAGATTTCTACGATTAAAATGTGGCGGTGGAGGTGGAAAGAGGGAAGGGCGAATGTGGCAGCAGGCCTGGGTATTGTTACTGTGGTTGCACGGAAGCTTATGAAGGTTGGTGGTTGGAGGGACGAATCGTCGCTCCTGCGCCAGACCTCAATCGAGGATGGATCCTGCGTGTAGTGTGTTACTATGCATCAACCCTTGTTATCACTAACTTGAAAGAACCCGCGCTGGTCCAGTTTACGAACTTTTACGAACCTGCATGTTTATCACGCAGGCTTGGTCTGGGCTCGCCATCGTGGTGGACGCGCCCAGGGGTCGGAATAGGTGTGCTGAGCCTTTTGCTGGGGTTGGCAGCATTCTCAAAGTAGGATGCGCCCGAGCAGCATTGCAGTTCCAATGAACAAGTATCGTCGCAGATCCAGCCACGCGGGCCCTTTCGCGCTTCAGACATGTGAGCGCGCAAAATTGGTGACCCACCATAACCCCTCAAAGCAGGGCAGACATGCTGTAGCATGCCGCATAACCCGCTGAAGAAGCGCCAGTGTTAGAAGGTATGCCAGGAATTGGGGATGAGGCTACATGTGTCCAACCTAAAGATGAGATCGAGGTCCCTAGAAGAATGTCTTCTCAAGGTAAGGGAGCATCGCGCCCCGCGTTCTTTGATAAGCTCCAGCTGCAACAGGTGCCGCCGGCCAGCTGAAGAACCGGGAAGGCGGCCAGCTGCATCAGAATCAGCGTGCGAAGGCGAGGACTCAGTTTCATTATCTTGGCAATTCGCAGGTGGTATGACAAGTCGTTCCGGATTGTATTTGATGTCTACTTATGAAATCAAGTGTGTGTGTGTGTGTGTGTGTGTGTGTGTGTGTGTGTGTGTGTGTGTGTGTAACCCACTTAGTGCTCTTGCAAGTCTCCGTGCATCGAGGCTGCTTAAGGACAACCCCAAGAAGCCCAACAAACCGAAGCCCAACCGGAAAGAGCGCGCGCGCGCCTGCGGAGAAAGCTGGAGGCGGAGTCTGTGTCTTGGACCCACTTTCATTTATTACAAATTGGTTCTAAGATATTGGCTTTTGCATGGGCGGCTCTTTCCCATGATTTCATCCTCACATCAAAGTAAGGCCTTGACCGTCCTGTCTTCGAAGAGGGTGAGTGCCAGCTCCGGATACCAGGAGCTTCAGCACCAAATCCTGTTCGACACTAGTGCTTCTTGGGTTTCACTTAAGTAGAGAAGCTTTTTCGCAATTTAAGTTTGTTGTATTCGTTTACATAGAAGGATTGTAGACGAATTATTATGACAGGGCAGTGGAATGCGGTAGACCTAAGGAGGCCCAGAACCTCTTCGAGGGCTACCGGAGGGCTCACCATTGGTATGACCACTACGAGCCACCGCACGTCCGTCTGCTGAATTTCCACCCGCCGCCTTTTCCTGACAGCATGCCTGGCGTGATCCGTACCTGGGGGCGAGTGCAAGATCTGAGATGGAGTATGACATTCAGAAGCTGAGAGATTCTCGGCGTTCCTGGTCTGGTTCGTTTCCATTTTGAGCGACTACTTCAGGCCTCTTGCATGAATTTAGGGCGGCTCTTGTTTTGTAATGTCGTGCTCTCAGGACTTGCACAGCCGCAATCGGCAGGCCTACAACGTTCTTGCGTGGTGGGCGGGCCGCCAGCCCAGTGGCCAGAACCAGAATTCTTCATGTCGTTGTGCCCGGCATTTCTTTCGTTCTACTATTTGTTCTCGTAGGGTAGAACTGGGGCTTTTTCTTTGGTCGCATTATTCCCCCCAGCCCAATCCAAGACCTGCGCACGCCACCGCCGCCGTCTCTCCGCGCCCATCTTCATCTTCGAGCCTTGGCACGAGCGACCTCGGCAAGGGCGGCAAGCTCGGCAGCAAGGGTGGCAAGTTCGGCAAGGGCGGCAGCTGCTGACTGTCTGAGGCTTGTTTACGGTGAAGCCACCTATCAGTCAATGCCCGGACCCGCAATGAAAGCCTTGAGCTCTTAACTTGGCATGAGCAGGTAGGCAGGTAGAGAGAGGGAGAGAGAGGGAGAGAGCTCAGGGAGAAAGGGAGAGGAGAGAGAGAGAGAGAGAGAGAGAGAGAGAGAGAGAGAGAGAGAGAGAGAGAGAGAGAGAGAGAGAGAGAGAGAGAGAGATGAGGAGGTGCAAGCCAGCGCCTCAAAGCGCAAATCTGAAGAAATCAAACACCCTAAGCCTGCGAGACAGACTGATGCCAATTGTAAGCCTGCCCGTGATTGTTTGCCGTTGCTGGGGGCGGTGGAGAGGCTTGGCATTCGACGCAGGAAGCTGGGCTGAGCCAGCAGAACATGCGCTTTTGGCACGGGCGCAATCTGTCAACGCGAAGCGCTGGCTGGGGCATCTTTTTCTGCCATTCCTGGAGCTGAAACTTAGCGGACCTGCTGCGAATTGGCCAAAGGTCGAGACGCGGGCTAGCTACTGTGTCACCGAATTCCGAGGCTTTGGAGCTTCAGGACAGCTGGTAACCATGTGGGCTTGGCGTGGGAGGCACAGCGTGGCCAACGGCACTGCCCTTTACTGAGCCGGAGTGGTCCTGGAGACACAACATCCGGGTATGCCCTGGGTACTTGGCCAGGAGCAGAGCTGTTCTTGCTGAAGCTGGAGGTGAGATGCAGTCGGTACATTTTCTGGTATAATATAAAAGCCTGTTTAGACATGGAGCTAGAGCAACTCCGAACCCGAATAACCCTAAACTGTGCCATTCCGTAAACCTTGAGCACATTCAAACAACCTCCAACTGCCTAAAGCCAGAGAAAGACGAAGTGAATTTCATGCCTTAAATATTCACCAAATCAACTCACTTCGTAATACCAATAATATCGCGGGCTCACTGTCTTAGATTTGCCCGCGTGTTCGTGCGTGCACTCACTTACTTCGTTCGCGCTTTTACTAATACACGGGCGAATGAAGATAATGAACTAGCCCGGCGAACACTTCCCAGCCCCCCAGACCCACCCCCCCAGACACCCCCCCCACCCATCCCCAACCCCATTCAGACCACCCCCGCCCACCGACCCACCCCCTAAAGAAAAACACGCCCAAGACACAGACCCACTGCCAGACCCACCCCCCCGACCGCCCCGTTAGGGTCGGGTCCAAACTTTACGAGTTGCATTTGTGCAGGACTCACGGAATCCGTTGGCCCGACTTCTGCAGGGGCAGGCCTTCTTCCGTCTTGAAGGGTCTGGGGACTAGAAGTGTGGTCATAAGTATCCATTCTACTTAGGGTTATCACAAATGATGGCTGAAATTACCTGTCTTATAGCCCTACAATGAACGCCCAAGCAGGTATTGGGGTTTAGGGTTCAATTTGGCTTCGAATCGGAATCATGCTGGCTCCCCATGTTTTTCGAGGCCTCCAGTCGTCCGGATCACTTACCTTCAAGGTCTGGGCAAACAACTCTGAGCAACATCGCAAGCCCACAAGCCTTGGGGTCCATTTGCCGGGGTTTAGGGTTTAGGGTCCGGTTGCCAAGTCATCTTGGACTACCCTTCAGAAACTGGACCAGCAAGAATCCCCACGACGCGCACACTCAGGCCCCAAAATACCAGATAGAAAGTAGGATCCCCAACTTCGCGCCCTGTCCTACAAACTCCGGGTCCGGGGAGCCCCGAAGATCAACAGCCAAGAACTTCACAGGCGAGAAGCCTCAGAGACGCCATGCAAGAGCCATGTGATGAGGCGGCCTCAATGGGGTTTAGGGGTTTAGGGTTTAGGATTCAGGGTTTAGGATTTAGGGTTTAGCGTGCTTTTGCCGCTTGTCGTGCTTGCTGTCTGTTGAGCTAAGCCTTTCGGGTGTCGTTAGGCCTTTGTGGGGCCGTTTGGGTCCTTTTTTGTTTCTGAGGAAGGCAGGAACCCTTCGTCGCGTGCCCATTTATGCCCGTAAGCCAGCTTACCTAAACTCCATGAGCATCGCCAGAACATGACCGCAATGGACTTCTCGAACTTGACTATACCAAATTAGGGTTTAGGGTTTAGGATTTAAGGTGTAGGGGTCTTCAAACCGCTGACCCGACTCTGCCCCAAGGGTGAGTTTTGAAGGGGCGAAGCCCTCAACCTTCAACCCATACCCACCTTCGAGGCTCAGGGGGAATTGCAGCCCTCATTAGCCCTAAGGCCCTAAGCCCGACCTACACCTCCATCCATTGCTTGAGTTTTCTCAGGGGGCTTGAGAGTCGGCTTCCTGACACCCAGCACGACTGCTTTTTGGTTGATGGTTTCACGCTAGTAAAAATCGATAAACCGAGCGGGTTAGTAAGGGGTTAGAGCCTCGTTTAACCGGAAACCCTAAGCCCTAATCGCCTAAACCCTAAACCCTAATTCTGGTCTTGGGTTCTTTGTGCCCCTAGACGCCGGGATCCCTCTGTCCGACATGCAAATTGGGGGTCCGACATGCAAGGTTGGATTTTCGAGATGCAAACTTTCTTGGGGTCCGACATGCAAAGGTAGGTTTTCAAGATGCAAACTTGCTTGGCTGCTTGGACCTGAGTCTCATCCAGCGACAGACACGCAGGCTTGCTCCTGACAGCGTAGTACTATCCCAAAAGTGGTAGTATCTGTCCGAAAAGAAACATCAGTAAAATAGTAAAATAGTAAAATAGTAAAATAGTAAAATAGTAAAATAGTAAAATCTGGGTCGGACCGGCACAGGTGGGTTTTCGAGATGCAAACTGCTGAGCCGGTGGAGGAAATCCTATTAAAAGTAAAAAGAGAGGGAGGAATTTTCTCTGGATTTCCCGCGAAATCAGTAAAGCGGTAATTTCGGGGTCCAACTGGCACAGGTGGGTTTTCGAGATGCAAACTCCCGATTTCCTGTAAAATTAGTAAAATAGTAAAAAAGTAAAATAGTAAAATCTGGGTCGGACCGGCACAGGTGGGTTTTCGAGATGCAAACTGCTGAGCCCGTGGAGGAAATCCTATTAAAAGTAAAGAGAGAGGGAGGAGTTTTCTCTGGATTTCGCGCGAAATCAGGAAAGCGGTAATTTCTGGGTCCAACCGGCACAGGTGGGTTTTCGAGATGCAAACTCCTGATTTCCCGTAAAATTAATAAAATAGTAAAATAGTAAATCTGGGTCGGACCGGCACAGGTGGGTTTTCGAGATGCAAACTGCTGAGCCCGTGGAGGAAATCCTATTAAAAGTAAAAAGAGAGGGAGGAATTTTCTCTGGATTTCGCGCGAAATCAGGAAAGCGGTAGCGGTAATTTCTGGGTCCAACCGGCACAGGTGGGTTTTCGAGATGCAAACTCCTGATTTCCCGTAAAATTAATAAAATAGTAAAATAGTAAATCTGGGTCGGACCGGCACAGGTGGGTTTTCGAGATGCAAACTGCTGAGCCCGTGGAGGAAATCCTATTAAAAGTAAAGAGAGAGGGAGGAATTTTCTCTGGATTTGCTGCGAAATCAGTAAAGCGGTAGATTCTGGGTCCAACCGGCACAGGCGGGTTTTCGAGATGCAAACTCCCGATTTCCCGTAAAATTAGTAAAATAATAAAATAGTAAAATAGTAAAATAGTAAAATAGTAAAATAGTAAAATAGTAAAATAGTAAAATCTGGGTCGGACCGGCACAGGTGGGTTTTCGAGATGCAAACTGCTGAGCCTGTGGAGGAAATCCTATTAAAAGTAAAGAGACACGGAGGAATTTTCTCTGGATAATAGAATCCTGGTCCGACATGCAAGGTTGGGTTTTCGAGATGCAAACGGCTTGGTGCCATGCATCTCGGGCGCGCGCTTTGCATCTCGAAAACCCAACCTTGCATGTCGGACGCCGCAGTCCCGGCTGCTAGGCATGCGTCTTGGATCTTTGTAAGTTGGGCTTGGTGGCCGTGCTCTTTCTCGTGCATGCAAAGGGGCAGGTACTGTAGGGTTTAGGGCTAGGTAGAGCTATCTCCAATCCCCTAAACACCCTAATTCCGTAAACCGTCCGATGCCAGGACTCCAAGCATAAACGGCAGCATAGCACACCTTTGGGAGCATCACGACCGCAGCCGCAACCAAACTCGAACATCCGCAGGACCTTCGCACAACCTTAGGTACCAGCCCAAGACCCCCGTGAACCCTGTCAACCCTATGAGCCCAAAAAACCCTGTACATCCTATGAACCCTCAAACCTGTCAAGCCCTTAGACCCTTATCCCTTAATCTGTTCTGTGTTCATCGCCCAAAGACTAACCTTTGTTTTTCTCGAGTGCTGTGAATCTCCATCTCAGGAATATTGTTTGATCATAAGATGACCCCTGTTATGCTTTGAGGACAATTCCTTGGTTGAGGGGTATTGGGTCCTAAAAACCCTAGACCTAAACATGAAGCTCACAACCCTGAAGTCGCAGGCCAAACGATTGGTTCACGACGTTGCCGGGTCCCCGAAGCCTCAGACATATTCGAAACCTTGACTCCCTGCAGCCTGCCCCGGGGGGTGATGTGTTTCGGAGTCGAAGATGGCATCTGATGGTGTATTGCTTTTAGCGTAGTGTACCAACACGCTCCCAGGAATAAGGGTTATTGAGAGTCAAGAATTCATCGGGGGCTTACAAAGGTTTCGGGTTCAAGGTTCAGGGTGTAGGTGTTACGAGGGTTAAGGTTTTAGGGTTTTGACTGGAGCGGTTAGCGTACAGGAGTGAGGCTTTAGGATTCGTATCTTGGGGTTGTTGCGCGGTTCATCTCGGCCATCTCATGTACTCTCGGCCATCTCATGTACTTGGGTTTAAGGCCCAGGGTTGGCCAGTGGGGCTATCTGGGTTTAGGGTTTAGGGTTTAGGGTTTAGGGTTTAGGGTTTAGGATTTAGGGTTTAGAGTTTAGGGTTCAGCGCCTCCCTTCCCGAAAACGTCGGGACAAGGGATCGGCAAGAGGCACTGTGGATCGCACAGGAGCGCGCTTCTGGAGGAGGATGCGAGGGTCATGATCTCGGAGGAGGTTTTGCAAGTGGGTAGGTTCCCTCTTTGGGTCCCCGACATAATACGACACCCTTAGAAAACGACCCCCAAAAGGGACCCGATTTTCGAGAACTACCCAAGCACCAAGAGGCCATGTTCCGGATGAGCCATTGGAGGGGGACGGCCCCGCAGGAATGGATGCCGAGATTTCCCCGAATGAGGCAGGCAAGGAGAAAGCCGCATGTTGCTTCACAAACCAAAAAGTATCAAAGAAATCCGTCGCTCGTTGTATCACGATGGTGTCCTACGATGTGTTTGTTTTGTGTTTTTTTCTGATGGGATATATACTCTTACTGAAGTAGGGAATAAACCAATCATGTAAGTCATGAGAAATAGATAGACTAGCGCGAGGGAAACGATGTCTAGGGTTCGCACTTTTTTTGCCCCCGGGTCGACCTTGATTTTGGGACATCATTGTCGGGGCAGATCTGAGGTTCATGTCTAGGTGAACCTTGAGACCCCAACGCATCTTTGAACCAGGCTTTTAGGGGTTCAGGGTTCAGGGTTTAGGGTTTAGGGTTTAAGGGTTTAGGGTCTAGGGTTTAGGGTTTGAGGGCTTCTTTTCTGTAATATTGCCAGGAGCGGGCCCTAACAGCATTTTTCTACTTCGAGGGTTGTCCACACCGCAAGGAAACCCCACCCGCCTAAGCCCTAAATCCCTGCTGCATTTTAGGGTTGAGGGCTTCAGAGTTGAGGGCTAGGCTTTGAGGCCCCAACCCCCAACCTTCAGACCCCCTCTGCTGAGGTGGACCCGATAGCGACTGACATGAGCACGGGCCCCTTGGCAACTTTCGCCAGGCAGGGTTGGGGAGGTACACGACACCCTAAACCCTAAACCCTAAACCTTAAACCCTAAGCCAAAAGGGGGCAGTGCCTGGGCCACCGTACAGTCACGCTTACAGAGGGTTGGTTTGGTGGCCTTCATACACACGAAACCCGAAGCCCCAAAAAAACACCCGAAACCCTTTAGGGCTTTAGGGTTTAGGGCTCTTAGGGCTTTAGGGTATAGGGTTTAGTTGCAAAGTCATATGCCTCCATGGGCCAAGAATTGAATCAGCCGACAGCGTAGGACTCGCAATCACTCGTGAATGCCAGATCTTGTCGGCTAATTAATCCGAAGCCCGAAGCCCTCACCTTGAATTCTGAACCCCATAAACCCTAAGCAGCTCTGAAGCCCTAAACCAGACCCTTTAAGCCCTGTGAGCCCTATAAGCCCTAAACCCTCAACCGTAAACTCGACTAGAGAAGTCCAAGCCGTCCACATGTTTGAGCGCTTCAAGGGTTTTCGGGTTTGAGGGCTCACGGTTTTCAGGGCGTTTGGGCTTCGATTTTTGAGTTTGGGGTTTTGGGGGTTTAGAATTCTGGGGGTATCTTCAACCACCCCCCTTGGGCGAATTAAGACCGGGCCCTGTCTTGACATGGGAGGCGTTCGCAGACAGCTCCTTGCGCTGCACTGGGGCGAGACCACAGCTGGGGCTTTTGGGGCTTAGGGTTTAGGGTTTAGGGTTTAGGGTTTAGGGTTTAGGGTTTAGTTCGGATTTCGAGGAGCAGGAAGTCGTAACTTGGGAGAGAGGATTCGGGGAGCATGGCCTGCGTTTGAGTCCAGATCCTGGTTCAAGAGTGTTTAGGGTTTAGGCTTTAGGGTTTAGGGTTTAGGGCTTTCTTCCGGATGTGGCGGTGACGATTCCGTGCTTCAGGCTTCGATGTAGTTGGGTGTGAGTTGCTTCGCCGTGCCGCAAGCATCGTGGAATGAGGCGCGCGGGCCCCAAAGTTCGAGAATGGACCCGGGCCTACACATGCCCACATTTACATCAAACCCTAAACCATTAACCTGGCTTGCGGCCCTCAGAACACCTTAAGGAGACGTAGTGGCTTCGAAGAGTGCAGTTCCGGGTTTACGGCTAAGGCCCATGTTGCCAAGCGAAAGTTGAGAAGGGTTTAGGGCTGTTTGGGCTTTTGGCTCCGGGGAGGCTTTGGCTTTTATGAATCCCGACAATGGCCGAAATACTGCAGTTTGCCGCTTGCCTTTGTTGTTGTTCGAGGTGGGCTTGTTGAATATGCCGAAGCCGGAGGACGTCTTTCTCAAACGATGAGCGAAAAATGGTTTAAGGTCTAGGCCTGAGGGCCTGTATATCCTGTAAAGCGACGAGGATTGATAAGATTGGACAATGTAACTGCATTATCATTCAATTTCTGTCTCCGAGATTGCCATTTAGCGACCGATTTTGCTACGATATTTGCAATTTCACAATTAAAATCATTCTTAAGTATTTTAGTAAGTATTTTTCTTCGAACATCCCCACCCTCCCTTGGTAGAGATACTCTGCGTTGGGCACTCCAGTGTAGTCGAAACTACAGTGGCCGCTCCTACTCTAAGCAAGGCCCCTGGGGCCTTTTCTTCCTTGCTGCCGGCTTGAGCCACCGCATGGTGGCAGCATATATCCTGAGGGAAACTTCCGAGGAAGTTCCTTGTGCAACTCTGCTTTCCTGAGGGAAACGGTTTGGGAGTCAGCCTCCACACAAAACACACCGGTCACACTTTAAATTCCCAAAACGTTAGGAACATACTCTCGGAGAAGCGTCTTGCTTCCCGCTTCCGGGCCTTGGCCTGAAGAGCATGTCCTTCCTCTGCTATTGCCCAAAAACCTTTGTCAAGAACGTATCTTAGATATGTTCCCGGATGCTGCTTCGTAAGTGGATCCGATAACATAGATCTTGTGTCGATCCAGCGGATGGTTCCGCCTGTCTGTGCCAAATCTGCCTTTATGACTGCAAGGTCAATGGCAGTTCGTTTGTCGCTAACATACGAAGCTGTACACGCGCATTTGTTAACGGCATCAAAAAGAGATTTGGAGTCCGCTGCAGCAAGAAAAGGTAACCTACCTGCTACTTCTCTCCAGTCACTCGCCGAAAGCATGCCGTAAAAGGCTTCCATGAAGAGTAATCGGTGCCAGTGAATGCTGCCGAGCCCTGCTTGTAGAGCTTGTCCTTCCGCAGCAAGCGTGTCCACCGTCTTCCTCTTCAGCCGGTAACTCTTCCACGAAGCCACCGTAGCCATCGCCGGTTGCTCCGTCTCGGAAAGAGAGCGGTCGTGGTACAGGATGATCTGGCCACCCTGGCTGCTGAGATTCTGTAGTTGGGCGAGACTGCTGTGGATCTTCTGGTTGGTGATCTTCTCGTCGTGACATTTGTTGAACACTGTCCTTCCTGTCCACGATTGGTCTTGAAGAACTCGTACTCCATGGCCATCGGACCAGTCATCTTCAACCATGCCACTCTTGATCTCCCCGTCGGGCTCAGGAGCGAAGAAGGAGATCTGTCTCTTCCTGTCCAGGCTGTGGAGGTCTGGTCCACCTGGCGCCGCGCCAGGGTGGAATGTCGTGCGCCTTGGTTGAACGTGGTGCCTCACCCACTCTCCTTCGGTTTCTTCCCAGTAGTCATCGGGATGGTCTTCAATCCAGGGCTGATCTCTAGTGTTACCCCAGGCAGCATCCGTCACTACCGAGATGCGCAGTCGTTCCGGCGCAATCGGCATGACCTTGATGCCAAGATGGGCATACTTTCGAGCCTCTTCACTGATCTTGTTGGCTTCGACCAGGTCCTGAACTCTGGGCTCTGGGAAGGCTTGTTGCAACAAGGCCACTCTTCCGGCAATATCACACCGGGTCTCCTTTGACAGCCAGGATAAAACACCCAATGAACTTCTCAAGGCTTCAATCTCTTGGGGGGTGCACTTGGAATGCCGTTGTTGCTTTCTTTTTCGGGTCAGGGCTATGATCTGGATCTTCTCCTTCACGTAGAAGGCCTGACTCACCTTGATGGACCCGTCGGCCTGCAGTTCAATGTCCTTAGTGAATCTGCCCGTGCCCCTCTGGTTCTTGCCTAACTTGTACTCGGCGGCTACGCTTGCTATGTTGGCCCAATGTCTTTCGTTGCCACCGTGTAACAAGTCATCAGTCGCAACACCGATGACACCTTCAAGTTCAGGGGTTTCGGGATCAGCGCCGCCATGCAAGAAATACAGACACGGATCTGCTTGACTTGCCTTGTGTCCTAGTTGTCTGAGCTTTCGGTCGAGATGCTGGTACCAAGCGTAAGGCCCGTCTGTGAGACCATAACAAGTTTTCAGCAGTCGCAACAACTGACTTGCTTTGGCGCCTGGTATGCCCTCCTTCGGCTGTTTGCAGTAGAGCTCGCGCTTGATGGCATCCCCTGAATGAAAGGCTTGTGTGAAATCCAAGAAACCTGGATCCCAACCCAAACTGGCGAGAATTTGAAGCATGAAGATCACTGTATCCCTGTTGATCTGAGGCGTGGTGCTTTCAACGTCCAGTGCCGATTCTTCTGAATATCCCTTCATGACATGTCGACACTTTGCTTTACAAGGACCATGAGTGTCATCATTCAGCAACAGCCCTTCACTCTCAGCGCCGGCGACCTCTGCTGGCTCCAAGGGCTTCTTTGTCAAGACGTATCTGGACTCCGTCACTTTCTCTGGCTTCTCTCTGAGAATCTGCTCGGACTCGGCTGAGCTCAGCAACTCGTATGCCCTGGTGCCGAGATTATTGTTGATTTCTTTCAGAATGGCTCGCTGCAACTTGACCGCATCCGCTCCTTTGAAGTCGGTCGCTCTGACCTCCTTCTCTTGTCGAGCCCTTGCTAACGTTTGAAGATGTAGAGTCATGTAGAGCATATAAACTTCAAGAAGATGTACTCGACTACGTTTTCCAGGAGGTTCTGGCTCTCTGTCTTCTGGACCCCTCTTGTTGTCAGCAAACCCAGACGACCCTGTAGGACTTGTCCCTGAAGAACCCTGGCCTCGCTCGTGGTTCTCGGCATTCTCTTCGACGTCGATGTCGCGGTCGAAGAGCTCTTCACCTGGCGAAAGGAAGGGAAGAGGGCCTACAGGTTCAAGAGCGGGAACTTCAGGTTGTTCTCTTTCTGGTTCACCTCTCGGTTCGGTTGGGGGTTCTGCTAGACCAGGAGGAGGCCCTAGTGGTTCTTTGGCATGTTCATATTCTGAGGTTTTCTGTCGTACTCTACGTAGAGGAGGGAGTCCGGATACTGGTTCAGGGTCTTGGAGAGGATCAGTATCATCATGTGGTTCGTTGGCTCATCTTCAAGTTCGCCCGGCATCTCATAGTCTCCTGTTAGGTCTACGAACCCCTTCTTTGGAAGCTTCTCGAAGTCCTGCCGGGTTTGGAAATACCACGCAACCAACCTGAAATGGACATATTCTCTTCAGCTGTTGCGTGTCGAACACGTTCAGGGGCTGCCTTAATCAAGGTGTTGCTATAGGCGATCCAGATGGCATTGGGAAGAGATGTCATCACGATTCGCCCAGGCCCAGTCCAATATGATTGCCTCGTCTTCTTTGTGCTTCCAGCGACCCTCCGCCAAAAGTAGACTGCCTGGCCAACTTCGAAATCGCTAAGCTTACGTGGTCCAGCTAGTGTAGCGGCTCTCAGGGCTTGGTCACAGTCCGATTCATGAAACGCTACAGCAGCCGCCTTTCTCATCTTCATGGATCTAGTCACGTCTCTGTCTCCCGTGATAATGCGGCCTGCCATGGTGTGGTCATCTGCGCCACCAGTCAAGAGGCCACCTGGCAGACGAGGCGTGTGTCCGATCACGCGCTGGATGGGAGAGTAACCCCCTCGAAGAAGCAACCTATTTCGTGTCATACAGGCTACGTCTACAAGTTCTTTCCACTCTTCTCGACTTTGGCACTGGTAGTCGAGCATGGACTTGTAAAGGATATTCTTGAACACTCCGCCGGCCCGTTCTGTGAGGCCTCGTTGAGTTGGAGTTTCCAGGGAACTTGGCAACGCCTCACTTCCATCGTTCTCCACCTGGCGGCGAAACTCGGCTTTGAACTCTGTTCCCAGGTCAAACATAACCTTGCGGGGCGCCCCGAAGAACCGAACCCACTGCCGATACGCTTTTCGTACTTCAGCTGCTGATTCTTTGTCCATAGGGATCACCAACTGGAAGTGTGTATGAAAATCAATGATGTTCAAGGCTGGTACAGCTTGATTCTGATGGTCACGAAGATGTACTGTGTCAACCCCAACCCATTCATTGATGAAGAGTTCTTCCTTGGGCGGTGCGCCTTTTCGCGCCGGATCTGGAAGCTGATATGCCTCACAGGTGGAGCGCCGGAACTGCTTGGCTGCTTCGATAACTTCTTCCGACGCTTTAGACTGCCTGAGAATACGAAGAAAACGACCATGCTCAGGATGTCCAGGCCTTCGTGAGCCTTCCGAATCATTCTCTCTAAGGTCACACGTGCCATGCCGGGAAAATGTCTCATGCGCCGATCTGCATGCTGATCCAATCTGGCTTGGTATATGCTGAGGTAACGAGTGTTGGGTTGCAAGCGGGTGTCTTGGGCCTTGTCTTGCCAGCGGACCTCGTCCTCTAGCAGGCTCCAGTCTGCGCCATTCCAGGTCCAAGAGGTTCGCCAAGGGAGCCGCCAGGCCTCATGGCCGGGTTCGGGCCCATTGACCTTCTCGGTGTGTTCTTCCAAGCACATCCAAGCACCTGTGTCCAGCTTTTTCCAACCAACTTGCTTCAGCATGTCTTCGGTGACCCCGAAGGCCTCGGGCATCATCTCTCGCGCTGGCGCATACGACAAGCACTGTTGAAGAAGATGAAAAGTCACATGTTTTTGCGGCGCGGCGCTGATAGCATCGCCC